>OY986437.1:218352226-218952226 GCA_963920525.1 Dichetophora obliterata | reverse complement strand
GCAACCTATAAATCCAAAGCTATTCGATATCGCAAATTTATGTTGTATTGGAGGTGTTACGCTTCTGGTCTCAATAACTTCAAAGCTACTCGATATCATATATTTGGGTTATATGGGAGGTGCTATTCCCCCTTTACAAACGCTTAAAATATTATCAGTAAAATTTCATGTGAACATGAAGTTGAATACTGAATTCTAAATCTGTGAGACCTATAAATCCAAATCTATTCGATAGCACAAATTTGGGTTCTATCTGAGGTGTCAGGTCCTCTTTTTCAACCCCTTAAAATGTGATCAATGACACTGCATGTGTACATTGAGGTCGAATACTGAATTCCAAAACTGTGCGATCTATAACTCCAAAGCCATTCGATATCGCAATTTTGGGTTAAATGAGAGAAGCATCGCCCCCTTTAAAAATGCTTCAAAATCTTATCAGTAAAACTGCATGTGAATATGAAGTCGAATACTGAATTCTAAATCTGTGCGTTCTAAAACTCCTAAGCTATTTGATATCAAAAATTTGGGTTGAATGGAGGTTCCATGCTCCCTTTACAAACGACATAAAATATTATCATTAATAATGCATGTGCAAATTAAGGTCCAATACTAAATTCCGACGCTGTGCGACCTATAACTCCAATGCTATTCGATTTAGCAAATTTATGTTGTATAATAGGTGCTGCGCTCCTTGTCTAACGCCCATAAAAAGTATTCAGTAAAACTGCATGCATAGATTTAGGTCGGATACGGAATTACCAAGCGTTGCAATCTATAACTTCAAAGCTATTTGATATCGTATATTTGGTTATATGGGAGGTGCTATTCCCGCTTGTCCTACGCTCAAAAAATGTTGTCAGTGAAACTGCATGTGAAAATTGAGGTCGAATACTGAACTCCGAGGCTATGCGACCCATAACTCTGAAGCTATTCAATTGCACAAATTTGGGTTGTATGCGAGGTGCCGTATCCCTTTTTTTAACGCCCATAAAATGTAATCAATGATACTGCATGTGTACATTAAGGTCAAATACTGAATTCCGACGCTGTGCGACAAATGACTCAATAGCTATTCGATATCGCAAATTTGGGTTGTATTGGGGGTGCCACTCTCCCTTGTTTAACGCCCAAAAAATGCCAGCAATGAAAGTGCATGTGTAAACTTGGATCGAATACTGAATTCCGACTCTGTGCGACCTATAATTCCAAAGCAATTCGATAGCACAAATCTGGGTTGCATGAAAGGTTTGTTCTAAGCCCATAAAATTTCATTAACGCAACTGCATGTATAAATTGAGGTCAAATACTAAATTCTTACGCTGTGCCACCTATATATTCAAAGCTATTCGATATCGCTAATTTGGGTTAAATGAGAGGTTCCACGCCCCTTTAAAAAATGCTCATAAAATGAAATCAGTGAAACTGCATGTGCACGTTGAGGTCGAATACTGAATTCCGACGCTGTACGACATATAATTCCAGAGCTATTCGATAGCACATCTATGGGTTGCTTAGGAGATGCCACTCCCCCTTTTCCAATGTCCATAAAATGTTATTTATGAAACTGAATTGATAAAATAAGGTCGCATTCAGAGTTCTTACGGTGTGTGACCCATAACTGCAAATCTATTCAATATCGAAAATTTGGGTTGCATGGGAGGTGCCACGCCTATTTGTCTAACGCTATAAAATGTTATCAGTAAAACTGCATTTGTAGATTGAGGTCGAATACTGAATTTCATGGCTGCGCGACCTATAACTCCATATCTATTCGATATCGCAAAGTTTAGTTGCATGGTAGGTGCCACTCCCCCTTCTCCAACGCCCATAAAATATTACCATTTAAACTGCATGTGTAAATTTAGGCCGAATACTGAATTTCGATGCTGTGCGACCTGTAACTTGAAAGCAATTCGATAGCACAAAAGTGGGTTGTATGGGAGGTGGAACTCCCCCTTTTCCAACGCCCATAAAATGTTATCAATGAAACGGCATGTATAAATTGATGTCGAACACTGAATTTCGATGCTGTGTGACCTGTAACTCAAAAAATATTTGACATTGCAAGATTTGCTTTTATCGAAGGCGTCACTCCCCCTTGTTTTTTGCCCCCATAAAATGTCATCAGTGAAACGACATGTGTAAATTATAGTTGAATATCGCATTTCGTGTCTGTGCGACCCATAACTCCGCAGCAATTTGATATCGCAAATTTTTTTGTATATTTGTGGGTGGTAAAAGGGGTGTGGCAGTTATTTCTTAAGCCATCTCGTACTCGAAACAAATTCACTGCCAAAATTTGAGCTCAATCGGGCCAGTAGTTTGGAATCCTTTTTTTAATTTCTTGAAAGTAGGCGTAGAAGTAGTGGGACCACGCCCATTTTTATTATAGTGACCGATAGTTATTATACGAATTTTATTACCAAATTTTACTTCAGAAAAAAACCGTCTTAAATATATAATTTTTATTTAGGTTTGGGAGGTAAAATGGAGTGTGGCACTATTTACTTTTTCCTAAACCTTCGCGTAGCAATTACAAACAAACCCGCAGAAGGAAGTATCTAATTTGGTCCAGCCGTATTCAAGTTTTAAGCATCCGAACAAATCACGATCTATTTTTATATATCTGTGGTCTTAAGGCATAACAGCTAAAGTCAGTTTTTCATACTTTTCAGTAGAGCAGTTTGAAGTTTTAAACTGTTCTGTAAAATATTATGCAACACTGACAACAAAAATGTATATTCAAAATTGTAGGAAATTAACATAATTTTTATATTCGTTCATTTGCGTCTATTGTACTCAATAGGAAAGGGGTGGAATTGGCAAAAAAGCATCTTAGGTTGTTTTTCCTTTTAAAAAAATTATCGTTTACGTTTTCTATTTCGAGTTTAGCTTTTATGTTTTGAGAAAAATGGCAAAAATAGTTATCCTAAGTCAAATTTGTCTGTTATGCCCTGAACTTATAAAACAGTTCTAAGACACATAACTTGAGTTAAGTCGTTATTCCAAATTACACGTACATGATCGAACATTTTTTTTTTTGATTTAAGAATTTGTTTCCACAGTCAATTTTGTTTGCACAAGAAAAGATAGAAGCCTACCAACTTTTGTTGTAAATTACTTGCAATTTAAAATATTGCAAGCATAACAAGGTTTACACATTCAAAATTGTATGCAAACATCAGAAAAATTTATTGTGGAAACGCGGCTTAAGGTTCCGTTTGAAACATGTGATTGGCGAATCATCATCACCTAAAGAGCCAACTAGACTACACAAACTGTCAGCGCAAACTGTCGAATAGTGTATTTGGCTGTTTGAAGTTTGTGCAGATATCTGCTCAAAAATTTAAATATTTTGATTTTCAGTTGTGTTTGCGCAAACCGTCTGTACAGTAAAAAAATCAAGTCAGCGCAAACAAAGTCTGTGTAGTGTTTGGTCGTCGCTACGACGATAAAAAAGTCTTGTTTGCGCAAACAGTCTGCGTAGTCTATTGGCTCCTTAAATGTGGGTGTAGACCGCCTGAACGAACGAAATAAACCGGTTTGAACACTAAGCCCGAACGAACACCGTTCATTATAAATTTATCGCGAAATAAGTTATTCTAAATTAGATGCTGAACGAAAATCTGCATCTTTAATATAATCATCAGAATCGAAATGAATTGTTTTACGATTTTCCATTTGTTGCGACAACTCTGCGTCTAATAAAAAAAAAATTAATTTTTTCGATTATGTTCCTATTTAAAAAAAAAAGACTTTTTTACCTTTACTAATTTACGAAACTTCAGTTAATGGCTGGCTTGCGTTAATACTTTCGACTGTTTTCGGCTGAGCTTGTTTTTATCATGAAAATTTTCTGAACTAACTTAATTAAAATTCAGTCAAAATTTATTTGTAAAGGAAGTATCAATGTTTTACTTGTAAGTTTTCTCTAAAAATTATGTAAAATTTCTAAGTGTTTGCTTTGGTTCAACTTTGAAATGCACTTATTATGCTGAAATTTATCCTTATGCTTAGCTTGAGTTGTGACTATGCCTCCATTCATTTTTCGTTCTAAATTAATTTGGAGTAAAAACCTAAATTGATTTTGCCTGGTTTCTTATTAACTTTAGGATACGGAAAAAAATCTAAATTAAAGATATGATTTTTGATGTTGCTCAATTTTCAGACTTTTTTTTTGGAATAGTGACCTAACTCAAAATAGGAAGACAAAAAATAGAAATTGTATTTTGCCCTAACCACTTAACTAGACTTTGGAACTTTTTCTGATGATTTGAGAAGATCTAATCTAAACTTTAGCTGTTTTTCCCAAATAAAAATATTGAGTTGGGAAATTTATTCAAAAAATTTACGAGTTAAGCTGTTATGGCAAAACAATTATTGCTAAAAATGACTTAAGTCATTTGGTTTTTTCGCTGCAGCACTCGTATATTTTAAGCAACACTCATAAAATTTTGCTGGAATATAGCAAAAAAGGTTCGCATGTTGTGATTCCATTTATGTTAATAACTCCATTTTGTCCTAACTCGACTTAAGCGATTAAGGCTTGTGACCACAGATATATAGATAAATTATCAAATTTGACAAAGAAATCAAAAGGAAGATTAATTTAAATTATTTTTACTTTGTAGTGATTTTGAAGTCGGTTTTTTTTGTTAAAAAGTTTTTATTTCTTCCTTTTTAGAGAATATGATAGTTTTTCGAAATTCCGCTCTTCTGAGTTATTTTTGCTATGAGTTTATCATTTTAAAATATTCAGAGCATATGCAGATAAAATATTCACTCTTCTTTGAACTCCTCAACTGCTTTTCTCGAGAAATTTTAAAAGAGCGACGCCGTGTTGCTGAGAGATGTTGAGTTTTCACCGCTCGTGAATTTTGAAATGATAAACTCATTGAATCTCTCTCTTTCATTTGATGCGAAACTTAAGTTATACACTCCGCACATAATAAATTTAAAGAATTTAAATCAATATATTAAGTATTTTTCTTTATAATGTATTTAATTAAAGAAACTTTAAAAATCACTATTTTTTATGAAATTATAAGAAACTGAAATAAATAAGCAAAAAGAAAGATTTAAGAAATTTATTAAGTACTTAAATATATCAATTAAAAACGCAAAAAAATATAATTCACCATAAAACAAGTATTTATTTTTAATTAACAAGATCGCTCATTGAGTCAATAAATTAGCGAACGCCAAAATTCCATGAGCTTATCGTTACAAAACTCGTGAGCGAGAAACAATAAATTAATAAGAAAGAGAAGGCGTCGTTCAACTCAGTTTTTTTGAGGAGCACAATTTACGAACGAATACTATGAAAGAGCGAATAAAAAGTTTTGATCGCTCTAAATATTTAGCATAAGAGCATTCAAGTTTTTCTCTTCACGAATGAGGAAAGCAAAGTGAATCGTTCGTCAATTGAATAATATTGATGAGGAGGATTGCAATTTTTCTTCATAATTGAGAGTTTTTGCGAACCCTGATCTAAAGTTATTATTGACGAACAGTTGAAATACGGCAACCAAAAGGCATTTTAAAAACTCATATTGCCCATCGAAATTTACAAATGCATTGCATCTATATTCCACAACCATCTATTTGTTTCTTTTCACTTATCCTTCTATCTTAATTAACACTGAACTATTGGTAAAATGTTTATTTCCCTGAAATGTTAAGAGTTCTGAAAATAATTAAGAAAATTATAAAATAATAACTTGTAATGTCTTTGCATCTTTGCAATGCTGCTCACTCCTCTGAACCCCTAGCTTGGTGTTTTTATAATAATAGCGTGCTTTGTTTAACTCTTAGAGCTCAAAGTTATTTTAACCTAATTTTAATTATATAATAATTCAATTTTCTTCAACACTCCTTCAGCAAATTTCTAACCATAACCGCAACTGTCGGGTTTTTCTACACGCTACTTTCTGTGACAATTTAACATGAACTCAGCCCAAGAACAACCCCTTCAGTGACTTTAACATCAACCCCAACACCACCATCAACACCGAAAGATAAACGTCAAAATTAATACTAAAACGAAATCTAAGAAAAGAAGCAAAAAAAAAAAAAATTAGCATCATCGCACTTTTAACCGAGCACACTGTTGTTACAACATAACAAAAAAATAGAAGCTACAACAACAATGCCGAGCATAACCCTCTTAAAAGACCCTCTTATAATCAGCATAGCTTAAAAGGAAAAGATAAACCTGAATGGAAGAAGAATAAGAAGCAGCAGCAGCAGCAGTGCCAACATTTTTGACACGCTTCAACGATATTATTTAAAGTTATGCTAGCTAAAATTAAGATTACGTTGATGCTTAGATGCAGCTCGATTGAGGTCCTGTAGGACCTCGAGAAGAAGACTTCAGTTAAGTTCTCATAAAATGTTCCAGATAAAAAGGTTTGTGTGAGTGTGTAGAAATCTGCAATTACTACTCATTTGCCTTCTCTCCTTACTTCTCGTTTAAAATAGTGTTGTTTATAAAAGGTTATTGTTGTTGTTTTGTTGTAATTGCGGTGCTTTTGTTGTATGCTGTTGGAACCTGTTGGGAATGCTTTGCTTGTTTGTCAACTCTAATGTTCATTAAAGCTCATTATGTACGCATGTATGCTTATGTGTATATTTAAGTCTTCATTATTGAGCTGTTGTGTGTGTGTGTGTGTGTCTGTGTGCGTGTGTGTGTTTGTTAATGTGTGATTGTACGAACGAACACTTTAAAAGCCATTTTCAATAATTACTTTATGGCAATCACAATGTTTATTTAGTGTCTTAATTACTACTCAACAAACTTATGCGAAGCATCATTAGAAAATTTAAGTTGCTGAAATTTATCAAGAATGTATTTAATAAAGATAATTTCTTAACTGTAGAATACAGTCTTTCATCTTTCAAACTGTTTTATGTTGGATCCCTGTTAGACGAAGTCTTTCTCAAGCTCGAAGAAGGTGTTGTCAATAGTGACGTGGGTTTTAAGACTCTAAAACTGTGTTTTGTTAACACCATGTTAAATTCATTGTAAGACTCATTCGCCTCGACTCTCTTTCTTATCTGGAGAATGCTATACTGAATTCGCGCGAATAATGGGGAATGATTCAATATCATCAGTTTAAGCGAGCAGCATATTACTTTTACAGAATGTAAGCTGGCACGGTAGCGGCCCTTTCCGGTAGTTACCCCGAAGTGTTTGACTTAATTAAAATTCATATATTAAGGATTATATGATAATGCAGTACACTCGCGATAACATGAACTAAGCATTACGTGAACACCGCTTAACGTGAAAACTTTTCTTCTTAATTGAGTTTTTATTTTCTTATATTTGAATTGAATTTTTTAAATAAATCTTTCTTTGGTTTCTTCAGAAAAGTAAGTTTTAATCTAGACATAATAAAAAAGTAGGCCAGAATGATGATAAAAAGGATAATTTTTGCCCCAAACTAGAGGTGTCCACTTGAAAAATACATCGATGTTTTTTTCGATGTAATGCATCGAGACAGTGTATCGATACTTTTCGATAAATCGTTGAGAAACATCGATGTTTTCTAAAAATCGAGCAATGTTTTTCTAGCATTACGTCACAATGCTAAAGTCAGTCCTTTCTTTAACTATTTTTAATTTAACTATGACTATTTTAATTTATTAAAAGCTCCAACGAAACCCCTGTCCTAAGTAACTAATGAAAAGAAAAACAAAATTTTATACAATAATTATCTGATTCAGTTGTTGTTTATTAAGAAAATAAACGCAATAAACATAAGAATACTGGTTATTCTAAAAAAAAGGTCAATATATAAGAATATTGGTCCTAATTATTACGAAAAGTAAGAACGAAAAAAGCCTCTACAATCATAGAAATCCCAGTATTAATGTGCTATTTGCAGTGTTTTCCTTTTTAATTATATTTCTTTATTTATTTTATTATATAATAATTTCATTAGGTGGTTAAAGTTTATTCGATGTTATATGAAAATACATCGATCCATCGAGTATATCAAAAGCTCTGCAAAACATCGGATCAAGGTATCGAATATCCCTACCTCAAACTTTGGCATTCGCAAACGTGAACATTTTGCAAACGTGAACATTTTGCAAACGTGAACTCTCTTTGTTAAATTTGTTCACGTTATCGCGAGTGCACTGTATATGTTTTTGTGTGAGTGAACACCAACGACCCAGTAGTTCCAGTCTTGAAGAAATCTCAAATGAATCATGTACGATTTTTCTTGATCCTTGACGAAACATGCTGATTTGGCCATACATTTCATTGACGAAAATTTCATATAAATGTTCCAAATTCGTGCAAGACGCAATGCAGAAACGTTGGGATTTATCATGCACGAACCCAATATCGAAATATTGAGGAAGTTTCGTTAACGAAAAGTAGACAGTTATATAAAGAAAATTCGTCAAAGAATTAAAATCGAAACGTGCTTCTAGATTGTCCAAGCCCATTCCTTTACCATTGCCATGATGCCACACAGAACCTCACGTTGTTGTGATAATTCGTTCTTTAGTCGTACGGTAAAGTTGTGGAATAGTCTCCCTGCGAGCGTGTTTCCCGTCAGTTTTGAGTTGTGCAAATTTTAAACAAATCTTCACAGAAACCCCTCCATCTTTTCAACCAATCTAATTAACTATCACCCATCTTCCAAATCAACACAATGCTCATGCATTTATAAGAAACATCACCTGAGCTTTCACTCTACAAAACAAAAAAAAATTATACCGAATTTTGCCAAAATCAAACGAATTCGACAGCAATAACAATAACACCTAAACAGTGGTGTCAATGAATATTTAAATACTATCGAAAACAATCGATAGTAAGTCCAAAACTATCGATGGTCACGATAGTGTGAAATTATCGATAGTATCGATAGTGTCATCTTATAGTTTGCGAACTCTACAGTTTAGCCTCTGAACAATTCGACGAATTAAAACAATCATAAATATCTTGAAGTTGTCGTAATAGAGTGGAGAAAGTTAGGCGCTGACAACCGTTACTTTGCATTATATTTTGTATGAATATTTTAAGTCCAGCAGCTCATGCGGAAACTTCCTTTAAGAAATCATCACGAAAAGTTCATCAATGATACCGCGAACTACTGGGGATGTTATACATAACAAGCAGAGAAACCTGAATAATGGTACTCGAAAGTGTTATGATAAGCATAAAACTTGGTACAAATTGCTTTCGAGATCAGCGATTACGATTTAAAATTACAAAATGGTGGATACTTTTAAGTGATTACTGACTGTTTTAAAGTAATCAATTAATAAATTTGTGTGTGATTAATTGTAATTAGTAATTTTTTAACAATCACTACACGAAAGTAATCATTATTGGCCAAACCTAGATCGAACATGGCGGACCGAATACGTCACTATGACATTTTTTTTTTTGTAAATAAGAATATTTAACCCATTAACCGCCGACATGTGATTCCGTCGGCCGATTTCCATGAATTTTTTAGGAATTGCCTTTTTGCTCCCTAAATCACAAGTTCTGAGTTTAGAAAAAACCAAAATTCTGGTTTCCCAGAAAAAAGACGTCCAACATGCACTCAGAAAAAGTTTCCAGAAAATCTACAAAAATAGCACCCAACGTTAGAAAATCGGGCTTCATTTAGAGCCATGGCCGATTTTCTAAAAATGAAATGAATAATTTTAGTTAAATTGACACCAGAAGTGTGAAATAGTTTAGGAAAATTATCCAAACATTTACGAACTATTTCTCTAAATTGAAGAAACGTAGCGCAATTGTGTTGAAATCTTATTACATTTGAGTAAGCTTTTCTACCGTTTGTTTATCATCGGGTATAACTACGATAAACATTTTCTCTGAAAATAGAAATTTTCTACCGTTTATTAATAATCGGCTATAACTAAGAAAAACATTTTCTCTGAAAATAAGAAATTATCTGTCGTTTATTAATTTTCTCTAAAAATACGAAAGTTTTTATCGAATCCGTGGAAAAATTTTGGAATTTTTGCAAAAAAACAACTTTTTTAAGATTTTATACAGCATTCTGTGGTAATTATGATTTTTATACTGACAAAAAACTTTAAACATTGTTATTATATTATTCAGGAAACGCGTTTTAAGATTTAGTTAACGACTGTTTCGAGTGCAATAATGAAAATATGGGTTCCTTTCGTATGCGATAACTTTTTTATGCGACTTTTATCATATAAACCGCTTTGGGAACATATGTTACACATCATAATCTATCAAAAAATAAAAAATTTAACTTTTTGGTCGAGCTTCATGAGAACCTGCTCTTCAGGAAAGTACTATGTTTACTTGCTTGAAAGTTCGCTGAAGACATTCATTTATTTGTTGCATGAAATCTCTGACATATATTTTGTTGCGAGGAATTCCGTTTGCAACTTGAGTGAGTTGGGAAATTTCATGTGACCTTTTTACTTCAAAATAAATGGCAGTACAATTAAATTGTCGTGAAACAATGTTGCTCAGAAACATGTTGCAATCATTTCACGCAGCGGAACAGAGTACTGCTCTGACTAACATATTGTGAAAACTCATTTTTTGTACGGAGATTTCACATGAAACTGAACAGAATACTATGCTTTGAGCTTAGTACTATGTTTGCTTGCGTGAAATTCCGCTGACAACATTAATTAATTTGTTGCGTGAATTTTCTGACTTAAAGTTTGTTGCGAGAAGTTCCTATGGCAACGTTTCTCAGAGAGACTCGGACAGTGAGTTGGGAAATTTCATATGAACTCTCTCTTTTCACTTCAAAGTAAATAGCGGGGTTCACATGGTCCTACATGTTGTCACGCATTGTAGGACAAGCCTCGTATTTGAACGGTCGAACGCTCGATACAGCCGACTGACAACATGTTATCTTGAATTTGAAATGTTTCAAATTCAAGGCCATCACACGAGGCGTGACAACATGTAGGATTATGTGAACCCCGCTAATAGGCAGTACAATTGTGGTAAAAAAAAATGTTGCTCAGAAACATGTTGCGATAATTTCACGCAGCGGAACATAGTACTGCTCTGACGAAAATCTTGTGAAAATTTACACGCTTGTTTCGCAGCTTTGTTTGTTTGTATAGAGATTTGAGTGGAATTTCACATGAAACTGAACAGAGTACTATGCTTTAAGGATAATTTTTCGAAGCTCTGTCTGGTAAAAATCGCCAAGTTTTAGCTTTATGAAAGCCCATCATAATAATAATAATAATAATAATAGTGAAAGAAATAACAGACAGTTACAAAAACAACAACAATAATAAAATAAAATAATACGATAGCATGATGTTGAAGCATTGTATACTGTTTATTGTTGTTGCGCTGGCGATTGCGTTAAGCCGCCGAATGCGACGCCATTAAAAGATGGCGCAAAAGTAATCAACAAGCGATGCCAACGCTACAAAAAGCGATAATGTTGTGTTGCAAGAGGCGCGTAAATATTGAAGTGTATGTGTTGGTAGATGCGTGTATGTATGTGTTTGTTAGTGTAAGTTATGACATTTAATATTTACAGCTACTTCCGCAGATAACGCGTTTCTTTTAACTTGATTTTGTGTTTATTTCCATTTTTAAGCGAAATAAACTTGCCAAGAAAGCATATAATAAAGGGGACAATTTTTTGGACCTAGCAGCGAAATACAAAACTCCAACAAAATTTAAAACCTTTTGGGGAATTCGGGAGTGGCTGTAATTTATTTTTTTTTTGTGACAAATGTCTGGCAAGAATGTCGTTTCGCATATACTGTTTTTTTATTGACGATAAAATTATTGCAACCACACCATGCTTCTACGCCTACTTTTTCCCAACATTTTCTTGTGCGTATTTTTGTATTAATCTCTGATATTGGCTTGTTTTTCTTTCTTTTTTTTTCCCTTCGATATATTTTGACACTTTTCGCTTGTTGTGTTGTTGTTGCAGTGGTTTTTTTTTCTTATTGTTAACCTTTTTCTATGCATTGTTCTTTATTTTTTATATGTTTGCTGTTGCTGCCTCAGTTTTTAAATTTGTTTCACCATCTCTTCAATATTGTTATCCTTTTTGGCAAACTTCGCATCCTTTTTTTTATTTTTGACTTTTTTGCTGTTGATTTCCATTTCATTCCTTTTTATTTTTTTTTGTCATCACCATTTTTAATTCGTTGTGCGGTTTTGCGTCGCCTTTGTTGTTGTGTATCCCTTTTTATCAGCTTGATGCGTTGATATCCTTTTATTTTGGTTGTTGTCGGTCTCTTTATTGTTGTTGTTGGTTTCTGGTGTTGTTGTTATATTTTTATTGATGTTGTTATCAGTTGCAATTATTTTTGATTTATATTCGTATTTTTGTGTGGTGACAGCTTTTTTGTAGAGTTTTTAATTTTTTGGTCAATTACTGACATTGACGTAATTTTGACTGATTTTAAATTGCTTTTCTTGAAAAATGCATCCTTGTTTTTAGTTTTTCTATAAACTAATTTATAATTGCTATAAACTTGTTTTTTTTATAAATGCTCTTCAAAATTTATGTATATATAGGCTTAGGAAAAATCGTTCATAACCATTTTCTCCAGTGTTTATTAATCGATTTTGACAATTTTCTGAAATGAATTAGAGTAGGGAGATGGAGTGCACCGAATATCTTTGTACATGTATGATGTATGATGTATTTAAAGTATTGTGGATTCATAAACACGTAAAAGATCCGTACAGAAAGAAGAGAAAAAACGGTCAGCTTTGTTTCCTAAGGTTTTTACCCTTACACTGTGATATGAGATTGCTTACATTCTCAGATGAGCCTAGAAAGAAGAAATAAACGATTCTGTTTCTATTTTCAGTTTGTCGCTTACATTGCGCTCTCTTCTGAGCTACAGAACTGGTGGCTAATTCATAAGGAAAGTAAAAGTGATGCAAATTTTTATGAAAAACATATGTTTTTCACATTTATTTTGTATCGAATAAACAGAGATTGTATGCGAAATTGTCGAGTTTCGACCACTGGTGAGCTCTAGTTATCTTAAAACAGCACTTGGTTTGAGAGGTAGAGTTGATGTTTTATTTCTGAATTTCGAGCCATTGTTGAATTAACTGAAGATCGCGCTGAACTGAATTTTAATTTTCTTCAGCTCCTGCTCGCAAACCAGTGGCGGTCTTGTAGCTCCCGTTTGTGAGCACAAAATTTTTTTAATTTATGTAGCTCCCCTGCTCGACTACGAGCTGCAAAGTGCATGCATTTTGTATAAAATTTAAACCTTATTTATAATGCAAAGTATGTATAATAAAAAGTACTTCATTTAAAAATGAATCAGTTTCGTAAATTAAGGCTTATAGAGAGCATATATTCAATATGAACTATCTAAAAAAAAAACTATTCGCACAACAGAAAAAAAAACACAAAAAAAATTGGTAAATTCTCGTTCTTCTCTCTGTAGAGTAAATAGGTTGTTTCGTATTTCAAATAATTTTTTTTCATAAATGAAATCAGTAGATAAGTCAATAGGAAAAGTAAGTGAATTCATTGACGATTTTATTCAGATTTTAAGAAAAGTTTGTTGATAGCAATATTAACAAAAACACGAGAAAACTATAATAATTTTTTTTACTATTATCATATTATATTATTTTTTTAATATTATCATAAAAATATTGATATTCTGATAAAAGTACAGACTTCAATTCTTGGGAATGGTTGCACTTTTTTTGCTTGATAGGCAGCGGAGCAGTGTTCAAATTACAGTAATCATTTTTCTTCCATCTGCAGATGATGCATAATCTACTTCTATGCTTTTCAATGCATTTCCTTCTCTATTTTGCCCTGCCATTTTAGTCTAAAACAAATTTGTTATAATTTTCTTGAATATTTCCGAAAAATTGTGTTGATCAGTCCTTTTGTGTTCGCAAAGAAAAAACTGTTAAAACAAATTTTATAATGAAATTGTCACTATCTGAAAAGCAGTTGACAATTTTTATCAAAATTTATACTTTTGAGCTTTAAATTTTGTTTTGAAATAAAAAAATTATAACAAGCACATAGAAATAATAAAAATACTAGTTGACTTTTGTCAAGTTGCCAGAATAGGAAGCCTTATTTGCTCAAATTTAGCATTAAAAACTAAAATTAAGAAAACAAATTTTATAATCAGCATTTTTATTTTTAAAATTGAGTATAACTAATTATTGATAGAAACAAGAATAAAATACTTGATTCTTGAACCTGGAACAAGACTTGATGAAACAGGAAAATATTTTCTTAATTACAATAAAACTCAGATTTGGTTATTAAAAATTATCCTAAATAAAGCAATTATTTTTCTTGATTTAAGAACATATAAAATGATTTCAAAATTGCATGATTCAAGCAATGTAAACCTATACGCGTACTTTAAATCTTAAATCTTTCAACATTTAGTCCTAAACACAATAATTTTTCAACATCAGGAAATTCTGATGAAAAACAAAGCATGCCAATATAATAACGAACATCTTAAAGAAAAATCGTATTACAATTCAATTCGTCAAAAATTACAAATATAATTAACTACAAATGAACTGATTTTAAGGACTCGTATAACATGTTTAACTCTAATAAATTATACAAGATACTTGACATTATATTAATTTATATTTAGCACTCGAACGGTGCCAAATTGAATTCGATAGTCATTTTAATTGATTTTAAATTTTCAGAGATATGAAAATTTTTAGTAAAAATAAAAACAGATGCGTCCTTGGACACAAGAGAGAAGCGAAGCTTTTTTGCAATTTCACAGATTTGATAGTTTAATGGTGTTTTTTTTAGTTAATTAAAGTTAAACTAATCATAAAGTTAACTAAAAAACTACACGTTAATATTCACACCAATAAATATTATTACATTACTTTATAATTGTATTTGATTACATGTTACATTAATTTTAAAATTATTGGTTTTTGATATTTTAAATAGCAAACGTATATTATAGATGTAATGTCATCGATATATCTAGCAAATACTGCATCACTAGTTGTCCATAATAGTGTTATACTAATATTTGGATCGCTTATCAGTCGTAAATTATGTTTATCAAAAAGGCATTGTTGAAGTGACTGTGAACATTCATGTCTTAGTTCGCTATTAAAATCTGCACCTAAGCAATTGACAATTGTGATAATTTTCACCCAGTTCAAAGAAGTTTGCTCGTGTATAGCATAAGAATAATCTGTAAGTATGTGCATACTTTTAGGCTAAACATTTTTAAGGATAGTATATATTGTAAAAGCAATGCATCAATGTCAAAAATAATTACAGTTTGAGCGATATAGGTGCGGAGCAGCATGCTTGCCTCTTATGTATTAAGATGTGCATAGTTTTAGGCTGAGCATTTTTCAGGACAGTTTATGTTGTAAAAGCACTGTAATAATGGCAAAAAATAATTATTGTTTGGGCGATATTGGGTGCGGAGCAGCATGGTTGCGTTTTATGTATAAGGTGAGTACTTAAAATTAAATAAACCAACCTACGCAAAAATGGTTATGGGTTATCAGTGGGTAGTGTGTAGGACTTTCAATCGAAGAGTGCAAGTTCTATTATCACTGCTTACTGCTTAGAAAAAATATTTTTAATATTATATACTCTTGGTGTAATAGACGCAAACAAAAAGCAGCAACAATTCTAAAATAAGGTGTACGGAAAAAAATGTCGCTATTTAGATTTCGAGGCGTAAAAAGCATCGCTCAAAAATTGAATTTTTTGCTCCTAAACTTTTTCAATGTTTTAATTTTACACAAGATACAAAAAATTTTTTGATATAAGATTTTTATAATATTATTTTATAAGAAAAACATAATATGAAAAACATAATTAAATAAAATATTTCTAAAATATTACAAGTTTTTGCTTAATTTAAAAATACAATGCAGTGAATTGCTTGGATCAAGCAAATTCTTGTCTTTATAAGAAAAAGAAAAATCAATTTATTTCAATATTGGAAAAATTGTTTATTTGGATAAAGTAAACTGTTCTAAATTCAAGGAAAACAAATTTCTCAAATCGAGCGAATTATTCTTGTTTTCAGCAAATTGCTTACTTGGATCAAGCATATTTTGCTCTTAATAATAAATTTAATTCTCTAATATCAAGCAAAACATTCTAGTATTCAGGAAATTGTTTACTTGAATCGAGCAAACAGTTTTCAACTCAAAAAAAGACAATTTCTCAAATCAAGTAAATCGTTCTGGTTTTCAATAAACTGTTTACTTGAATCAAGCAAATTGTTTTCAATTCAATAAAAATTAATTTCTCAAATCATTATTTAGAACAAAGCAAGTTAATTCAGTTTTCAGAAAATTGTTTACTCAAATTAAGCCAATCTTTCTTACTTCAAGCAAATATTAGACTAGAATCTAGGAAAAATATTCTTGAGTTAAACATTTTTTTCTTAATATCATATGTTATAAATTTGCTCAATTATAGCAAAATAATGATTGAATCGAGAAGCTTACACTTGAGTGTAAACTGATAGCCCTTTTGCTTGATTCAAGCATAGAATGTTGATTTTTTTAAATGATATTTATATATATAATTACGACAAATTCTGTTCAAATAATGTAATGTCATTAAATTAAATTAAATTAACAATATTCTGCTATTATGTATCAACATTACTCTTATGTCTCAAAAAAAAAAATTAACGCAATGGCGATTAGTCACACAATAACAATGCAGCAGAATTTAAACACAAATACAACTAAATTAAAGGAAGTAATATTTTAAAAAATAAATTGAAAATATTGTTAAATCCTATTAGTTTAAAGGATTGCTTTTCTCCAAAAAATTTTCAATTCAAAACTAGAAAATTAAAAATATTTCTTATAAAAGTAACCGAGCCTGTAACGAGTTAAAAATATGTATATTGGTAACATCACACTTTAGCACGCTTTACGTACATGTTGTACGTATACAATAATATTTCGGTGACTGCTTTTTCGGCGAAGGACTTACTTTATACTTGGTACACATATTCACTGCCGCACACACACACACGAGCATACATACGCACGCGAACACAAAACTTCAAACATATACACATACACACGCCCCAAGCATGTCCCATATGTAGACAAATTCCCGTAGTAGTGGAAAATTCTATTCATTCGCAGTGCAATCCTTGAACACCGCTGGCCTCTCCTCAGCACAACTTGCCCTGCCCCGGCCATGGTTTTGTATGCAACTCAAAAGGAATTTGGAAAATCTCAGCTAGTGTCAGGTTGCACGAAAATTTGTCGTCATCGTGTCTCAACATGAAATGGCAGCAGAGACAAAATTAAAAGTGGGTGGTGGGTGTGGCGGCTGGCGCTTGGCCTGGTATAAAGCAAGAGCAGGAAGTTGGGATCAGCAGCGCAAGCAGCCGAAGGAAGTGGCAAGCAGATGAGCGGAAGTTGAGCTGCTTGTAAGTCAAATTGCGGAATGAAGAAGCAGCAGTCGAAGTGTTTTAAGTAGGTTCGAGTGTGCTTCTGTGGGCGGTTTCTGGTTGAGTTAGTGTATGTGTGTGTGTGTGCAATTTTTAGTGGTTTCCAACAAGATATTTAATATTTAATCTTAAAGAATTTTTATTAAAACTTTGAATATGGCCTAAAACTCTACACTCATTTTGAACTTTAAGGGTCAAAGCGGTAAAAATCTGAGTCCTTTAATTAATGCATGCTTTTAGGTTTGCTGTAAAGTGCATAGGTTTAAATAAAACATGCAATTCTCTCGACTATTGTAAGCTAATATTTTGTAAAAATTATGCTTTTTTATCTATTTGATCCTTGTTGCTGCTAGTTTTTCTTTTTTGTCCATTCTATTTTTATGTCATTCTGCCTTGTTTACATGGAAAGTTTTGGCCAATTTTCTTTTTAAGCGCCTGCGCTTTTTAAACCAGGAAGCTGTATTTGAGAGTGAATATTTTTACTTTTTTTTCGATTTTATTGTTTTTCTTTTTGAAATTTATATAGATAGAGCTTGCAGCTTTAAGTTACCTATCTTATCCTGACATGCGCTAAACATTTTAAGGGAATGGATAAGAGAAACTCTTTTAAGTTCTCTTAAACTGTGGAAATATGGAAAGCATTGCCAGACAGAAAGTTGTTAAAATCTTTAAAAAACTTTCTTAGGATATTCCTATAAGCGTTTTTATCTTATAACATATTTTTAATTTATTTATTTAAAAACTATGTATTTGCATTTCCAGAGAAAAGTCTGCCGTGACCAAAAAATTAAAATTTATTATTTATTTATATTGTTTAAGCAAAACATTTGAGTTTTATTAATTTAAGCAATTTCAACTTAGGTTCATTTACAATGATGATCAAATCGTTTGCACTGTTTCATAAATGTAGTTTTTCTTTTTCGAAAATGTTTCGTAAATTTTTTTGTTTTACTATAAATGGAAGGTATTGGCTAAATGAAAAAATGGTTGAGGCAAGAAAAGAAAAATATGCTTAATATGTTGGTTAATTACTAAATTACATAATTATCTAATTTTTTAATTGCCCAATTGCACTGAAGGCTAATTTTTTAAGAGTTTGGTTTTTAAAAATTAAAAAAACAAAAGAAAATTTGCAATACCGAATGAAATATTTATTTGGAGCGATACATCAATGCCTGCCATTTACTTTTTAAGATTATTTCAAGTAAATGTTGCCCGCAGATTCATTTATCTATGCATAAGATGGTCCATTATGGCATACTTAAGCTCCATTATGGCATAATATTTTCAGCATTTCGGCCGATATCTCACTAATGGCAGCTGTAATATCGTCTTCCAAAGCAGGACTTGTGGCTGGCTTGTCACAAAAAAATAGTTTAGTGGGGTAAAATCACATGATCTTGGTGGCCAATGCACTGATCCAAAAAGTGAGATTAATTGCCCGCCAAACTCACTTCGCAATAGGTCCGTGGTATCACGTTCCGTGTAGAATGTGGCACCATCTTGTTAAAACCATATGTCAACCTAGTCAAATTCTTCCATTTTGGGCAAAAAAAAGTTAGTAATCGCACGGTACATTGCTCTATTGACTGTTACGCTGCGATTTTAATTATTTTGAAAAAGGACGGTCCAATAATGCCGCTGGCACATAAACCGCACCAAACAATGCAATTTTCAGGGTGCATTGGCATAAGAACTGCCTCTAGATGATCTGCAGACCAAATTCGGCAATTCTGTTTGTTGATGTAGCCATTGAGCCAAAAATAAACTTCGTCGCTAAAGACAATTTTTCGATAAAAAAAATGGATCTTCAGTCAACTTTTCTAAGGCCCATTCACGAAACAAACTTCGTTGTGGTTGGCCACCCGCACGCAGAGAAAAGACATGGTTGAGACATGATTACTGCAATAATATTTTTTTTACTAAAATTATTGTATTATTTCTGCAAACACAAATGTTTGCCTTAATAAAGTCATTATTTACTAATGGTGGTACCAAAAATAACATTATAGTTGAAATCATAACATAGTTGAAATCATCAGCATACTATGATTGCCTCAACTATTAGTTGCAACAAAAATGTTGTAGTTCTGTCAATCATGATAAATGTGAATATTATTATAGAGAGAAACATATTAGAATTTTGAATGTTTGCCTGAACTATTCTTTGCTTGTTGGCAAACGAAGCAGAACATAGCCAAAAAGCGAAAGAATTAATTATGTCTGAACAGATTGCAGGAAAAACTTTCACTTCATTCAGACACAATAAGTTTTATCGATTCCTGGCTATGTGCCGTTTCGTTTGTCAGCTGTTCAATTATTGTGTTTTGTTTTAAATCGCCTGATCCTAAAAAGAGCAGGCAGAAAATTGACATTTTCGACTTTAATTGTAGCAAACATATTTATTTTTACCGTAAACATATTTCGCAATTCTGACCATATTTTGTTTTTCACAAATATTGCTATTTTTGTGACAATGCACTTAATGTACCATGTTTATGAATGGCATGAGTCAGACGAGCGCTAGTAGCAGCTGTGGCCTACTGGTAGTGTGCGTGGCTCGTAAGCGAAAAAGCCGCGGTTCAAACCCCAGCTCGGACAGAAAATTTTATCAAAAAGATTTTTCAATTGAATTAATATTTCTGTTCAACCTAGTCAATGCAAACCCTTGGAGATATCTTAATAGCTGTGGAAATTGGAGTGCATGAAAATAAATAATATTCAATAATATTCTGGATCCTAAAAATAAATCATAATATAGTTGTTGCAATCATTCTATTTTTGACCCAATAATAGAATAATGATTGTTGTAATAATATTTTGGTTCCTACAAAAAAGTTCCTTTTCTAAATATGGTTGTTGTAATCATTTTATCATGATCAAAGAAAATATTATATGTTTAAGAACATGTTAGCAACAATCATAATCCGAATCATACTATGATTCTCTAAAAACATGGTTGTTGCAACTATGTTTTTTCTCTGCGTGCGGATTCAGTTTTTGCACCAGCTTTATTTTGTATGGTTTCATACCGAGGTCCTTACGTAAAATCTTCCAGGTGGTTGAATAACATAAGTCCAATTATAGACAACGGCGACGAGTTGACATATCGCGATCTTCATTGACACTGGTCGATACAGCAGCAACATTCTCCTCGGTACGCACTCTCCGCATACGAGTTGGTAGATTAATGTCCAATAAAGTGAAACTGCTACGAAATTTGATCACAATAGCTTGAATAGCCTGTTTGGTGGGTCAATTATGACGACCATAATATGGACGTAGTTTGTGAAACACAATTCTCACAGATATATTTTGATAATAAAATTCAATGATTTACAAGCGTAGTTCGTTTCTTAGTCTATTCGTGGTGGAATACCTTACTGAGCATTTTTAGCTTTACCACCTTTTACGTATCACGTGTGAGGTGTCAGAAAATGTACACTGAAAAAACAACTAGCAAAAAATCATCCTTTACTATGGAAATTTAAGTAACGTAACGCTAGTAACGTCACGACAAATCAAAAAGCCTAATAAAAAAAACCAGAGATTTTAAATTTAATCACTTGGAAAATAAACTTATAGTATTTCAAATCCTTCTAAAAAAAGTTGTATATAAAAAGTCTTACCCAATTCAGAGAGTTTTGCAAATTTTGTAATCCGAAACAAAAATCACTTCTGTTTTTTTTTTGTAATGTAATGCCGGTACGTATCTTTATATACTTAGGGTCGATTGTTAACATGGTTTTTATTTAATAGAGTGCTACTTTATTACTACGAATATACAAAAACATGTTTTTAAAAATATGACATTTTATTTTTTTTTTATTCTTCTCACGAATCGTACGTAACGCCAGCTTGGATATGCCCATATATAAGCACGAACATTTTTTGATTTATTTTATTTGTTTATTTTTAAACATATTGGTTTTATAAAAAAAAAATTAGTATAATAAGAAAAAGTTCTTTTGCTTTGAAAATGTAGTAGTTTATAGTATTGAGTTTCTTATATTTTTAAGGTATTAAATATAATAAACATAATATTTTGGTAAAATTTCTAATGACATAATGTAATATTAATAACAAAATTATTTATATATTTAAAACGGAAGATAATTTAGCATTACAATAAGAAAATAAAAATAAAACAAAATTAAAGATGAACAAAAGAAGTGGTAAAGATAAATATAAAAGGACAAATCTGGTAAATATTAAATGAAATGATTTAATGCGGCCCGCCTTAAGCCATCCTTGCCTTCCATAGATCTTATATTAGTAGGTAAACTATTCAACTAATGGCATTAAGGGAATGTAGCATCTTCAAATTTTCTATAGATGAAATTTGAACCTTTAATGACAGAAAATATAAAATTGAAATTATAAAAAAAAAAAATTAAAATTTTGTGAGCATATATAGCAACGGTGGGCAAATGTGGCTCTTTGTTGAGTACAGTGCGGCTCTTTTTTTATTCTGTTATTTCAAAATATATTAAAAAAAACGCAAACATTTTATATATCTCATCAAGTTCCATGGAATTCCATGTTGTTCTATTGTTGTTTAACCATCGATTTGACAAAAAATTTGATAATGTGTATCTTGTTTTTCTTCACTGAACGTTCTCTTTAATTATGATGCAATTTTTCGTCATGATACCATTAAAAGTCAGCTCAAATTATAAAACAGTCTGACAAAAGTTGAGCTAGATGCCAAAGTCAGATGTTTGAATTGTAGTGTTCCTGTTTGTTTGTAGTTGCGAAAGATTTCAAAACCCATTCAAAACAAAATTCTAAAATATTGGCCAACGATTTGTTTCAAATCTCGCTTTCGTTTTTCTTAAAAACTGGACATGATTAACTTTTTTTTTTAATAGTGTACAGATACATATGCTAGGTAAGAATTGCTTCAGCTGAAATCTGACAGCACTATTCATAGCACAACTTTGTTATCGATTACATGATCAGATGTAATTTGGTACATTCATTTAACAGTTATTGCTCTCGATTAAAGTTAAATTTTGTGTGTATAATTTTCAAAATATACTCAATGGAGAGTATATAACTTCGACAAAGAAAATTGATTTTGGACAAATACTGCAAAATCCAAACATCTCACAATGTCAGTAGAAGTGTTAAAAACTGGAAGATCAACGGTACAAAATGTATTGGAAAATTTTAAGAAAAATGCCAGCATTGAGAGAAGAGCGTGGATCTGACCAAAAGTCAGGCACGAAAAATAAAAAGTGGAAAAATATGTTAAGCCTGCGAAAACCTTTCTCAACGTTTTATTGACGCTAAGTCAAAACATCAGCCTCTACTGATTGTTCAAAACCCGCGGTCGTAAGTTACACAGCGACTTTTTGACAAAATTTTTGTGCTGAGTCATGAACGACGAGACATATGCAAATAAGAAACAGCTGTTTGATTACGACACTTCAATAAACATAGCTTTTAGAGTTGTAATATATTACTTACTTACTTAGTTGGCGGTACAACCGTATATCGGTCTTGGCCTCATCTAAGAATTTGCGCCAGCCATTTCTGTCTCTCGCATGCTGGCGCTAGTTGGAAATTCAAAACTTCGTCAGGTTTCCCTCTACTTGGTCTTTCCAACGAAGATGCGTCCTTTTCTGCGTTAACCACCACTGGGTACCGAATCGAATATTTTTGTAATATATTGTAATATATTAGTACTTTTTTATATGAAAGGCAACAATAAAATGTTTAAGCTAGTGCAAAATCTTAGGACAATAAGACTTTATGACATGATAGCACACTTTGTGAATGCCCTAATTGCTTTGCTAACTTTAATCAAATACCTGACCAAGAGTTTTATCTAGCAAAGGAGAAAGGGAAAGTGCATAGCAAGTTCCGTAACTGAAAAGCATCAAAATATGGGAGAAAGTGTTTGATATGACAGGCACGTGTGATTTAAAAAGTGAAGAATTCATTTCTGAAGGCACAATTAATGGCGATTTCATATAAAAGAATGTCTGCAAAAGCGTATTCTGTCTTTTAATGAAAAACACAATATGCCAGTGATGTTTTGGCAGCCAGCCACTATTCTAAAAAAGACCAAGAAAGAAGAACTTTACACAACAAATGGGGTCAACATAATGCCGAAAGATGCCAATCCTCCGAATTGCCCGGAGTTACGACCGATTGAACAATATTGGGCACGTATGAAATCAAAACTATAGAAGACGAAATGCAAGGTTTAAACATAACCCAGTTTCGCAGAATGTGGAAAAAGCATCCTAAATCATTCAGCGAGATTACCACGTTCTGATGGAGGATGCACCTCTTTAGAGGTTTGGAAAGTCTTAATGTGGCTTTTAATGCCCTCACTCGTGTCCACCCCTGATATGTAACCAAGCGCGTCAAAGTCATTTCTTCAAGGTATTTTAACTTTAAACGCGATTTTCTCAAAACAACGTTTTTCAAGTGCATGATTTAAGGAAAGTATTTATCCGATCGCTCTCAAATTTTGACACTTTATTCTAAACATGTAATGCTTTTCTACGGATGAAAAAAATCGGCATTCAGTATTTTGAGTTTGAACAGATTTTTTTGGGGAAAAAAAAGTAAATTTTTGAAAAACGCAGCCATATTGTTATGTTGCTACCAAATTTCTTTATTTAAGGTCATTCAATGGCCGCTCTGATGAAAAACCCGTTTCTTTTAAGACTTTTCTAAGGACGGTTATCCTGCACATCGTGATTTTTTTATTTCTTTCGTTATGATTCATTCGAATGTATTACATTCCCTTAATGTAAAAAGTCTGATAAAGTTAAGTTTGTTCCATTTGGGTATTATAATTGTATTGTATCTAATCGACTGTAAAATTATAGTTTCTCAAAAAGATACAAATGTGTATGGTAATGTATAAGTTTATGTAAGAAAAAACAATTCGAGCGTAAAGGTAGCTGATGATGTCATAAAGAAAAATGCTTTTTAAATGTGATATGTGATAAAATTTTTGAAAGCTATGAACATATCGTGTAGCATGGTTCAAATCCTGAGGCTAGTCTACTGTAAATGAGCTCAGAATATGTTATCATAGGGACGATATGTTATTGCATGCGTTTGCGCCTGGTATCAATGCGAGTAAACTCTGCTGTCATTTTGAGATTCCGTAGAGTTAAGTAGACTCTAGATCACTACAATATTTATGTGATCAGAGGCATATTAAAGATGAGTTAATGTGAAAGCCAAGACTTTTAACATTGTTCACAAGTTTTGGTTTCTTGTCTCCTATATGCAAGAACGGAATGCCATCAAAGAAAGTTAATAGGCAGCACATATGACTGGAGTCCATTTAGTTGTAGACCATTCAGTATCGCCCATTTATATATTTATATCATGTATGTCTTTATTAAGCCTGCAGCTGAGGTCTTTTAGGAGACCAGTCCTACGAGAGAAGTGTAGTTGAATATTATCTGCATGAGGGAAGATAATTCCAAGTATCGATTTGCGGTACTTAGCGGTACTTTGAAAGGTACTAAATTAAGATATAAAAAAATGTGCAGTTTTATATATTTTTTTTTTAGTTCAACATAAAAAAACTTAAACAAACATAAAAAGTGTTAAGTTTATCAATTAAAATTAACAACTTACGAAATACATATAAAAATAATTTTTAAACCATCGATTTTGATAAAAATTCTAGCCATTTTTCGAAATAAGAAAGTTAAACGTAGTAAAAAGACATGCATGCGAGCGTCTTCTGCTTGTATCTCTAACTTTAGATAATTTACTAACTTTAATACTAATGAAAGAAACTTGAAAAACATTAAATAAACAAGATACAGTAATCCCTCAGCTATAAATTCTATTCGATTAGTCTTCCTACCCACTTAAAATTTGCTTAAAGTAAAAAAGGAATGAAGGGCCTCATTGTTCGAGAATTCTATCTACTATTTATTGGCTCGAACATGTAATTCCGTTTCAAAATATTCTTGAAAATTCAGAAAACCTATATTTTGGCTCGAACTATTACAAAAATAAAAATTAATTTCTGCTTTAAATGTATCAACAAAATTCGGTATAAACTGGCGGTAAATAAAATTTAAGAAAATACAGTAGAATCTAAATTTAGTGAATTAATTTGCAGAGATTGCATTTTTTTCAAAAAATTTATGTTTTGGCTTAAATCTTATTTTTTTTACTTTTTTGGTTCTTATTTTCTGAAATGTCAACACTAAAACGTTTACTATTTCAGGGGTTGGATAAATCTAGATTTGACTGTTTTTGTAAAAAGTACCATAATCATCGCAGGGTTGCCGTGGTTTTAAAAAAAACGGGAAGTACTGAAATCAGTACTTTAGTACTGAATTTATCATCCTTGCTTACAGATGGAAAAAAAATGTCATTTATGAACATTGAAAAAAGCAATTGGCCAATAACTGAGCCTTGTTGTACTCCACTACATACTGACTATATCCATATCTATATCCATATAATAACTCTCTGATCATCTTAATAGATCTGCAGTAGGGCATCCAATTTCGGGACACTTCGGCAATCCCGGGATTTCGGGATTTGAAAAACATAATCCCGGGGTACCAGAGCTAGTCCCGGGCTTGTCAAACCTTAGAAAACGAATTTTTTTGAAGTTGTAAAGTAGTTATGCCTTGTTTTACAACACAAAACATTGCAAAAGATTTTAAAAAACTGAAAAACACAGTTCCGATTAAATGTTTGGATAGTATTTATTATTTATTTCTGAAAAACAAAGATCAATTCTTTAAAAGAAAATTTATTCAGAAGGTTCACAGAATTATTTAAATAAAATAAAATAGTTTAATAATTTTAGTATTTATAAGTAGTAATATTGTGATATTTTGAACAGCTTGTTTAAGGAAGTTTTTTTTTACTTTTTTAGATAACATTTTAGTTTTTCTAAGTTAGTATTTTGTAATATTTTGTACAGTTAGTTCAAGAAAGGTTTATATTTTTATATTTTTTAAGTCACATTTTGTACAGCTAGTAAAAAAATATTTTTTTTTTGTTTTATTAAAATCACATTTCAGTATTTCGTAGTAAGTATCAAAACTCAAACTTCAAATCGGAGTGTTCACCAACAGCAAACAAAAAAGTCAAATAAAAATGTTGTACGATAGCAACCCAAACGTCCAATTAAAGTGTTGTTGAACGCTAAATATCATCAATCAATTAACGCTAAAAGCGTTGCAATTTTTTTATGTACTATCTAAAAGCGAAGTAGTGCAGTGGAGCCGATCCCGGGATCCCAAAAATCCCGGGATTTTAGACCTTGCAATCCCGGGTCTGAGGGGACTAAAAAAAGTCCGGCATCACGGGTTTCCGGGATTGGATGCCTTATCTGCAGCATTGTTACAAAAACCATACCTACACCAAGGTTTTTGACAAAGTAAGGTGTGATTTATGGAGTCAAATGCTTTTGAAAAATCATGCATGCAAAGTAGTGTTATAAGGCATTCATCACACGGTGATTGTTTGTCTTCTAGAACTTTAAGAATATCAGTTGATCAACTGTTTCCACAACGGAAGCCAGATTACAGTGGAGACACCAGGTTATTATTATACAGATAACTAAAAGTCTGATAAGCCATTATAGTTCCACATTCGATAGCGATGACAAGATACTAAAAGCCCTTTTGCGAAATTTTTTGCTACAGACAATACTTTAGCAGATATACTTTACAGATTTAATACTTTCCAGAGCTGAAGAAATGAGGACATAATGATGCAATGATTTATTATGTTTATAATAGGACTAACTACGTGGGGTAGGAAAAGTTAGATACAATTAATCGAAATTCCTTCCTCTCCAATAGCATTCATTTTACCTTCATATTTTGTTTACAAACTTCATATTAGCTTACATTAGAAAACTGAAAACTAGAATCACAAAACTCACTTTTTTTTTTTCTTTCAACTCTTTTCAAGCAACCTGCATTTTATGCTTTCCAAAAACATTAGTCTATGATTTCCCCAAATTAAGATAAAAAAGAAACCAATACAAAATACTACGCAAACGCAAAGCTAAACACCGATTTAATATTAACTTATCTACACACTAAATCAAAAAATTAATGTGAAAAATTCTGCATCTGCAATTCAACAACACAAAAAGAATATCAAGATAACCCAATAAACAATTTTTGAACTCAAAGCAATTAACAGGCCTTGTTACCGGCACTCAAAAGGATCGAATGAAATACTACGCCATTATAGTGCAAATCAAAAGGCCAAAGAAACATTTACCAAACCAATGACATTTATTTAGATTGTTTTATTTTTTTCCTGATTTCATTTTTATTTTAGAGCCGGCTTAACGAGCAGCCAGTACAACAACCCTTGGTACATGCAGGAATACACATTCCCTGCGATGCAAGCCCAGGCACACGCGACAAATAATAAAATCTAGCATATTATTGTAGCAGCTTTTAATGCTGCGAAAAATGATGATGTATGCTGCAAAATCACTGTACTTTTCTAAGCGAGAGTAAGTTTTCGTTTATTTCGAGTAGTACAAAAAATAGTTTTAGATTTCAATTGAAGATGCAGTTGCACGTTCATACAACAAATAGTCGAATAGTTGTAGTGTTGCAAGGATGTGTCAGGCTGCCGCAGCACAATTACCAACCTCATCAACATGCGTTGCGACGCCAGCAAGTATTCGAGATCTTTTGGGTGCATGAAGTATGAAAGTGTGTGATGTGTGTTTGTGTGTAAAAATGCACTCTTCAATGCTGTAGTTGTTGTTATAGCTCTATGTTGTTCGGAGCCTTTGATGCACAGAGTACATTTTTTAATTTTGTTTTATTAGGGGTGAGTTTTTCCAGTTATTTCTGCGTTTCTGATGAGTTTTGATAGATGAAATCCTTTGCTATTGTTTAAGTAACCAAACAATTTTCAATCTCTTTTATGCAATTACAATAAAACCATGGTTTTTTCTCGTGTCTCTTTGAAGGGTCTTTGTTCATTGCCACCCATTTAGTTGCATGTCATGCACCCTTCGATGCTTGCGTATTTTTGTACTCGGTTTCAGTTTGATGACATTTGCAGTTTTTATTTTTTTTCGTCACTTGTACCCGCTGCTACTTCGCATTTAGAAGCATTTAGTTGATATTTATTTCGGGCTTAACAGGCTTTTTGAGGACTTACCTAATGAGATGGCAGAAATTTTATTGATGAGTCTCTAATTGCAAGGGGGTTGCATGAAGATCGCTGGTATTTTTGTTATTTAACTATATATTTAACTTTCTGGACAACTACTTTGAAGTATAAGAGGAGGCATTTCAGAAAATTATATAAACTAGTATATTAGATAGGTTTTGTGTTCCATACATTTTCTTAACATATCTCAGAACCTCCCTGCAAGGCCAGATTCTGAATGCTGCACACAACATAACCACGTTAATCGAAAAAAAGTTCAGAAAAGTCTTAAACTGGATGGGCGCCGCACAAAAACGTGATTTTTTGCGCGAATTTAATAGATATTTCAAATTTATTTTCTTTTGTACATTTAGGTGGTGAAAAAAATAGCTTATAGCATATTTTTATGCTAAATTGTCCGCTTAATCCGAATATGCCATCAGATTTTTGATTAGGTGAACCTTTGATCCAAAATTAGCTTACTATGTTAATAATTTCTAAATTTTTTAAAAAATATTGGAATAAAATCTTTATCTTCGCCAAGATGGCTGCAACTTTCTTAAAATTAATTGATGCAGAATTGTTAGTCATTTTATTTAGTTTATTTAAAAAAATTTGTCTTAATCGCATTATTACAAGAGTGGAAATTATATTTTTTTAAACATACTTCTGTACTTCTACTTTTTTGTACCACCTAAATGTAAAAGAAATTAAATTTGAAATATTTATTAAATTTGTTTTAGGTTGAGACTTTTCTGAACTTTTTTTCGACTAACGTGGTTATGTTGTGTGCAACATTGAGAATGTGGCCTTGCAGGGAGGATCTGAAATACTTTAGGAAAAAACCCATCTATTGTATATATGTTATAAAATTTTAAGTATTTATGCATTAGAATTTGTCTCTAATAACTAATTGAATTTCTGAAGATCTGAAATTTGGTTTAGTATTATGTGATGAGAAGTGCCTCAAAATAGCGTGTTTGTAGAAGTAGAAAATAGTTGTAGAAAAACAATTATGGAAATAGTAGTAAAGAAATGGATAGAAAAAGTATAAGCAATAGAAGCAGAAAAATGTAGATGAATAGAGTATCAGAAATATTAGCAGAACAATTAGCTAAAATATACGTAGTAGAAAATAGGTGAAATAGAAAAAAAAATTATAAAAATAGTCTTAAATAAACTAGTAGAAATCTTAAAAAAATAGTAGCAGAAAAAGTAAAAGACAACAATAAAAGAAATAGTAGCAGAGAAAGTATCAAGAAATAGTAGTAAATGTTAACATATCATCACCATTATAGCAAATACATGTTCCCAAAACAAGATACCATACCATCATATCACACCGTTATTATAATACCATCATTATGTACATAATAGAAATTAGTAGCAAAAAGTAAAGGAAAAAGTAGTAGGACTCATACCATCATATAACACCATCATACAGTTCCATAATTATACATGTAGTAGAAATAAAAGTCAATAATAAAAGAATACATAGTTGTAGAAATAATAGTAAAAAGCAGTAGTAGACATAAAAGCAGAAAACAGATTTACGAACAGTAAAAAACAACAGTAGTAGAAAAAATAGAATTAGTTATAAAAAATAGTCTAAATAGTAAAAGAAAATAGTAGTAGAAAAATTAGTTGATAATAGTAGTAGAAAAAATAGCAGAAATAAATAAAGAAAATAGTAGTATAAAAATACAGTCAGATATAGTAAAAAAAATATACACATTCTTTAGATTTAGATTATGCAAAGATTTGTTGTTATGCTCTTTGATTACTTCATTATCGTGAATCAATGTACGATCCAAAAATTTGCTGAATTAAGGTCATAGAAGGTATGAAGAAAGTTTTTAAAAGAAGATGTTATATCATTTGTAAGCATAATAAGAAACCTTCATAATTCAAAAATTGACCCTAATTCCGATGATCCTACCCATCATCACATACTATGATTCCGTACCATCATACTTTTTTACTCCGGATGGCAAGTAACAAACATTTACTGTGGTACACTAAGATTTACCTTAGAGCCATGCAATATGTCTAAAGCTTTTTGAGAACAAAAAGGTCCAGTTCTCGATCATCTGTCTTCAAACATTTTTCAAACAAGCACAGCACAATTGATCACTAGAAGCTACTCGGTAAAAGTCCTTTCAAGAGTAGAAAAGGCTAAATTATTCGTCATGTTATTTTAAAGGGGAGGGGAGGAGATAACCTTTTTATGACTTTTCATTTTCGATGACCCAATAATGAGTTCTCGTGTCCACCGCAAAGCACTTTTTTTTTGAGGCGCCCCCTAAGGATTGGTGTCACCACCTCATTTCTTCATAGTTTTAAATGAAAATTTCACAGAATACTCTTAGAATTTTACTTAGTTGTATCCTTTTTTAATATAAAACTTATTCTTTACCATATTCTTGAAAAAATTTATAAATATATGATGTTTTTTGACCGAATTAACTCTACCTCGCCCATAACTAAAAATGTTTCAATTAATTAGCATCCTCTGTAAAGATTGGTAGAAGAGAACGTTGGGAAAAATAATGTTATGAAAAATGATTTTATCAAAAATGTATGTTTTGATTAAAAATTAACATTGCGGATTATCTCTATAAAATCATGCATCAGTGTATGGGTATTTATTTAACATTAAGAAGTGCCAGTAATATCGTTGCATCGTTTAAAACCAAAAATTCCAAATAAAAATGTAAATATTCATCTTTGACATAGTGCACGAGCATTGGCGTCGGAAGCGGGGGGGGGGGCAAGGTGGGCAGTTGCCCCCCCACTTTTTTAGCTAGATAAACAATTTAAAAGGAAAAGTTATTCAAAATATCAGTTTTTTTACAACGATAATATTTTTGTATTATATATTTTCCTCTTCTTTCTCTCTTCTTCATGTTTCATGTGAATAAATTTTGGTGAACTTTTTTTGCACCACCATTTGTACTGCCCCCCCATTTGTACTGCCCCCCCAGATGAAATTCACTTCCGACGCGATTGTGCACGAGATTAAAGAACAGAATTTTGTAAACACTAATAATGGCATTCAATGAAGGGGGCACAAATAGTTAGAGTTTTGCAAATATTTTTTCCATTTTCTAAAAATATTTCAAAAGCATTCTCTAAAAATTTTAGACTAATTGGATTATTATTTATAGAGATAAATATCTTTTAATAGGGGTTTTTCATCTGCATGCACATCGTTGTCAAAACTTTAAACGCGTTTTTCTTAAAACCATGTTTTCGAAGTCGGTGATCACTGTAACTTAAGTGCGGCTTTACCGACTAGTTTAACATTGTTCTCACTTATTCTATACAGTCAAATAGAACGAACTTATTCATTCCCCTGATGAACGAAGGATTTTTTTTTGGACTATTATTTTCCATATCCAAAATCCAAATTTTTTAAAATCCTTGATTCATCATGAGCCTTACGTCATAAAGTAATGATCCCTTATTTGATTTTTTTCTGATGACCCAGTGACGATAAGCAAAACACTTTTTTTGGATCCCTCGCAAAATTTTCTTTATTCCACTAATTAAACCAATACTTTGTCATAAAAATATTTTCTTTAAATATTAAAAAAGTTTGAGGTTAAACAAAAACGTTTGGAGCCTCAGCTGTCGCAATATAATTAGAGTTTAATACAAAAATTTTTTGTATTCTTTTTATATAATTTAATTTTTTTTTATGTTATATGATTTATATACAAATTCTAAATGTTTGATAGTTTAAATCATACTTGATTTTAAATACAAATTCTATTTGTTTGATAGTTTAAAATCGTTTATTGAGCTTAAGGTCAAAGTTAGAACAATTAATAATATAACAAAATGTGAGCATGTGAAATGGGAGAAAAACTGAGAAATTGACACTTCAAATCTTATCGCCTCTGTGGTGCAGTGCGCTAGTGCGCGACTGCACGGGTATCACAAAGATTTCTGATGAAGCCTTTAGCACGGCCGAAATTGCAATAAAATCAGCTAGTGATTTTTTCCTTTTCATATTGAAAAAACTTTGTTGTTGTTGTTATTGTTTCTTTGGAAAGATTCGTTAGTACAATTAATTGTTCTAACTTTGACCTTAAGCTCAATAAACGATTTTAAACTATCAAACAACTAGAGTTTGTATTTAAAATTAAGTAAGATTTAAACTATCAAGCATTTAGAATTTGCATTTAAATCATATAAAATCAACATAATAAATAACAAGGTAAATAATAAGATAATTTTAGAAAAACTTTCATTTAATTTTATAATAATGTGTATGGGTATTTCCAAACTGGCGTTACAGACGATTTGTACGAAGAAATATCAAAAAAAAAGAAAGAATGAAAATATCTAATTTTTAAAAGGCTTTTTATATTTGTGTAGTAAGGCTGTGTGTCAAAAGGAAACTTTTCAATCGTGGTACGATAGAAAATATCAAGTTAATTAAAATTTGTGTGTGTTGAAATAAATTTGTCTTTTTTGCTGTGTCAAGTGGCCGATGAAATTTTGACAATTAAAAATTTTGACGTTTCACATTTCGGTCGTGTTTTAACGCAAATATTTTATTTAATTTGCATTTCATTCAATTTGCGACTTGAAATTTTAATTCGAGTGCTTGTACTTGCAACTTATTTCGTAAGCTTGTAATATTGTAAACTTAAAAAATAACAAAATTAAAAAAATATAACTAAAGTGCTTGAGTTTGTGTGTGCGTGTGTGTGGGCCAACGATCTCCCGGTGCATCAGCAAGTGCAGCAAAGTTAAATTGGCTTTCTTTGCTGGCGAACGTCCTCCAAGTGCCACCACCAGTAAGTGCAGTGCAAAATTTGTTGCTAGCCAACATCCTCCAAGTGCCATCACCAACAGCACAAGCAAGTGCAGTGCAAATTTCCTGATTCTTTTGCTTACCACCGTTCTCCGAGAGTCGCCACGAGCGGTGTGAGTCGTTGGCTCACACACACGCAAACACAAACGTAAGCACTTTAGTTTTTTTGTTTTTATTATTTTGTTATTTTTTGAGTTTCTTAAGTTTACAATATTACACGTTTACGAAATAAGTTGCAAGTACAAGCACTCGAATTAAATACGTTGCGGAAATTTATGTGTTTTTTTCTTTATTTTTGAGTGTGTTAAAAATTCGCTTTTGATTGCCAAAATTTGTAGTAGCCCTGGGGCTAGCACAAATTTTGACAATTATATTCACATCATAAAAACCAAAAATTGCTCTACCAACTGTCAAAATTTGATAATCCGACTGAAAAGTTTCCGATTGTTACACAGCCTAATTAAGTTGTACATTATTTAGTAAAAACAATGACGACAATCGACCGAAAGGTTTTTAAGATATAAACAAAAATATAGATGTAATATAAGCTTATTTTCCAAGTGATCAAACTTAAAAATTTTCTCTTCTGTATTTTTAATTGGGCTCAGGGTTTTCCAATTTGAGTGATATGATTTATTAAAAAAAGAAACACATTAATTGTTAAAAAATTCAAATGTTTGTTTATAACGTTTTTCAAATGGCATCCACGTCTTCTTTTGTACTTTTTCCACTAAATCAAGTCGTATGTCATGAATAGCACGTTCAATATTAACTTCTAAAGCTTGAAGAGAGTCTGGTTTTATTGCTTAAGACCAATGATTTCAAATAACCCCATAAGAAATAGTCTAATGGTGTTAAATTACAACTTCTTGCAGGCCATTCAACGTTAGAATTTCTTGAAATAATCGAATCTCCAAACTTTTCTCGCAATAATTCGGTTATTGCACGTGCTGTGTGGCACTAAGCCCCGTTTTGTTCGAAACAGATGTTATAAAGGTTAACTTCTTCCAATTTCGGCTATAAAAAGTTGGTTATCATCGATCTATTTCGCTCTCCATTGACGGTAACGGTGGTACCAGATTCATTTCGAAAGAAGTACGAACCGATGATTCCACCAGACCAAAAACCACACCAAACTGTCAATTTAGGTGAATGTAATGGAGGTTGTTCATAAATAATTTGTGGATTTCCTTTGCACCAGAATCTACAGTTTTGTTTATTTACAGCACCACTCAGATGGAAATAGCCTAATTGGAGAAGATGATTTTCTGAAAAAAATTGTTATCATTTTCAAATTGTTCTAAGATAAATACATTTGCCTCAACAGCAGGAATATTTTCATTACTTCGAGCGGTTCTTGGTCTTATTGGCACTTGAACATTATGTAAAGGAAATGAACGCTCGTTACTTGCAACAATTCGATTATTTTCATTAAAAAATTGAATAATTTGTAAAGGTTGTTTTATTAAGTCAAAGAAAAATAATATTTAAGTTGGATCCTATATATATTGATATTTTGTTATTTAAAACGAATACACATGAATTACGATTACATTGCTAGTTTCTGCAATAATGAAATGGATTACTTTACTATCCCTCCTCAATCAAGAAAGTTCTATCTTAGATTTTAACTTAGTTGCGAATTTTTGAAAATAGATTCAGCTCTTTGGGACCATAATGCAAATTTTCAAACCGGCTTCAATGATTTAAGGATGTAGTTTGGTGTTTGAGGTTAAAAAAAAAATTGATTTTTTGTATTTTAAGTATTTCAAAAGTAGAAATAGTAAAAAACAAATTTTTAAATAAAAATTTTCAAAATAAACCTTGAAAATTAGACCGGAACACCAGATTACATCCTTAAATGATTTCGCAAAAAAAGGGGTTCATCGATTTTCTGAATACAACAATTATTGACGAGAAACAACGACTACAAAAAAATGCGTGTCTTGAAAATTGTCTCTGAATTTAGAAAAATATTTCCTGATGCAAAAAAAGAAACGATTATGCAACAATATTAATTCTGTATGATCAACTTTTCTTCAGGGAAGAATTAATATTGTTAATATATTTGAAGAAGAATAAAAAGAATATAAAATAAGACGTAATTAATACAATAACATTAATATTATAACAATAAAATAGACATAATTAAGGCAGTGCATAATAATTATGTGTTTAGATAATATAATGAAGAATATGAGTTATAACACAGGATTCCACTGACATACTCTATACAAAAAGTCATGCTTATCCTGTTAGCAAAATTATACAATTTTAGTTCGTTGATTATTTAAAAAATTTAAGGATGAAAAAAATTTTTATTTTTAAAATTAAAAAATCTCCGTGTAAAAAACAAATTTAATATTTTGTCCTTTCTTTGCTTCAACCATTTCTTTAGCTAATGCCTTAAATGTTTACTAAAACAACAAAGCTTATGAAACATTTACGAAAAAGAAAAACTATATTTGTGAAATAGGGCAGACGATTTGATATTAATAGTAATTAATTTATGTATTATTTACTTAAATTAATAAAATTAATATGTTTCTCTAAGATAATATCATCAAACAATAAGTTTTTAAAAAGTTTCAATTTTTTGATCACTGTATACTTTTCTGCGGAAATGCTCATATATAAAATTTCATATGCATATATAAATTTAACATACTCTGTTTTATTTTTTATTCTTGTGAAAAAGATGCTTACAGAAGCGCGAAAAAGAGCAGTTCAAGAGGGAATAGCAAAGAATTGAAGTCCAGTTGCGAGTAGTCTACAAAAGGACACATAAAGTTTTCTGTGTTGATAAAAGTTGGATTTAAAAAGGATATCATTTGGTTTCTCTAATAATCAATGTGTGATATAGATACAAGCTAAAGTGAGTTACTGCTCGCATTACTGTCAAAGTACTGCTAGATGTGATGTCAGGAAATTCATGAGTAAAATCTTTAAACTAACATTGATGGGACAATGTATAACCCAAAACCAGAGGTTGAGACTTTTTGACTTTTTCACAAAAAGTCTCTGAAATAAGAGTCTTAAAAAACTTTCATTATAAAAAAGTTATTATTGATAGTCGAAAGTAAGAGTTATCAAATAAGAATTATTTATATTTTTTATTTTTAACTCTCACTTAATAACTCTTATTTTTAACTTTTATAAAATAAAATCAAACTTAAGAGTCTTTAAAGACTTTTAAATTATAAAAATAATTTTAAAATTCTGAATACTTTTATTTAAAAAGTTAATTTTAAGAGTCTTCTGAGACTTTTATTTTATAAAAGTCTTTTCAAAAGTCTTTTTTTTTTAAAAAAAGTATTGTATGCTATTCATTTGTTCAATATGAATCTTTCCAGTAGTTGACAAGATTAACAAAATCAATCGGTGCAATAAATTTGTTGCTGAAACTGATTCATAAATAAAACTATAGTTTTTTTATTGTAAGACTTTTATTAAGACTTAAAAATAACATTTAAAATAAAAAGTCTTTACAGACTTATAAAAATTTTTTTAGAAAATAAAAGTCTTTGGAGACTCTAAAATTTTACATTTAAGCTTAGAAGTTAAAAGTGAGGGAAACTTTTATTTTTTAAAGTAAAAGTCAACTGTTAACTTATATTTTTATAAATAAAAGTTACAAGTAATTTTTTCCTTTTTTAATTAAATCAAAAATTTAACAGTCGGATTTAATTTAAAAAATTAAACTTTTAAAAGTTTTTTTCAGGCTCTGCCCAGAACTGCTTATTTTGAAACATGATTTTAGAAAATTATAAATCTTTCAAAAACTTTTTATTCGTTTTAAATATAACAAAATGAAAATGTTTTTTTTTATATGAAACCAAAATAGATTCCCGAGAGAAAATGGTACTTTTTCAATAATTATTTGGTTACAGTGCAATATTAAATAATAGTTTTAAGATTTAAATTTTTTACATGGTACATATTTAATACTTTTATCGCAGGCGAAGCAGCGGGTATTTGCTAGTATTGTATAAAATAATAATAAAATCATGGGAATTCCTTAACATGACATGATGTCAAATATATTTGTGGGTGGTGGTGGGAATGCTTAAATATAGGAACCCTTTTTAACACATACGCACCATCGCGTACGTTATCTTGTTCTCTTTTGCTCTCATCAGATACGCGATAAGCTTCTCTCGGATATAAAAATTTGCTCATTAATAAACATTTCATTAAAAATTCGACAATACAACATAACCAAAACATTTGTACTACAAAGTAACAAAATTCATTCATAATTTGTAATAAGATGAAAAAGCTTTGGAAAGAGTAGAGCGAATGAGTTGTAATAAAGAAATTAAAAGAGAGTGTGAGGAAGTGCGCAAAAAAACATTCAATGGAACTGAAAGGAGATTAGCTCTCTTTTAAGTTTAAAATGAGCAAAAATGTTCAAAAGAGAAATGAAAACGTAAAGAGAGCATGGAAAGCAAGGAGTTTACTTAGAGTATATTCTTGCAAAAATAAATGCAAAAAAAAAACTGTAACTAGGAAGTGCCACGCCGGCAGGATTGATAACAGCATCAATTGTTTTTGTTTAGGTTTAATATGTGGATTTTTTTTTGTTTTTGGTGTTATCCTTATATATTTGTGCTCTTGTTGTTGTTTCTATATGCCTGGAAAGTGCGTTAACTTTATAGCCAGCAGAGGGTGAAATGCTGTTGAGCCTCTACCCTAAGTAGCGTTGAGTACGTTGAGAATGACTCGTTGATGACTGAGGTTATGCTTCTGATTTGAGCTATTGTTGTTGTTGATGATGTTGCTGTTAATTTTGCTTTTCTGCTGCTGCATTTTCTTTGTGTTGTCGAATCATGTCTGTGCAATTTATGTTGCTGGCAACATGAATCCATGGAAGCAGACGTTGTCGTTTTCGCCGTCACCAACGACGACGATGATGATGATGATGATGACGAAGACGATTATGACGTTGATGACGACGCAGACAACGATAACGTTCTCATCGAAGGCATACAAACAGTTTACGAGCGGTTGTCGTGCGTAGCGGTTGTGTTGACGGTTAAATTTTATACGAGTTTCGTTCGCGAATTAATTTCTGGAATATAAATATAGCAATTATATTAAATTTTGAGCTATTCAGAGTTTTCATTAAGATATTACGGTTATAAAGATAGAAAATAACATAACAGTTTATATTCCAGTTAATTAAAATTGTATTTGAATATAAAAAATAGCATAGAACAAGATTTCATCACAATGTATACAATGGTTTAACTATACGAATAAATGTAGAATTGGATTGCATACCTTTAGGCGAACAACTTATGAGGAACAAAGTATTTGATGTCAGTGAAAAAATAATGTAATTTGCTTATAAACGGTGAACAAAACTTAGCATGCCCTTAGGCGGCATTAAAAATACTGCATATGGAGCAAAATTAAATTTTATAAATCTTGAAGAGAAATAATAAAATAATATTGATGCAATTTTATTTGAGCTGCACTAAAACTATTCTTAATTTTTCTCCTACTTTTTCTGCAGTAACTTCTGATATCTGACTCTGACTATTGCTTTCAATAAATGAAAACTATTTTGTGAAATGTGTTTTTTTGTTAAATTAGTTAATGAGATAATAACGCAGAGTTAAAATGTTTTTCTGAGCGTTGATTAAAAACAGATGCAAAGCTGAACTGATATGAAAATTTTACAAACTAATATTGCATACTTAACCTTATCTCGTTGCATACTTAAAGGCACCAAAAAATTGTATACTTAACAGAAATTCATAAGCTTTGGATCCACATAATAAAACGATATCTAAACAGCTAAAAATTAACTAAATTGACAAGCTATAAAAATTTATTGTAGCATACTTTTAGACGTTAAAGATAGAGTGAATGTTTAACAAGAAACATCAAGAAAACAAAAAGGTCAAGTTTTATAAAAAAAGAGAAATATTTATATATACTGACGAAATAGTTACTACGAATGACAATAAATCAATAACAGCCTACTTTTGGCGTTGCAAAAAAATTACATCCTTTTCTAATCAAACGTTTATGTTCAAGTGAATTCAAAACAACCAGTACTCTTTTTTGATAATACTAATTGAACAAGAAAAAGATGTTACAAACCATTGCCTACTTTCAGGATTCACACTATATTCTTCTTATATAATACTAATTGAAAAGCTGTCAGAAACCATTGCCTACTTTCAGGATTCATACAAAACAATCAAAACAAATTTCAATTTAATTAGAACCTTTGTGTGCGCTCAACTCTGGTCATTGTTGACAAAAAATCACAGAAATATAACCAAGCACTCTTTTGAGCACTCTATTTGCTTTGTCACAATTCAACAAATTGTGTTCCTCAACCTTTGTGCACATGACAAAGTTTTTTCAAACTACTACCATAACGTGACAACTCATTAACAACTGTCATCAACGCTGACAGCGCGCAATTTAAACTTGAAAAAGCAAAGTGTTTGCGTAACACACACACTCCTTCTAACAAATAAACACACGCACACTCGCATGCATAAAATATACTCATCGTACATTTGTGTGTGTTTGTGCTTGTCGTCTGTGTATGTAAACGAGTGCTGGGCAAACATTATCAATTGCAAATTAAGCAAATAACTCGCCCTCACTCACTCTTGCACGCAAATGTCTGCCTGCCATCTCTGTCTGCTGTTTCCTGTGCATTTTTGCTATTTTGGTTTGCGTTCGCGAGTTGTGTGTATTTGTATTTGTGTCGGTGCTTTAAAATTAAAATCAACAAAAAATAATTAATTACGCAGCGAAACAATAATAACAACAACAACAGCAACGCGGAGGACGCTAACGTCGTCGCTGATGAGAAATCAAAATTAATTGCATTTCAAGCATGTTTAAACACGTTTAATAAAAAGTTATTTTTACAACAAATATAAAAAAAGCATAATAATAAAACAAGTTGACAACGTTTTACAAGCGCAGCGCTTGCTTGTATTTGTAACCAACACCAATAAAAAAACAAACGAATGTGAGTTTATTTTTTCATGTCAAAAAATCATTGCATGATTCCAGGCTTACGCCGTGTGTGTATGTGCATTATATATATTTAATGCTTTTAAAAATTTGCGTGGCTCAAAAAAAGTATTTCAAATAAAACAAAATAAAAAAAAAGTATGGAAAAATCTTATTAAAAAATATTCAATTTAACAGAGAACCTCGAAAAAAAAATCAGAAAATTAAGCAATTTCCGTTTTCTGGCTGCTACTGTTATGCCAATAAAAATGTAAAACACAAAAAAAAAATAGTCATTGTGTTTTTATTATTACGCATATGTAAGCAATTAAGAAAGACACTTTTTACTGCTGTACATGATTGAGCATTAAGTTTTACAATAAGAAACAAAGCAGCATTTCCGGCCTCATAGTTGCACTTCCGCTCGTGCTTATGTGTGCATGTATTTCTTTGCTTTTTCGCCAGTAAATGAATAACAATTGCTCAACTAAAGTGTAAACGTGGCAAAATCACTACAAATTTATGTGCAATAATTGAAAAATAAAAGAGTTTAATCAGTAATAAAAATTACGTTTTGCTGCAATTTCCGGTTTTCCGCAACGTTGCTGCATTTTGAGTACACACACACATACGCAGGCGATCGTTCGTTCCTTCATCAAGCTGCTCATCAAGGTAGGTTAAGCTCAGCTTAAAGGCTTGATTTATACATTGCAACAACACAACAACACAACAACGTGGCAGCGGCTAGTGAGTTCGTTTAATTTGCTGCTTGCTGAGCTTTATTTTAATGGCATTTATATGGTTTCCATTTTTTTTTTCTTTATAGTGTGCTTTTATCGAATTTCGAAGTATTTTATTGAAATTAAGTCGAGCACTTAATGTCCATCAAGTTGTTTAATGCCGCTGCTTTTGCTACACATAACCATGTGTTTTCTCTTCCACTCTTCAGCAACTTTATCAAACCAAAAAGCATTGCAGATTTCATATTAAGGATATTGTAAATTTACGATTTTTGATGTGTTTTTTTTTGTAAATACTAAGATTAATTCATCAAATCTTATTAAATGGTTTGAGATTTCAAAATCTTTCTTTTTTTATAAAAAATTTCTGAGTTTTACGATTGCCCTAAGTTGTTAAAAATACTGCAAACTATTTCGGTTCTTAATGACACACACATTATTTACATTCACATATGAAAAAATTACCTATTCAAGTCAAGAAAATTTAAGTCAAGGAATTTCCCATTTGAAAAGAACACAGTGAGCCAAAACTGTTCTTTCGAGTAGAAAAATACATTCTGTTAAATGGCGTGCTTGAACGAATCTTAATGCGACATCCATCAAAGGACATATCAGAATATGGGCATTTACAAACTGGCTTTACGTACGATTTGTACGAAGAAATATATAAAAAAGTAAAAATACCTAATTTTTAATAAGGCTTTTTTATATATACGTAGTAATTAATAGAACTTTATTAAGTAAAAAAACTATTACAACAATCGACAATAAGGATTTAAAGATATAAGCAAAAATATGTGCTGGCGTTACGTTACAAAATAAGGAAATGATTTTTGCAAAACTCTTTGAATTCGGCAATACTTTTTGTTTAAAAATTATTTTAAAAGGGTTTAAGAATAACATAAATTTATTTTCCGAGTGATCAAATTTCAAAATATTCTCTAGATTTGATTTTATTACGCTTTTTGATTTGGCGTTACGTTACTTAAATTTTCATTGCAGTTAAATTGGGTAATTAAGTAGCTTGGTAGTAAAGTAATTCTGTAATTTAGTAATTAAAAAACAAATTTAATATATTGTTTTTCATTATCTATTAAAAAATTTACTAAACATTTATTAAGCACTTACGAAAAAGAAAAACTACATTTGAGAAACAGTGCAGATGATTTGATCATCATGGTTAAGGAATTTATGTAGAAATTGCTTAAATTAATAAAATTAAAACGTTTCTCTTATATCATAAAATAATAAGTTTTTAAAAAGTTTTAATTTATTGGGCACGTTAGACTCTTCTGTGGAAATGCCCATATGTTATTGTTATAAAAAATAAAAATCGTAGGTGCGCTTTTTGTGTTTTTGCATTACATGATTTTGCAAAGTTAAAAAAAAGTAAGAATATTTAGGGGAGGAATTTTTTTTTAAGGAATATTTATTTAGGCAAACAATTTTTTGAAAATCAATTTTTTTTTAAATTGATTATTATCGTACAACTATTAAAGAATATTAAAAAAAATTCAAATCAATTCCGCTTATTATACAGATTCTACAGCGCCTAAAACCCAATGCGCCAGAGTATCTTTAATAAACCAGAGAAACTTTAAACACGTTCTTCTCAAAAACATACTTTTTCAAAACGGGCCACACTACTGCAAAAAAACAAATTGACTGATTTAATTTTTTTTTAATATTTTTGTAATGTAGTTCTACATATTTTTTTCCAATAGTAGCGTTTTTGCAAAATTTGTTTTGTTCTTACACGCAGCAATATTGTCAAAAATAACGTACATTTTTCGTCTTTTTTCCACGCTTCATAATATTCTTAGATTTCCATATTTTAATTCCATTTTGGTAAAAGATATGCATTCAAGGATCTATTTTAGAATGCATTTTTACTTTTATTTTCAGACGATCTGGAGTCAAGCTATTGTGTAGTCCGAATTTACCTTTTTTTTAAGCAGACCAACTTCAGCGCAATCTTTATATATAAAAAATATATGTTATAAATGTAAAGAAAAAAAAAACATTTTATTTTTTGACGCAAAATTAACATGCAAATGAAATTTTATTTATATGTAACAAAATTTTAACTCGCGGTAGACTTTTTGTGAAAATCGAGTGCAAACACGAACTCACATACGTGCATAAGAAAGCACAGAATAATAAAAACGACAAAAGGTCATGTTTCGACACGCTGAAATAAAAATTTTTTCTATTTCGTAAAAAAAGTGATATGACTTTTCATACATTTTACATTGTGATATATTTGTAGACACCCAGCCAGGAGATGGTAAATTTTTGAAGTATGGTCTGGAGGTCTCGAAAACTTTTTTTAATGCAGCTAGTGCCCAAAACTGTTTAGAAATTATTTTTGGGAAGCTATTGAAAACCTTGAAGTCTAATGCTTTCAAATTATTTTTTTATTCAATTTTTTCGGCAAAAATGCTACAAATGTAGACATCCGAGCACTTGTATGTTAAACCAAAAAGGTTCTAAATAACACGCAGAGCACTAACAAAAAGATGAACTTGCTCAGTAGCTGGTAATGAGTAGCTCTATAGATATCGCTATTTGTTTTAGTTTGTGGCAGCACTTGCAATTAAGAGTATGGCTTACAACCCTGCTTTGTCACCCAGTGCTGGCAAAAAATAGCATCTGTGCTGTTTGGTCATATCATCGTCGACAATGTCCCAAGCGGTCAGAAACAGTAATTGTATTGTTTTGCAATCAGCCGTTTGGTCATATCATTTGCCGACAATGTCCCGAACGGTCAGAGGTAAAACTTACAAAAGTTGAACTAATGCGATCTGTTCGATCACTGGTTAAACCAGAACGAATAAAACGCGGCTATTAACTACTTGAATAAATAGCTTGACATCGTCTGCAAACATAAGATATTGCGAATGTGTAATAAATTGTGATAGATCATTTATAAAAATCAAAAAGAGTAAGACTATACAATGGGAGCCGTGTAGAACCCCAGATGTTGAATTTATAATCAAATTTAATCGATATGAATCTATTTGAACATAATTTATATATATGTTCATAATTTTCTTTCACATAAATAACATAAAAAACTACCGAATAATTTTAATAGAGAATCTTTTATCCCGAAATTTTGAAGTTTATAGAGCAAAATATTGTGATCAATTTTATCAAAAGCTTTAAAATCAGTATAGATAACATCTTACTGAGAATGCTGTTCCATTGCTTTTGAAATTCGATTTGCAATCAACATTAAGTTCGAACAAGTTGACTTTCCTGGTAAAAATCCATTTTGGTTTTTGGATATGAATGTATAATTTTTTTTTAAGAATATTATCAAATATTTTGGAAAAACCACGATAGCTTGATAATAAGTTACATCACTACGATTTCCTGACTGACACTGTAAAAATAGGTTCGATTGCGCATATCTTCCAGCTATCAAGAAATTCACCATTTTTAGGGCATGCTTTATACAAAATCAAAAGAGGTTTGATAACACTTTCGGAACAACGTTTAAAGAAAACAGGTGGAATCCATTCCAATTTTAAAAGAGTTTTTCAAATCTGAAATTGCTGTTTCTATATCAGCTTCTAATAAATCAAAATTTCCAATATTTTTAATATTAGGACCATCAAAATCAGAGAAAAAAATATTTGTATTTGTATGTGTTGTATGTGTGTAAATTTTGAAAGTATTTTAAAAATAAGTTACAACTATCTAAAATATTATTTGATTTAAAATTTTCATATGACTTCATACTAGGGAATCCATTTGATTTTTGTTTGTCTTTAATGAAATGCCCAAAAAAACCGACGGAATTTTTGTAAGATTTCATTGTATATTTAAAATATATGGTTTGTATAAAAAATTTATGGAGGAAATCTATTTTTAAATCAAATAATGTTTTTGATAGTTGTAACTTATTTTTAAAATACTTTCAGAATAATGCAGTCAGAAATATAGAATAATGCAGTACATTTTTTCTGATACGAATAAAAAAACATCTGCCAGCCTCACAACTTGATTTTTTAATTTTTTTTTAAGCTTTTTTTGATATTTTATAGATTTTTTAATCTGATATTAAACCAAGACATGTTTGTTTTTTCTGAAAGATGAATTTTCCGAACGAATTTTGAAATACCAATTTTAAATTATATTTGCGATAAACGAATAAATGACCTCAGAACTTGATTCAGAGTCTTACATTGACAAATCAATAGTTCATAGAAAACCATTTATAGCTGAAAAATTTCCTTTGGAAAAGTTTTATTTTCAAGTTGTTCAATATTTTTTCTGTCAAAATCATAAAACTAAAAATTAAATAAAAGCCATTTATGATACACAGAATTTTTAGAAACTGGGTTAACGCAAGACGCTTTCAGTTCATTAGTAGCAAAGACTAAATCCCATATTCTACCAATAGCATTTTTAAAACTATTTAACTGTTGAAAACTGTTGGAAAGATAAAAGTTTGTAATAGTTAATTCTATTTCTGATGAAATGTTACAAGGTTAAATAATTTTATCATTATCAATCCATGTTATATTGCCAAGGTTAAAATCTCCAACTGCAAGCATTTGCTGATTTTGTGTTAAATTATTAGCAATAATCTCAATATTATTTAAATTACTTTCATAAATATCTAAAAAACTATACAAAGAAAAATACCGAATGGCTATCCAAAAATTGAATATTTACAAAAATTTGTTCAATAATACTATTATTAGTGTCCGAACGAATATTCGGTTTCGGTTTCTTGCATCAGTAATATAATTAAAATAAATAAGTTTGGGTTAATAAAAATATTTACAAAGCATTGTAAAAAATATAAATTATGAATTCGTCTATAATTTGATTTATCGTGTTTACGCAAAACATTTTGATTAATTTAATGCTTTCGATACTATCAGTTTCGATTTTATCATCTCTATTGCCATTAATTGTCTTTTCATGGTCTGCTCACGGTCTGAGTGTTAGTCAGATGCTGTCGACGAGCTCAGAATTTTTTTACTGAGCACTAAGTAATCGGCTGCCAACGCATACATAAAAAAAATAATAAGCAAAAAATGGCTGGCACTAGTTTGGAATGTACTATTTTTTATTAAATTTAGCTATTTATCTAAAAAATTACAGATCTTGACATTTAAGTGGACGGAAGATGCAAATGTTCCCAAAATGTTTCATTACCAAATCAGACTAATTTTTGTTTGATCTGATGTTGTCAGCTCAGGTTATGGTCGGTTTGATCAGATCTGCTCAGATCTGTGGTCTGATGTAGAAAAAGAAAATCGCCTAATATTAAAGTTTTATAGGTACTGAAGCCAAGAATTGATAATTGAACTTCCGAACGAATTCTGTGTATGTGAAATAAAGGACAAGAAAACGAAATATTTCAATTTTTATAATACGAGCACTAAACCTTAAAAAAAAACAAAAATACTTTGTCTTGTAGTTCTACAAAAATGTACATTGCAGGTGCATACTATTTTGAATGTGTACGGAAGATATAAAGTATGCAATACTTTTTTAATAAAAAATAAAATAAGAATGATCTCATTTATTATTATATAGTAAACTTCAATTATTTATTATAAACTTCAATATTCAAATAATACTTTTTTATATTGCATTTTTTCTTATGTGTATGAGAGTATTGTTGTTTCCTTTAAATAAAAAAAAAAATTATTTTTTTTTAATAGATTATATTTTTAATCTTAATTTTAGATTATATTTTTTGTTTAAACAAAGTGACCAAAATAGCCCGAATTCACAATAAAATCCAAACATAAAAACAAAAGAATTGGTCAAAAACAAAGAAATTAAAAAAAAAATATTTGTGAAAACTTAAATTTTCATATAAATAACCAGTTTCGGTTTCGGTTAAAATTCCGTTTTCTGTCGGACACTAACTATAATTACAATAAAGAGATACTATTCTGCTATATATATCACTCCGAACCATTAGCAAAACTCCATCACCTCTTTCTCTTCCAGTTGCTATTGGATTTCGATCAAAACGAAAAACATAATTTGAGTCTTAAATTCATTGCTTGAAATGTCGTTGTGAAGCCACGTTTCTGTTAATGCTACAATGTCATATTCATTTAATGATAATTCAAGCATAAATTGAGAGGATTTTTTCTCATTCTCAGTTTGAGAATTATCTTTATTAAGAATTGTGTTTGATTGTTTAGAGCGCGTGCTAGCTGGTAGAGGCTCATGAAATCAGCCGATTTACTAGTTGATTTCAAAATCTTATTCACAAATGATCCATCAATCAAAGTCAGGTTTTAATTCTTACATACCTACAAATACTTTTTAAATGCCCTTCAACCTTACTGACGAACTTTTATTGCTAGACTTTTATTACATAAATACAATTTAATATTTATGTAAGCGCCATTCGGTATGCAAAGATCTATTTTAAATGCAAGTATTTTGAAAAAAAAAACTGGTTTATTTACTTAATAAAAAATACATAAAATTATGCTGGTTGTTAACAATGCTCTATATTATAAACATTAACTTGCGGTGTTTAATTTTGCTCTCTTTCATTCTTTGTGCTCTTTTGTTGCAACTTTTGTTCATTTGTTTTTTTATTACATTTAAACTGGCATTCATTACATTTTGTTTTATTATCACGTTTTTATTGCTATTCTGATTGCTCTCGCAGAGCATTCATTGGCGGCGCCTTTTTATAAACGCTCGCTCCCCAGACGACTACTTGGTGAATACTTAAAACTCGTTTAGGTGCCTAAATGTATGCTACTATTAAATATTTGTTTGTTAGGAGCATGCAAAGTGCAAAGGCAAAGGAAAAGGCAAAGTAAAGTGAACGAACTGTGTAAAAAAAGCTCTAGAAATACTTTGCGCTAAAAAGTAGGCAACGTTTTATGTGTAGGTGCTACTGAAACAAACGTTATTTGATGCTTAAAAATGTTGACTGCAAATAAAGCGATTTCAGAAATAAACAGCAATAAAAAATATGCTAGTTCGCGCCTTTTTGAATAAACTTACAAAAAGAGAAACGACAATAAAAGGAAAAGTTGAACGAGCAGCGTTAAAAAGAAAACCTTTACAAAGAAAAAGGTGTAAGCATTAAAACTTACACTATTTAACGCATACAATACAATAGTAATCTCGGGAACAACAATTGAAGCAGCATTTTTGCACCGTTAGCTGCTTACAATAGAGAAAATCGTCCTCCAAAGCACACTTTAAGGTTTTAAAGCGCTTTTGCTTTTAAGTTTGGTGTAATACAGCATCTGTTTACAGATTTTTGCACACATTTCACAAAGTTTTTTTTTAACGCATCTGTTTAGCACCTGCAGGCAACTGCAACGCGACAACAAGAGCAACAACGAAAAAATAGCATTAACATTACAATAACAATAACAATAACAACCAGACCTAGAGACCTGTCAACGGATTTTATTTTCAAGTGTTCCTCGAAGTGCGCTCGTAAACATTTTAAATATCAGACGAGCTTACTTTTAGGTGGCTTCGCGCATTTACGCAGCATTTAAATGAACTGCTACGCTCATAATGCTTGTTACACTACACTCGCTTAATGCGCCCGTTTGTATGCTAGCAATAATAGTATTTTATGCAAAAATGCTTTTTCACTGTTTTTTTCATGTCGCTGTATCGGCCTCCTTTATTGTTATGTTTAAAGTTTCTTGTATTTATTTAATAGATTTTGGGTTTTGCTTTCTGAAAGCATCTGCAGGGCTTTATTTTGGGAGCCTAGTCCAGATAAAAAATAAGTTTATTGCAATTTATCTGAATTAAGCTTCGAGTGCCAAGTAAATTGATTTGATAAATGCTTATTGCATTCTTTTAGGTGACAATAAAAATAAAGCGGTCACAATTTTCCATGCAATAATAAACAATATCAGAATTTTAACTTTACACACACCATATATTAGTTTTTGTAATATTAAACTAATTGGGATTGGTCTACACTTCCACTTACTTTAGAGCTGTGTATTGTTAAATTAAGAAACAAATAATATAACCACATACTTTTTTTAAAAATTAGTTAATTTTAAAAAGAATAACAAACAAAAAAGTACAAAAATCATAGCTTAGTGACAAAAATGCATGCTAAAAATGTTCCTATAAAAAAAAATGCAGGCACTTTTAATTTAAAATGGTGTTCCTACGAATCCAAATGGTTTCTAGGTTAGGTATGGTTTCTTTTTTAATCAATTTAATTAAAAGATTTTACTATTAATATTTACTATTGGTGCCAACTTGCTGCTAAAAACACTTCTTTCTATTACAGCCATGGAATCTGTAAGCAGCCTAAGAGTATGCAGTCAAACAAGTAAGCAAGTTACTTTAAAACTTTACAAAATTACTTTCGACAAACTTTGAAGTATTCAAAAATAAACAACTACCTACTTATTTAAATCTTTTTTAATTATTTTAAACTCAAATAATCCTAGAGAACTTACAGATATCCCTTCTCTCAGCCTACAGGTATGCAAAGAAAATGAAATTTAAAACTTGCTTGCTTATGTAAGCTGTGACATCTACACGCACTTGTCGCACTTGTGCTTGCTGCCTACGTCAATTAAGTGCTAATTTTTGCTTCTTACAGCTATTGCAAACAAACGGCGCGCTCAGTCACTCACTCATACTCATAACCGCGATTGGAGCAATACATTTGCGTCATTAACTCTTATACTTGTATAAATATATTTATATCACTAAAAACACATAACATCCGCTTATAAGTTCAAGTGTGACTGCCTTCTTCTTTTTCTTCTTGTTTGCACCCCACGTACCCTTTGCATACATCCGCTTCCGGCACTTGAAATTTTCATGTTGATGTTAGAAATTTTCATTTTCGCCTAAGAGCGTGCAAGGATTTTTCGTCGTTGAAAAATTTGACACAGCCGTCAAGGAAGCTGAAGATTCTGTGTAAATGTGTTGTGGAAATGTTTGCACATGCTTTCAGTTTAATTTGCAGTGAAAATTTCCTAACGTTTTTTTTAACGTCAATGATGTTTGAAAAATATGATAACACCCGACACACACACACACACGCATACTAGCGCATTTGCATTGAAATTAATTTGGTACATAAGGTTTGCTCACTGTTGAGTTTTTGAATTGTTTATACTTACATACTTAAATGCGCTTAAGAAAACAACAACTAAAACATTTGTTTTTGGTATTAAAAAATACTTGTGTTTCTATAGTTATGCATGCTGAATCAAAAATGCATTTGATAATGAAGAAAAAGTTCAATGTCTTATTGTAATTGCTTCATTTATTTAAATTTTTCTAAAGTATTAGTTCATTGCGTCAATAAATCTCTGTTCCTTGGGCTTCAAAAATTATTTACAGGAATTTATCGTGTAGCTTAAAAGAAAGTAACTTTGGTGAAAGTGAAAGAAAGAAAGGAATGGTGCCTGTAAATAATTTTTTTTAAGTGAAACTTCTTTAGCACCGTTGTGATTTGAAATTCGATGAAACGAAAAATTACAATAAAAATAATCAAACATGTTTAAACAAACCACCGCTTAGTATGTACACTAACCAATTTCAAAGACTTTCAAAGACATTTTAAACGTTGCAGTAGCTGTTGAACTGTGCTCTTATAAAAATTTGTAAAAGCTAAGCGAAAACATAGACGGCTGTACAAACACACTTGGCGTGTTTCCTCTTTGTGAGGTGTATTGCAAAAATATAAGAAAAACATTTAAAAAATGTATAACAAAATTCAATATATTTAAGAACCAAAGTTAAAAATTAGAAAGTCAACGCTTTGATTTGCAAGTATTTTTTTTTTCATTTTTTAGTGACGATGTCTTATGAACAATTCGTATTAAATATTTTGAAGATATTTTTGAAAAAATTACAATTTTAAGAAGCATTTGAATAGCAAAATATATGGTAGTTGAAAATGGGTGAAATTGTCGTAGTCAAAACTAAATATGTCTATATCTAATCTGGGATGCAAGAAATATGTGTATGTACTTATTGTAAAATTCTTATGGTAAAAAATATTACTTATGAGTAAAATTCGAACACCCGTTTCGATTTATATTATATTATTTATAGAAACAAATAAACAAACAAATAGAAAATTAGTTTTATTTATATAACAAAGATAGTCGATTGTATGAAATAATATATTTTAAGCCATAATTTTTGATTGGAAATAGATATTCGGGTAACTTTTTCACATAAATTATTTTTGGAGACTTGACTATTTTGTCTGTAATTGAAAAACTATAAAACAATAATTTGGAAAAATAAATTTGGCCAAAAAAAATCATAAGGTGCCCATGACGTTTTGATGGCAAAAACAGTTTAACAACTTTTGCGCAAAACTGGAAGAATTTTTGCTAATGAATATTATGTCACAAGAAACGTAGTCAGAAATGCAATTTATTTTTTGCCACAAAAGCAACATTTGAGTCATGTTTTTAATAAAAACTCAATAGTTGAATTTTTTTGAACAAAAGATAAAAACTATATACACTGACTTAACAGTGCAGTTAACTATTTTTGTTAAGTCCTTTGATTGCAATTTTGACAAAAAAAAAAGATAAAGATAAATAAGTTTAAAAACAGCGGACATATTTGCATCGAAAATCATAAACATTGATTTTTTAAGTCTATTTTTTAACATTCTTGGGTAACGATGCTTTATGAAAAAGTCGTTGCAGCCAAGGAATCGCTCCTTTAAACGATGGAATAAATAATTTGACCAAAGATTAATTTTTTATTTCTTCAATGAACTCAATCATTGAATTTAAGTAAAATGTTATTTGTTTTTAAAAAAACTAATTTTTTTATACAGAAAAGAAAAATATATATTTTTTTTCTCGAAATGGCGACTGTTTAAAATAGTAGTTTCGAAGTTTTGACTTTTTAAAAATATTAATAAACAATATTTTTACATAGTTCTAGTCAGGGCCATAGAGAAATATAAAAGAAAGGCCCACACTAAATTTTAAGTTTATCGAACCATTAGTACTTGAGATATCATGTCAAACGTGTTGGAAAAAGTAGTTTCTAAACTATCGGAAAATGAAAATGAATGATTTTTTATTTTTTTTTTACTTTTAAATTTTCTACACGAGAAAAAGTCAAAGCGAGCTTGTTCTTTTTTAAGTCTTTTTTAAACAAAATAATTTTTCTCTGATGTAAAGAATGCGTTTATTTGAAGTTGACGTGTCAGTGTATTTTTTGCAAACTGAATATCGTGCTGCGATAAGATTATTTGTTTTATAAAGCAACTGAAATTCAGCCATAATTTGCGCCACAACTGAATCGAAAACAAATTCCTCAGCGTAATTTAAGAGTTTTCTGCAGAATAGGTTTGATTAGGTTAAGGTGGTGGCAAGTCCTTAGACCAGCCCACTCAGACCATATTATTGGTCCATTGTGATATCACAGAATGAAAGAAGGGAGTAATCAAGTGAAACTTTGTAGAAGCTGTAGAAACATGTGATATTTAATCAGTTAAATCAAGTTACTAAGCGTTCCTCTCCACAAAGTTTTCTACCACTACCAACTACAACTTATTGTCGTAAATTGATGTGTTTTAAAGTTCCTTTGATTAGAAAAGGAAAGAAAGGTTATAGCGTAGGACCATGGCTCGGCCAGGATTCGAACCCGGTACCCCTGAGCGACAGTCAATCGCGCTACAACTAGACCATCGAGGCCACCCAATAAATAAAATTTTGTGCGTCTTTTTATAACTATGGATGAGGCTTGGAATTATCACCGTGATCTTTAATTGAAATAAGAACATTTACAGTGGACTAAACCGGCTTGCTTACCTCCAAAATAGGTCAAATCAGAAGGATCAGCAAAAAGTTATGGCATCAGTGTTTTCTGATGCAAAAGGAATTTCGTTGATTGCTTATCTTCAGAAAGGTAAAACAATTTACTCTGAATAATTTATTATTTATTTATTTATAACAATTTGTTTCATATTTACTAAATTGACATAATTTAATCGTATATAAAACTAATTTAACATGATACAGTTCTTAAAAGCTACCCTATTTTGGGTGATCACAATTGAGTTGCAAATAGTGTTAAGTGTGTTAGTCATATTGTAAGCTGGATCATAGTACATGCTATAATTAGTCCTTCGGTATTGTATATAAAACAATTCCCTATGCTTAAAATTTTTCAGGTGCAAATAGTTTAAAAGGACATTGACCCTAGCAACTAAAGCGAGAAAATACTTTCACCGAAACTCCAGAGACTTTATTAGTAGTAGTAGAATTTATTAGTAAAATTTCTATGAATGATATTCGTAAACAAAATATTCGTACATTTTATAAATAATCGTACAATATTTTCATTCGTAACATTCGACTAATACCTAATGTAGTTTTTACGAATTTATTCGATTTATATACTAATAATATTCCTTAAAAAAAATAAATTAATTCATATTAGTGCATTGTACAAATGATTGTGAACATATAAATAATAATATTCGTAAATTTCTCGTACGCATAACTTCGTAGAAGTTTTCTCTTTTTTCCATTGCATTCGTAGTATTTACTAAAGCTTTTGTAGTATTTTCGAATGAAAAATCATATTAGTAGAAAAAATTTCAATCGTAGGTTGACCGTAACAATTATTCGTACAATGTACGAATTATTAGTTCAGATAAAAAAATGTAAAACCGAAATTGTTCAGTCTGGCTATTCGAAAAACTACAGAATATAAGGAACTGAACGGTTGTACAGTGGCTATAGCCTACTGATGGAGTGCATGGCCTGTATTCTAAAGAGACGAGGTTCAAAACCCAGCTCAGACAGAATTGTTTTTTTTGGCTGGCTTATCGAACAACTCCAGAATACAAGGAACTGCAAATTGTAAATGTATTCGTACAATATACATTTCTTTTTGTACGAATACCAATAAAATATTAGTAATATGTACTAATATACGTGGATTCCACGAATCCTTCAAATCCTACGAATGATGTTCCATTTAGCGTCATTAAGATGCAGTTTATTGGTCTCACACCAAAATTGGAGACTTTCCAAGTCATGCTGAAGCAATAGAAAGTCTTCGTGAGAATCAACAGGCATTCCCAATATAATTCGGAAGATCGTCGATAAAAAGTACAAACAAAAGCGGACCAGAAGGCTGCCATGGGGTACACCTGAATTAGAGGACTTATTTCTTATTTGAACATATTGTTGACAAAAAACGAGGCTGCTCCCAAACCACAGTAGTAACGAAGAATAAAATTCAAGATTTCTTAGCTTAGATTCTCAGACAATTTGTTTTTAATACAGTCATAAATTTAATTTTTTACAAGCGTATGGAAAATTTTAGGAACGAGTGGCAATTTAGATATCGGTCGATGGCTCGCAACATTTTGCCTAGATCCGGATTTGAAAATCGGAGTTATCACTGATATCTTCCAGACATCTAAAAACTTTCCTTCAAGGAGTGACATAGTGAAAATATGGGTTAATGTCTTACACATGGCAATAATTATTGGGTTCACTTCCCTTTTGAACAAAGTCTTGACGTAAACTTTGTATTGCTATACTGTGAGAGATATAGCTGGCAAACTTATATATAGATTGGATCGGCGCATACCATTTTACGTCATGCTTTAGGATTGCGATGGGTTGCATAGCGGCTTATGCCAAAATTGCTGAATTTCCTTCAAAAAGAGTTTTGGAAAACTGTCGCTCAGGAGATTATTTAAAAGGACTCAGGACACATTATTACTAGTTACGAGACTTGGGTCCACAATCTGCAGAGTAGTGCTACCCAGATGAGCAAAAAAAAAAAACACAAAAAGTTTAATCGGTAAACGCTCTATATAATTTGAGTGTTTTAAAGAATTCACGCTAGAGCATTCGTCGAAAGACGAATTATGGAAGAACAATTCATGGTTTTTGCATCACGATAATGCGTCAGGTCACCCATTACGCATTGAACGTGATTATTTGACCAAAAACTATGTCAATATCGTTCAAAAGCACCATATTTGCCAGATATGGCCACGTGTGACTTTTTCCTATTCCCCAAACTCAAATTGTCGCTTCCTGGAAAATATTTCGAGACGATTGAAGTCATCAAAGATCATTCGCAGAGGGAGGTATGGGCCATTCCGAATTCAGCCTACCAAAAATGCTTTCAAGAATGAAAAAACGTTGGCATCAAGCGCGTCGGAAGCGAATTTCATCTGGGGGGGCAGTACAAATGGGGGGGGCAGTGCAAATGGTGGTGCAAAAAAAGTTCACCAAAATTTCTTCAAAGAAACATGAATGTGAATACACAAATTTTTTATTTTAGTTTAAAATAAATAAATATATAAAAATATATATAAAAAATATTAAAATTTCATTATTTTTAAAAGTTCTTCCAATTTCAATATTAGAGATCATTCTTTAAAGGATCTTTCATATGGTAATATGAAAATATAAGAAATAATGGTTACTTTTATAAAGCAAGACTAGGTATATCTTTACATGGTTTAAATGCAATAAGGTACAAAAAGTTATATCAATTTAAATTATTCCAAAATGTTTCTTTCTGTCCTTGCGAGAAACAAACTCTTTCACCACCTCCATCGAATTCAATTCTTACGTTTTATCTTTGTGAATGTGTATAAGTGCCGCATGAGTGAGTCGTTTCTGTGTCATAGTTGCTCGAAGATACGTTTTAAGTCGTCTTAGTGCACTAAAAAAACGCTCAGATGAAGCTGCTGATGCAGACACAATCAAAAGCAAAGCAATAAGTTTTTCAACTTAATTTAATAGTTTTTTTACAGTACCCGAATTTTTTGCAAATTGGGATACAATGCCACTACAATTTCAAGGTGTTTGGCCAGGCAAGTGCTTCAGCATTTTAAGTTGCGCGTGGAAGTCGCTCCCATCAAAGTCATCTGCATAAAGATCTAGTTTTGTTTTTAGATTTTGTTCAGAAGGCACTTTTCCGATGAAGGCTTTGATTAAAATATTACAGTATTAAGCTACATACTTAAGGGTGCTTTTAAACTGTAGTGGTGGGTTTGCAGTAGAAACTCTACATTTTGTTCTATCTTTTTGCAAACACAGAGAAAGAAAATGGTTATCCGCAAGCATGCTTATGAAGAAGAAAGAAAGAAGAGGAAAATATATAACACAAAAAGATTATCGTTGTAAAAAAAACTGATATTTTGAATAACATTTGAAGTTTTCTTTTTATTGTTAATTGTTTATCTAGCAAAAAAAGTGGGGGGCAACTACCCCCCTTGCCCCCCGCTTCCGACACCAATGGTTGGCATATGTGTATCGCCTCCAATGGTGATTATTTTGAAGGTGATAAAATAAATATTGACGAATAATTAAGCGTTTTTGTTTTATTTGCACAGTCCAGTTCAATTTTGAGCAGAAGGTATAACAAAAAATATTCCTTACATTAATGTAGTTTTACTAAAATGTAACGTAAAAATAACACAATACTAACTTTCCTTGATGTTTTAATAACTCTTTATCTGGGTGTGTGCACCTTCAGTTTGTACCAACAACACATTTATAAAAATGGCCATAAGACATTTTTTTAACAATTGTGACCTAAATTGCTGCAAAATAAGCATAAAATATCTGCTTTTTCAGTTGCAATGTCGTAAGAATTACTATTTATATCTGTATTGGCGACTCTTTTGCGACCGTTTTGTGCTAGCGGGAGTTTTTGGGAAGTAGTTGGACCCTCTTGAGCCTTTTTGACCTAAGTAGCAAGTAAAAACTTTCACGTTTAAATAATTTTTTACTTCAAACGTAAACATTTGTTTAAATAAAATAGTAGTATTTGTGCCAATCGAGCTCATCGTAAAATAAAAAACCGATTTTTTGGTTGCTAAAAAACCTGTTCAGAAACTCAATTTTAAGTTCTACGGAAAATTAGATAAAAGTAACAAACTTCATTATATGCGAAGTCAATTTAATGCTTTCTCTACTGAACTTTAATATACTTGCATACACACACATCCACACAGAGATAAGCGAAAGCTGCGCTTTTTTTACGAGCTTTCAATCATCATCAATTTCGTTAACCAAACGGAATGAACTAAAAATAAGTAGGGAGGAAAATGAAAAAAATAAAACAAACAAAAACAACAACAGAAAAAAGTGACAAAATACGAAACAAAATTTTTATTTGAAAGACCACATGAAAGCATGAAGAAAACACTAAATGCTTAGGAAGGAGGTCGAAGGGAACTAGTAGCAGCAACAACAGCAACGGACTTTTAACAATTCCAATTCCCGCAACTAGGAACTCACATATATACAGCAGTAAAGTCATAAAACTGAAAGCATGCAAGAAGGCAAGGAAGGATTTTGTCAGAGCTACCTACATAAGCCAAACGCGCAGCTTCACCCCCTGCCACCATACAATTCCAGCAGGACAAAAAGGACGACAACGAACAATGATGCTCAAAATAAAGCAAAAAAAAAAAGTATTGCTGCTGATTTCATTTGGCAGGGAGCACCGAGAATTGGTTGGCATTACAACAAAAATAAGCAGCATGGCAGCTCAGCTCGGCTCAGCATAGCAAAGAAACATAAACAAGTTAAACATAAAGCAGACCGTTAAAGAAAATCTACTTCAAACAGCGATGCTAACGCAAGGCAAAGAATATAAAAGTGGAGGAAAGCATTTCGAAGAAAAGCGTTAGTGATATTTCGGTGAAGAGTGGGTTGCTAGGAAGAATTAAATGTAAACAGAAGTATAATAAGAAAAAAACAAAGAGTAAAAAGAAAAATAAATTCAAAAAAATCGAAGTAGACTCTTGCAAAATAAAGCAACTGCCAAGTGGAATCAATAAAGATTCTGGCGCTGTAAAAAGATTTCATAGTGCGTGTTAGAGAGAAATGGAGAGAAAGAGAGAGGGACATAGAGATACGTAAACAATATAAAGTAGTGGGATCAGCAAAAAGAGGGCGTGATTTAGCATTTTATTTTGTAGTCTCAGATTTGAATGACACAAAGTCATGTTGTTTACCATGCGTTGTAAAAACAAATTTGCATACTTTTAGGCCGGCACTTTTAAGGAAATGCAAAGCAATTCTGTGTAACTTTTTTACATATACAAAAGCGCGCAAGAAATGCAAACTTTCCTCATAGTGCTATTGCTGTTGTTGTAGTGTTACATTTTTATTACTTGTTTTTATTTACTTTAAAAAATCAATAAAAAAATCTTTTTCAATTTTGTTTTTATCAACAATTTTTGCAAACTTATCTTTATTGTTAGTTCGTTTTATCTTCAATTACTCTTAAATGAAAGCAATTGAATGTTTTTTTTTTGCTTTGAAATAATTCAATTGACAGGATAAGTGAATACTCTTGAGTTTAGAGTTGAAATTTAAGACTATCTCTATTTTGACCTTCAAATCTCGAAAAGGACATAAAAAAACAAATCCTCGTTATCAGAACAGTAACACATTTATTTTGTACTTATTTCTATTTATGCAAATGAAGTCTGCCTACTACGGTTTTAATTTGCCGCTCAACGAGCCAAAATCGTTTCAATAAAGTCATAAAATTCTATTGTGTTCATAGAAAACACATTAAAATAAATTGCATAAATAAATGACTGACATAGCGCTCAATGAAAAAGCGAGTCGCGAATCACTAGAAAATACAGGTGCAAATAAACAAAGCTACCCAAATTACTTGTTGTTGTTTTCTAATGTTGTTGTCGTTTGTGTTGCTGCTTATTTTTGTACACCTATTCAAACAAATTAAAGCTAAGAATTACTGCCTATTTTATACGACTGCAATTTTATGCTCTGCCACCCCTAAAAGCGTGCTTCAGTTTTTATAGTGTATGTTTATTTTTATGCCTATTCAAACAATAACAAACATTTTACTCACTTTTGTTTGCAAATAAATAACAATTTATTCATTGCGGTTCCTTAGGGCCTAACGATAATGTAGAAACCTTGAAATGGTTAAACATTTTAGCTATTCTTTTTGGGTTAAATAATGGTTATAATTTAAAAAAAATATACCACATGTTTACATAAGTTTTAAGATACAATTTTCCTTTTTTATAAGTGTATGGCTCTACTAACTGCCAATTAACACAATATTATTGTAGGACTTATTAAAAAAAATTTCTAACAATTTGAAGAGCTTAAATTCTAACAGAACAAGTATTTAGAATGCATGAATCCAAGGGTTGGATTAAAAATTATACCACGATTTTTGACCGTGTAGGTGAGTTTCGTACTGCATGATTATCTTATTAAATTATGTTTTCATGATCCGAAGAGTGTATTATTACTTTCCAATAAAAACTGTTATGTGAACGACATTAAACTACGAATGTACGACATTATGTCAAATAAATTTGTATTAAGGCCATAAATCAATACACTCAAAAATATGCATGAATTCTAAGAAATACTTGGTTATTTTGAAAAATTCCGCAACACGCCCGAAGTAAGGGCTAACATTTTTATGAAATTTCAATATATTTAACCCTAACGGTCCTGATAACATTTTCATACATTGACTCCTGATAAGGGTACCCGGGTACCCGTGTGTAATTTTTATGGGAACACTGAGAGTAATAGATAAGATATGTCCGTGAATTGAAAGAATGAATTCTAAGATATACTTGGTTATTTTGAAAAATTCCGCAACACTCCCGAAGTTAGGGCTAAAATTTTCATGAAACTTCAATATATTTAACCCTAACCATCCTGATAACTGAGAGTAATAGATAAGATATGTCCATGCATCCACCCAGAATTTTATGAAATAATTGATCATATTCGAGTCTTTTTTGAGTCCTCTCCGCGATTAGAAACAGTCATAAAAGCGCTCATTTTCTGATCATAAAAGATTGCTTTGTCGGGAGAAAATGGTACCCTACCCGCGGCTCTTCTTAAAGAGTCTTTATTTACCGAGTCTTTTTCGAGTGATTATTCAATTGTATTTCTAAAAATGTTTGAGTTTTTCGAGTCTTACTCGAGTCGTTTTTCAGTCGTATTTCCAAGCATGAGCAAGTCTTTTTAGAGTCAGTTTTCAGTCGTATTTCTAAACATTTCCAAGTTTTTTTCGAGTCATTTTTTAGTCGTACATCTACACATTAGCGAGTCTTCTTAGAACCATTTTTCAGTCGTATTTCTAATGGAGTCATTTTTCAGATTTATTTTTAATCGTTTGCGTTAAAAGAAAGATATATTTAAAAAAATAATTTTAATAATCATATTTTATTGAATAACAATTTAAAGAACGTTCATAAAATAATAAAACCATTTTTTTAAAAAATCCATTTTTACATATGAAAATTATATTTTGAAATTATACAAATTAAATGTAAGAAATCCATATAATATATAACAACAAAAAAAATCAAAACTAACAAAAATTGAATTACAATTAAAAATTCAGTTTGTACGATTTCTTTTTACCACCCTGTCCTTAGCATGGACAAAATGCTTTTGTAGCACACCGTTCATGTCCTTAGCTTTTGAATTTAAGATGGCAATTATCTAAGAAGAAAAATATTAATTTCCTTTTTCAATAATATAAATGTGTACCTACTTTTAATTGCTATTATAACGTAGCACTTTTCGGCGCTAAGCTTAGTGCTGGTCCCCTTCCAGTAGAAGCCAATTCGTCAGAAAATATTTTTCGAACGTCTGCTCTTAAAAATTGTGCGGGTCCATCACCGCCTGTTTTTGCAATGCATTTTTTCTGATATTTTTTAAAATTTATAACTAAATTGATATGTCAAGTAATAATACAAGTACAATTGCGTAGGCAAGAGGCAATTTTTGTGCAAACTTTATAAAATTTTTCTACAATATCTTTCATTCATGCATTTTACGAGTCAATAAAATTAATTTAAAATGAACCCCTTTCCCCCATATCTACCCCTGTGAATACTTACAAATTGTTTAAGCGTTTCCTCATTGTTCTGTATATCGTCATCAAATTTTTCTAAATCGTCAATAACGGCCAAAGGAATTTTTTGTGCATCTTTAAATTCATCTATTGATATGTTGTCGTATGTTGTGGTTTCTGTTTTCGAGCTTAACAGCGAAACCTCCTCTGTCAATTTGGTAAAAACCCGTTTACTTCCATCCTTTAATTCTCTGATTTCTTGTTTTAAATTTGAAATATTAGTCTTAAGGGATGCAATCTCGTCTAGTATAAGATTAAAAAAGCTGTTGGACTGTTGGAATGACGTTGACATTTTGCAAAAAAAAAAAACATTGTTTTGTCTAAATGGAAACGTTATAATATAATTTTTTTACTTACATGTTGTTAAGTTATTGGATTGGGTGTATTGAAAATCTCCAGAGAAGAAGAAACTATTCTGCCACATTGCCAATTAAGGGTATGAAAAAATAACTGCTATCTAACGAATCACGTAAACATATAACTTTTTTATTTATTTGATTTACTATACAACTTAGTCCAATATTTTTATACAACGAACTTCACACCACGATTAGACTGATAGAACAAAAATACGGAACTTGACAGGTGCTTAAAAATTTTTTAAAAAATATGTAACGGTTCGAAGAAAGCCTACTGATACACAAAAGCTAAACACACAGATAAAACAGTCACTTTTCAATCCCCTGCATGATCAATTTACGATTGCTCTACATTTTGTTATTGTTTTTCCAATCACTTTTTAAGCGCAAGCGCGACTCATTTTCAAGTCTTTTTTATCGCGAAAGCGATTAATCAGTTTTCAATCATCAAAAGTGATCGTAAAAGACTCAGTGAGGTGATATTTTTTTAAATAATCTTCTAAATGCTGGGTGGGATGCTACTGTTAAGGACTAGCGTGATGTGAAAACAATGATGGGCTGTGTATGTGTTTGTGAATGTTTAATTGAGTGTGAGCTCGTCGTTTTTCCGCATTGTCAGTTGGAGTTTAGGTTTCGGATCGTATAGATAATGAACTTTAGTTTTATTTTATAAAATTTTTTCGATGTTTTCTACCGTGCAATCATAGATTATAAGAGAATTTACTAAGGCGGAATGGTTAACTAAATATCTCCGCTTAAGTTATGTTAGCCAATTAGCTCTGAGTAAGAAGAATTATCCTCGTCGGTACCCTACGACAAAACAAAACTTATATCCAAGAGACCTAAGACCAAACCCCACAGACGATTCAGGTTTACTCCGATATGCATTCAACAAAATTGGAACAGTTTTTTATATCGTAGCCAGGAAGAAGAAAAGCGTTCTCTTTTTGTCAGCTATGCATTACTTACGAAGAGAGGCAGCAGTAATGGAAAAGAGGAGATTATTGCCTTTTACAACAAAACCAAAGGCAGAGTAGACGTAATGGACTAGATTTTATCTAAATATAACACCAAAAGTAAAACAAATAGATGGTCATTAGCCATTTTGTACAACATGATCGACGTAGCTGCGTTGGGTGCATTTTGTGTCTTTTTTTATTATTCAACCAAATGCCAAAAATGAAGTAGCTTTTATTAAATCTTTTTGACATCACTTGGCGTAGAGTTGGCGATTAAAAACATTATCGTTTTTTCGGACGTTACAGTCCCATGTGCTTTCACTGAGAGGGATAAAACTAGTCGGGGGCCATCAAAGGGTCATTCTTCATTTCCATGGCTATTTCTGGAAAATCCCGACACAAAGACAAACAAGAAATGCGATGACTGAATGCGGCCAATGTTCAACAAGCTCACTAAAGCATAGCACAATGCTGCATTAGCTGCTGATTTTTCACTTTTGTTTCTTATGCCATTATAGTTTATACCCTGCGTTTATATAGTTTGCTTCCCTTCACGCTTATCTCCTAAAAATTTTTCATTTTTAGTACAACTGCCGACAATAATTAAATTAACTAAATTTTCAAATTTTAGTCTAATACGACACAAACCGTCTGAAATATAGCATTTTTATTGATTAGTGGGCGGTAAAAGGGGTTACGGCAAAATGTTTAACCGTCTCGTACTCAAAACAAATATACTGCCAAAATTTCAGTTAAATCGGCCCATTAGTTTTGGAGTATGTAGTCTAATTTTGTGTGCAGAAAGTCTCGGGTACCCTTATCAGGAGGGTCAGGACTATTCGACTTTGGGTTGGCTCTAAAACTAGCTCTAACAGTGATAGAAAGCTAAAATTGTAGAAAATCGATAGAAAACGGTTATTTTTAAGATGTTATGGAACCTCAAATTTTTAACTTTTTTAGATTAAAAAATATTTGACTTCAAAGTTCGGATACCCATGTACCCGTGTCAGGAGGGTAAGTGTTAAAAAAGCCAACGGTAATAATAAAAATTTTTGAAATAGTAGTTTATTTTTTTCTTAAAATTTAAGCCTCGTTAGCAAAATATACGTAAAATGCTAACCGCAAAAAATTTTAAATTCAAAATGTAAGGTTTTTATTTGTTAAATAATTCAATGCATACAAGTATTTAAGTATGCTTCGATACTTTTGAGGCATTGTGCCTTTTGCTCACAGATTTCCCTTCAAGTGTATACAACGATATTTAGCTATTAAACAAAAATTCGGCTCACCCAAAGAGCCAAAACGTTTAAATAAAAATTAAACAACTTTAGCCCTCGTCAAGATTTTCGAACCGATTAAAGCAATAAATCAAAATGTTTAGGATTGTGTAAGATAACCTCTGTTGTGAGACCCAAAAGCAAAAAAATGAATTTTAAATTACAGAATTTAAGTCAGTTGTATGTAAAAACAATATGCATACACATGCAAATCTGTTTGGGATACATTTGTTTATACATACACATATTAAAAAAAAAAAACCAAAAAACTAAAAAAACGATGAAACTTATAAATGCAAGTCGAATGTGAAAAACCTCTAATAAATGCCATGCTTAGTCAAAAAGAATCACAACAACTAGGAAAAAGAAAAACACCAATCATGAAAAAAGAAGAAAACAGAAGCAAAAAGAACAACAAGAAAACCTATTAGAGATTTTTTGGAAATATTTGCACACATATAAAATCATTTGTGTGCGCATCAGTGCGTGTGTGTGTGTGCATGTTTGTTTCATTTACGTTAGTCAAACCCTCCTGAAAGCAAGCTATGCATTTATGTCAATATTTATGGCAAATCATGCTTTACATTGTTTTCTGCCACTTCTTTAGCTTCTTCAAAGGCAACAAAAATAACATCTTTGTTTTCATAACAAAAATAAAAAGAAAAAATTTCCATAGAGTTGAAAATTTCAAATTTCAGTAAAAACTCGTTTTCTTTAGAAACGTAAGTGCATAGAGGTGTGTGGGTGAAATTTTTCAAAAAACTGACGAAATTGTAGCAAAAGCGAGCTGAAAAGAAAATCGATAACAACAGACAGTTGTATGTTCGCTGGCAAGGCAACAGTTTGGCCAATGCTTGCCGAAAATTTTCCAAAAGTGTTGAAAAAACATAAGCACACATAAACACACACACACTCTTTATATATAAGCGCATGTTTCAACTTATATTTTAAACGTAGGAAAATCATTGTTACGTATCTCATGAGAAATCATGGGTACGCGTTGATATTTAAGATATTTTCAAAATACGAATATCATCAGCTGTGCTATCCACTGGGAAATATCCAAGTCTGCATAAATTTTTTTGTATGTGTATGTGTGAGTTAGTGTAAAAGTATTAAAGGGCCATAATAAAAAAGGACAAAAATTAAGAAAGTTGCAAGGTTGTACACATCATTGCCACAGAGTAAAATACATAGTATATTAGTCATTCCACACTGAATGCAAGTTTTATTCCAAAAATTTTACTCATGTCTATTGATATCCTTGTTAATTTGGATATAGATTCCTATTACAGTTATAAGAATATAAATAAGTTCGTTAAATTTTTATCGTGGTGTTGGGGAGATGCCAATTTTGACTAAGTGTGAAAATTGTTAAAATGTGGTCGTTTTCAATAAATTATATCCTCTATCTCTATAATCCGATTTTAATAAAGGAGCTAACGTAGGTAGTTTTTTAAAAGGGAGTTTTAAAAAACTATAACATTTTTTTATTTTTTATGTTAGAGTTGCAAACTTCTCCAATTTTTATTGCAATCTTAATTTTAGCCTCTTGGGCTAACCGTTTTGTTATTAAACGGTTGCGTTTCTCGGTGGCCATAGAACCAGCTTTTGATAAAAAGCACTCAGCGGGCACCGAGGTACCAACTAAATGTCAATATTTTTTTGAAAGTCCTTAAAGTTTTGAGTAAACAGTTTTCATTTCCTCCCATGCATCGATGATATTTTGTTTTTGTTCTAGGACTTGACAATTTATAAAATAATCATCCTATAGCCCTTGCTTGTGTGAGGGGCCCACGAACTCATTTTCTACTTTTTCCAGTGAATACTCGATAGCCGTTTCCATAAAATAATTTGAGCAGGTTATTTCATTACGTGAGAACTTCATAACTGAAGCCAATGCTAAAGTCCCAACAAAGTTATGCTTAAAACCCGTATACTTCATTGCTTTGGCCATTTTTTATTCATTGACAATGAAACTAGAGCAGTTGAAATAGTGCTAAAGCTAAAATTCAAGAAGTGTGAGTGTATACGCATACAGTAAGAATTGGACAAAAAAATGTGTGACGGACAGCATTTTCAATGCATTGTTTTTGACGTTTCTCTCAATTCATTCGTCGTTAAGTTACGATCATATATTAAGTGTCAAAAACAAGCTTGAGCTCTTTCTTCCGCAGCCAAGAAGAACAGAGAGATAAAATAGTAACGTTGCGGAGATGTAAAAATTGGCATGATGCATGTTTTCATCCTTTTCCAACAATATATATCTGTCTAGCCCACGCGCCTCTTGTTTTCAGATTTTGAAATTGGAGAAAACAATGAAGTATCATACGGACTTAAGCAAACAAAAGTTTGTTAGCAAAAGCACGCACTTACACAGCAATATATAAAGTCGCCCAAGTTTTGTCTAAGCATTCCTTTCGTTCAGTTTTTCAACTTTCGTTTACTTTGTGAAACTTGAGAGAGAGCGCTTGACATCGTAGTTTGCTAAGCAAAAAAGGGTTGCTAACAGTATTGAGAATGTGCTTAGTTAAAAATTTTTTATTTGTATGCCAAATTTTCCAATGAAAATGATTGTTTTTATTTTGTTTGTGCATATTTAAGCAAATTATGGAAAATTTGTATAGTTTTGCTGTGAAGTTTTACGTATACCACAGCTTATAAGCCTAGCAGCAAAATAAACATATTTTTTGTGTTATTTGATGGCATACGTATAACTTTTTAACATACGTATACAAATTTTTTTTTCTGTCAATGAAAAGAAATACGTTAGTTTATATATTCAAAATGAATGCAGATCCCAATTTTGTTGAAAAACTTATAAAAAGTCTCCAAAAACAAATATTTGAAAAAGCAGACGGGCACAACTTTAACAAATTTTTCAAAGAACTTTTGAAATTTTATTTATATTTTTGTCAACATTATGTTAACATTTGACATTTTGTTAAGCATGAAATCAGCCAACTTGGGTGATTTTTCTACTTAATCATACTTTTCGTTAACTTTTCTCTGAGACTTTTATTTGCTTAAGCACAACTTGGTTGGGCCTTAAGGTATCTTTGAAATAAAATTTTTTAATCTCGCATCGAGTAAAGTTAATGCAGCTAGCAAAAAGAATGTCCAATGGAGCCAAATCTCCGTTAAAATTTTTTCAACATGGCATCTCTTACTTTTTGGGCTGCGGGCTGCTTATTTATTATTTTAATTATTTGTTCGCAAACACAATGCACTAATGAAATTACTTTGCTTAAAGTTGCGAGTTGTTCACCACTAAGCTGTACTGTCAATGCCTCCTGTAACATCTTTTGTCCTTGAAGTTATCATTACCGGAGATACAGTGTTTTTTAGCAATATTTGACTGATAGAAGAACTTTGTTGGATAAAGCGTTGAAGCATATGTTTAATACGACGAATTCCACCTTGTTTTCAAGTTTAGTATCGGTTTGAGCATTTTTCCTTCACTTACTACTGCTGAAGATTGCATTTTGTGAAGAGCATAATTTGCTTCAACTGTTTTTATTAGTAACTTAGGCCGTGGTCTAGAATTTTTATGAAAACTATTTTTTTTATATATTAATTGTGTAGTCTTTCGAGATAAAACTTTTAAATATTTGTAAGGATACGGACATTATTTCCGCATCTACAGCGGTTTTAGCAGGTATCGAGCTCACAGTGTTTTGTTGCACTATTTGAAAAACAAATTTTAATAAGTTATTTACAAAAGCAGTAGCTAGCGCTAGATTCATGAAAAAGGACTAGAATAAAAATTTTATTTCAAAACCATCGTATATTTTACACATAATAACAGTTAAAAAAACTGATTTCAAAACTAAAGTTTCAAAAGCGCGTCATTTCGTACATTTTCGTTATTTTAATTTTTTCTTAAGTGAGTGTTGCAATATAGCTATATTCTATATTGAGTGTTACAATATAGCTACCTTAAAAGTTTAAATATCGCTGTCCATTATTACAACCTATAAAAAAAAAACTTAAAAATACTTCAAATTTTCAAGCGCTGGACTACTGTCGCACTATGGCTTATATTTGGAAAAAATTATTTTTTCAACTTGAAAAATGTAAATATCTACGAAAGCTATACGTCTGAGAAATGTTAAAGTATCAAAACTTCATTCGGAGAATAAGAAACAAAAATGGAGTTTTTTTAAAATCACGAAAGTAATGCAATTAATGAGTTTTAAAATTGTTAAATTTCAGTCTTAAATTTAAATCAGTATTAATCTAACACCTCAATTATTATTACTTTGGATTTTTTTAATTGATATCAACGTATGTTTCTGTTTTATTTTGGAAAAAATATTTGTTATAACACAAACACTTATTAAAATATTGACAAATCAGAATTGAAAAAAATTTGCTTGCGTAATACTTGAACGGCTCTTTTCGTAAAAACTTAAAAAAGTCTATACATTTTCTTACTCAAATCAGTGTTATAATTTAATAATTTTCAGTTAATTCTGAAATTTAAAGCAAAATGCGAGGTGGTCATAAGTTTTGGTTTCCAAAAATAAGAAAAATATAGCTAAAAATGGGTCAAAATGTTACTAAATTTCAATCGCAAACGTCTCGACGTTTTGTCCTGATTGGGAAAAACTGAGTATGCCACTAAATTCTACGACCAGCAAATAAGTTTATGTGTCTCGGAATTTTCGTGTGTCTTTTTGACGTCCTAACAGTGTTATTTATTTATTTAATTCCGTCTATGGATAAATTATCCTTACAGACATAACAAATCAGGATATAAAATAAGAACAAAATTATAAAATGTTAAACAATAGAGTAATAGTAGTTTTAAAGGCATTTTAAGGCACAGAAAAATCAATTTAGTTATTATTTTACATTCTGTCTATACCCTGCAGGACTTTCACCCAACTTTAAGGAGATTACAAACTACTTTCAAAACAAAACACAAGTAGTTGAATAGTCAACTATTTTCTTCGAAAATAACTATTGATTTTCTCTATAAAATGGCCGCAAAATCATCAGTACGCACTACCTACGATATAACAGATTGACTAATTTATATATGGTCCTTTTGAAACCAATTAGTAGTCAGTCTATAGAAAATTAGCTTATATCTGTTTACTTCCATTCTACTTACTAGTGAGGAGTAAAACGACTTTATTTTAAATGGTTTTTTATAAACTAGCTTCTAGTGAAAATATAATATATTTAGCCATACCAAAAAATATTTTAAAGTCGACTCAAAATTTAGTGTGACCTTTTTTTTTTAAAAAATTTACGAAAACAATGTGAGAAAAGTTGCTCAAGTCAACACTAAAATATTTTTTGGTTTGTTTGATTGATTTTATCTGGCTATATGAAACCAGTTGAAAATTTTTATTAAACAAAACAAATTATTTTATTATATTTAATGCTAAAACATGAGTTTTCCAGTCTTCAAACTGGACGTTCAACGTTCAAATGTGATAAATATTTAGTAAAGTGTGTTAAAAAACAAATAAATTTATATTCCATTGAAAAAAACATAGTTCTTTAAACATAAGTTTTTTAGTCTTTAATAAAGTGATAAATATTCAGTAAAGTGTAATAAAAAAATTTAAATTCCATTGAAAAACTTAGTACTTCCAAATTTATATAAATCAGATACAATTAAAGAAAATATGAAATAATTATGGAAACTCTCGCAAAGCAAAAAATTATTTTAATATTTTTCACGTTAAATTACCTTTCTAACGATATAAAATAAAGGTGTGCTCTTTGAGTGTTCAGAAGTAATGGCGTACAACGTGAATTGTTAATGGATTTTCAATACAAATTTTTCTTCTTAAATTGATATCCTAGTTATGGAAATCGTATTTTTATTTATTGAGCTCCGTTGTCACAAAATAAACCCTATTTTGGCCGCGAAAAATGATTCTTAAAATGAATAACTTCGGAATTGGTTTTATAACCATAAAAATCAATCAATTTAAAAAAGTGGATCCTAATCGTAGATGGTTAGTTCAACAGATATTGCACTTAAATGTGAAATAAGCACTATACAAATTTTTCCAAAACATTTTTTTTTTCATTTATTCTGTATAAAAAGGAAATCTACGTCTACACTTCCAATACTATCGAAACTGTGCCTTTTTTAAGCAAATTACAACCCTGGCCACGTAGAAACAAATTGATGTAACGCTGAGACTTCTGGTCTCTGAGAAATTCTGATTCGTAGCCGCCTAACTTACTACTTTTCGATGACTTTTCAACTTAACAAAAGTTACTTCGTAAATAACTACATTAAAGTTAATTTACTTTTCGGACTAGTTACGTTTGGTCCTGCAGGGTAGCTATAAGTACTCTTTAAATTGGCTCATTAATGGCAGAATTGGTTCTATGGCAATTAATGTGAAAATAATCATAGTCTTTGTGGAATATTAAACGATAATAATTCAATGAGAATAATTAAGATCAGCAATGAGTACAATGATCACCAATAAAAGACTTTACTCTTAAAAAAGGTGCCAAATTATAACTTTCTAGATAATAGAGGTGTATAACTCAGTGCTGTGCTATGGCACTGTGCTGACTCCCTGTAGTGTGCCATGTGTGCTAGCACACTACGTTGACTCACATAGTGGCACAATAGCACGCAAAGAGCAGAGCTTTGACGAGCTTTTGCGCTTACAGTTACTTTTGTATGCTGTGTTGGGATGAATAGCAGAGTGTTGTGCTAAGCTTCTTCACTGACACTCATTGGTTATCGCTACTGTGCACTGTATTACTTACATTTTGTAAGTTTTTGCTTAGTACAGTTGATTTTGCTTTTACTTTGGTTTACTTGCAATAATTGACAATATGCAATTTGTGATTATTGTAAACAAATCAATAGAGAAGGGTGTTAGCACTCTATTTGTTATCGACACTTTTATTAGTGCTTTGTTCGATTGTGGCACAATTGTGCTAGCACAGTGTGCTGACACACAAGGGTGCACATGTGCTGGTGAGTCAACACACAAAAAATTGTGCTATTACCCACCTCTACTAGATAAAGACATAACTTTATATTTAATTCTTTCATATATACGTTTCTTTTTTATAAAAATATAAATAGTAACAGTATCTAGTGAGTTCTGTTCCAGTTCTTATTTGAAAATCCATTTGTATTTTATATTAAATTCGCTAAAAGCTTAATCTTCTCGATCGGCTACGGACACTCATACGTGTTATATATATGTCTGCTCTATTGATGTTACAATAGTAGCATACGTCTTAAAAATTTTATTATAAATATGATTATTACTTTGTAAAAATATATGCATGACCTTTTTAATTTATCTATATCTATACTATTATAAAAAAAGGCTTCTCACATATCTGCGACGACGCTAAACTTAAAATCTACTAAACCGATTTTAGTAATTCTTTCACTAATATAAAGCTACATGTTTAACTTAAAATCATGAAACCTTTATTTTTTTAAAACAACTCTTAAAAGATATTAAAATTTAAACTTACAAAGTAGCAAAAAAAAAAAAAACATATAAGAAGCATTGCTTTAGTAAATTGTTAGACACACAAGCAGCATAAAGCTTTATCTCTCTTTTCCTCTGCTATAGTGTTTCTCATTGTTTCTGTTGCGATGTTGGGTAGCTTTGCCCATTTTTACTCTCCCATATTAAGTATGTATTAATAAGCGCTTTATATATCATACGGAAAATAACCCAGTGGTAAATGGACACATGACGTACCCAAGTATTTCTATGTATTTCTAATACAATGTAGCTGCGAGGCCTCCAACACCTGTACATAATTCTGAACTACATATGTTCAGGCATAGCCGGTAAACCACTGATGATATCTATTTTACACATTAAACCGGTTTTGCAGAATTCTTATAAGACTTGATTTTTTTTGCTCTGATTTATATTGCTAAATTAAATAAATGTGTAGTGGGTGGACTGCCAAAAGCAAACATACCGACAGACGGATAATGTAGAATACAGGTAAACAGACCGACATGTAAAAATGCAGACGAATAGTTAAAAAAAAACAAATGTTTTTAAGCAGGAACAAAACCTGACATGAATTTCCAGTAAGGTGGAGCGAAAATTATTTGTTTTTTGCAAATTTTATTTTGCCCGGCCGCGGTAAAGTTGAGAATGAATGTAAAACTTATTATAAAGTGAGTGCGCATTAGTAAATAGGTATTGCTAAGAAAGTACTGCTAGATTTTGTGTCAGAAAATTCATTACTAAAATCTTTAAACAAAAATTATTGGAACAATGTATAACCAAAAATAATTTATTTCAAAGCATGATTTTAGAAAATTATAAAATCTCTAAAAAACTTTTTAATCGCTTTAAATAAAACAAAATGAAAATTTTGTTTTTAGATGAAACGAAAATAGATTCCTGAGGGAAAATATTATCGGGATGTTGTATATTTATTTTATTTATTATAAGCCAGACAAGCTCTGTACCCGCTGAACCGATTATTTTTTAAAATTCTTTAAATTAATTCTTTGATTAAAATTTGATAATTCTTTGTTTTCCAGCTAACTTTTCCCGTCTTGAGAATGTGCTAGTATATAAATCTATACTATCTATCTATCTATACTATTAAAAGCGTTGTGACACTGCACAGGTATTCGACGATCACGTGAGAACCATTGAACTGTATAATTCGCACTTTACACGGTCAATCATTTGACGTCCAGCATGTGTACGTGTGGATTGATGCCAAAGAAGTAAAATATAAGGAAGTGGTGTAATGGCAAAAAAGTGTGGTTTTTTCTATATTGGTGTTATATTGGAAAAGGGCCGTATTCGGAGTAAAAGAAGGGTCAAACTGTTAAAGTTTGTTTTTACGCATTAATATTTTGGGAACGTTTCAGGAATAGCAACAACTGTAATTATTTAAAAAATTTCAGATCGCTCGCAATTGGCTTAGAGGTTATCCAACGCTGGAAAAAGTGGACTTAAAAACTAGCTGATTTTTTGAGTTTTCCAACATAACTAAACTTTATGGGTATCAAAAGAGAGATAAGACAAGTATCTGTACAACAAGATATCAAACATAAAATACATGCATTTAAGATACAACCCTTTTTTTACTTAAAATCGCGATGTTTTTCCAAATTCAATAAAGAAAACTAAATGTATTTATTACATTTAATACATCCCTCGGCCGCTGCTTAGGGATTACAAGCCTCAGTAAGTACAACACAGGTTTCGCTTTCTACAGTACTTCTGGATATCTTTTTAATAATTATCTTTTTAATGTATTGCTTTCGTAAAAGGGAAACCACTAGTTTTTCAGACAAATTCTAATTAAAAAAAAAAATTATATCTTAAAAAATTATGCATGGAATTTTATGTTTGATACCTCGTTGAATATATACGCGCATTACCTTTGTTTTAATACCCATAAATCTTTGTTTTTAATACCCTTAGTTTTGTTGAAAAACAGCAAGTTTTTTAGGTAGTTTTTCTAAATTTGAAGGCCCGTAAATTCTAAACTTGAACTTTAATTATAAATTTAATTAGGTTAATTTTTTAAAATCCTTATTTTTTGGGTGTTTCTGCCTAGTTCTTGTGTAGAAATCAGAAAAATTTAACAAACAGTTACTAAATCTGATTCACTATGCTGAAAACAAGAGCGGCCCAAAATATATTCAACTGTGAAAAATGACTGCACCCCTGAAGCAATGTTTGTGTTTTGACAGATGTGGTTTGATCAAACTGGTGCAAAAGCAACGGGGTCTTTTTTGCATTTTTAATTAGTTAATTAATTTTGCATTTTAATTAATACATTTCTAATACATATAAGTTAAAAAAATCGTCAAAAATTAAATAAAGCCTTTTTGTTAAAAGAATTCAAACCGTATGGACATATTTACCTGTGGAACGAAAGCGCATTGTTTGTTAGTTTTCGGGAACTTTTACAATTCATAACCGCACAACTCAAGTTGCATTTATTTTTGTGATTTTTTATTCTTTGATTTTGTTGCTTTTTAAACAGTGAAAAATGCTTTAAATTAAATTGTTTTCAACTATTTTGCTTAGGAGTCTTCCAATTAGATGCCAGGGTTCTCAGAAATGTCAAAAAACACTCTCTTATCATATCGTCAAATTTTCATTCTGCATTATTTTTTACAGAACACAGACGTGCGGTGAGTTCACGGTCTTGACCTTACACACATCCAGGCCCTTTACCAGCATTGCAAAATACGCAGTGGTAAATGAACACATGATTTAGTTAAATATTTCTTAAATACAATGTAGCTGCATTGCCTCAGAAGTCTATTTACAATTCTCAATTACATTTGTTTTAACATGGCCGCTAAAACATTGATGAAGTCTACCTTACACAGTGAGCAACAATGTGAGTAGGTAAAATTAAAGAGAACACAAATAACTTGAACGAAAATCCCCTCTACGCCAAAAACACAACGACAACGAAATAGAAAACACCGAAGAGGGCAAACAAAAGTAACTGACGCCACAAATTATTTCCACAGTAATTTTTACAATTTAATGAACGAATTTATTACCTTTTATCTAGCACTTCAGAGTTAATGTTTAATAATTCTTTATTTTTTATATAAAACTTTGTTCTGGTTTAAACATACAGATTAATAGTTTTCACAAACACACTTCAAAACTTCCTGTTAGAAAACACGATGTTGCTACACAGACGAATAAAGTCAAACTGTTGTTGTTTTGACAATGAAAAGAAAATTATGTGAGCACAAAAAAGATTTCATTTTTCCTTACAGTTCTGCATTACAATGTCATCACCGACAAATTTTTACAAGTGGGTATTTAATAATTAAGATTTTGATCAATCAAGCCATTAGTGTGTTTGTGTAACGTATACAATCAAGTATTTACTTACACATATACCTAGTTGACATCAAATGATTGACCGTGTAAGGTGCGCATTAGACGATATAGGTACCAAACGATTTCGCATTTCAACTAAATCGTGATAGGCTATAGATATTTTGCTACTCCTATTTTTCACATCTATTCTATGCTTAAAAAGCTATATTTCAGACGGTTTGTGGTCGTACAAGACTTAAATTAATTTTATTTGTATGATATTTTCAGCAGCTACAAATGCTATATTTAAAACGGGTTTGGTCGTATCAGACTACGTTTAAATTGGGCCAAATGACTCATCTGGAATCAGTCATTTAAAAGTGCTTACATCGGTTCTTTTTTTGCGAAAGTATCTCATTTCGTTTGACAACTTCTTCTTTGTTTTGTTATTACTGGTTCATATTGATAATGATAATGATATACCTGTATAAATTGATTTGTTGTATGACGTTTTCCTTTGTTTTTAGTATGTTCAGTATGGGAAATGAGATGACTTCGTTTCTCATTTGGCTGAATGGGCTGAAATGAATCATTTGACTCAATGTTAACGTAGTTTATGACTAAAATTTTGTAATTTAGTTCGCACGGTTACTTTTGGAAACTTTACTAAAATAGACGTGTCCTACTTTAGTTACGCCCACTTTTCAGGAGATAAACGTGGAGTGAAGATGGTTTGGGTCTTATTAAACCAACATTTTGTTTAAGCTAAATTAAGCTAAATTAAATGTTTAAGCTAAATTAAGCTGAAATTTTGGCAGTCGATTTGTTTCGAGTACGAGATGGTTTTAGGGAAAAAAATGTTCCCACACCCCCATTACCATCCACAAAAAATCAAAAATGCTACATTTTTGACGTTTTTGGTTTTATTTTACTAAAATAATTCAGTGCATATGGTTATTTTCGGCAACTATACTAAAAATGGTTAAAATATTTTTGAAATTTATTTTCCGAATAGCATAAAAATTCACATATGGCAGTAAGGCGGTCTGTGACTCCTGCGTATGCCGGAGAATACTTTAAATCAATAAAAATGCTAAATAGATAATTAAATTACTTAAAACATAGAATTATGTGTATACCTAACTTTGAAATGGTTTGAAATATGTGAAAATTCTTTTCACAGAAATTCTTTTTTAAGCTGTAGAGCATTGTAAAAACTATAATAACATTTTGAAAAAATAAAATTGTATTCAAAAAATAATAGAGGGTGGTAGCCCATGATTTCCAATGATAGCGACTGTTTATGAAATTTTTGTCAAAATAAAGCAATTTTTGCAGATGAATGATATGTACTATGAAAGAGTCTGGAAAATGAAAATTAAAATCAATTTGTAACAAAAATAACTTTTGCCCTATTTTTTGAGCACAAATTGAATATTTTAGAATTATTGTGAAAACAATATAAAACATTGAATTGGTGAAGTAACGATAAATCCTTTCTCATTTCTCCAAATTCACTTAATTGACCTTTCGGACAAAGTAAATTTGATGACCATCGATTTGAAAATGGCGGAGATGTTTGCTTGCAAATTCAAAAATTTAAATGTCAGTCGATTTTTTTTCTCAGTCTAAGGCTACAAAAATGTGTTATATTGAGAAAAATCTGTAGTTTTTAAGACATCAAAATAATTTTGATGCCATAATAATGGGAATTTTTGCAATATACGTAGGAAATAGTTTCGAAAAATCTTTCGGTTACCATTATTTTAATTAATCGACTTTTCTTATAAAAATACGTTGTACTGAGATAATCTATAGTTTCCGAGATACAGCCAAAAGTTTGATGTCATAATAATAGAATTTTTTTAAACTTTAGAAGAATATATTCATGCTCAGAACCTAAGTTAAAAACATTTTTGAATTGCAAATTTAAAATATTTTTTACCCAAATTTTTTATAATCCTATTATGGACTGGACTTTTTGAAAAATCAAAATACAAAAAAAGCCAAGCAGCTTTATGTTACCATAAAAATTACAATATAAAGAAGGTTATCCGCATTAAATAAAGTTATTGTTTAATATTTATACCATTTTTTCATTAAACAAACACAATTATTTTTATATTATTCATTTGAAGATACAACAAAATACTTTAATATTAATATTAAAAATTTTTACATGGTATTGTATTTAATATTTTTATCGCAAGCGAAGCAGCGGGTATTTACTAGTAATCTATACAGTAAATAATAATGATGATTGCTCTTACCGAAAAATTTCTAGGATTACTGTATATTTCATAGTTTTGAATTTAAAGATTAAGGGGGTGGCGAAATTTGTATGGGCCCCGGGCGGCTGAGGCCCACGCTACGCCACTGTCGCCAATCACATTTCGTAGAATGCAATTATCTTAAACAGGGAAGCCAACAGGAACAAAATTTTTTTAAAATAAATAAACATATAGTCACCTGAAATGCAAAAGGCGTAACAACACTTTTTAAGATTTTACGGGAGAAGCAAAAAACTTTCTTAATTTCTCAAGCGCTTGTACTGAGGGTATTTTGTTAATAAGAACGTCGTTTTTCGTTGTAGGAGTGTAAAATTTTGCAGGAACATGTATTTTGATGCGTTGCATCATAATCAATCAAAAAGTCGATTTTGAATTTTTTATTGTTACGCTTTTTTGCATATTAGGTGACGATATTCAATTTAAAATTTCTTTTATTTAATTTAATTTTGCAACCCAAAAAATGATTTTAAGTGTTTCCTAAAATGTAAAAATAGCAAAAATAGCATTGCATAGTCTTAGAGATGCGTTTATTCAATTAAGTTAAAAAACGTTCATATGAAATTATTTCGAAGTCTTGAATGTTCTATCATTTTAAATAAGGGGTGTTTTTTCCAAATATTTCGCATATAAATAAACCCTACATTTATGCATACCATGTGAAAGAACATTAAAAAGCCATTTTTGGTTTTGAATATTTTTTCAACAACATATATTTTTACCAAAGTTTTTTGCGAAAATTTTAGTTAAGGTTTTTTTTTTAAACTTATTAAAATTAGAAGAAATGAAAAAGATTGAATTACGATTGAACGAACAATTAATCAAAATTACAAAAAAAAATTACTGAAATCCTTTGTAACATGGCAGAGTTATTATCGTTTAAAGTCAGCATTTTAATTTTTGATTGATTTTTTTTTTCTATTTCTCCAAAAAATTAAATTAATACTAAAAATTTTTGTGTGTTTCAGGCACGAAAGTTCTTGTGTTGTCAATTTCTTGGAAATTTTAGACATGAAACGAAATTTTTCTATTAAAAGACATTTAAACCAAGAATGTTACTTACCACAAAGGTATGCAATTACAAAATGGCAAATATTATAACACTTCAGAAAATTATTAAGCACACACGAAAGAAGGTTTTAACATTGAAAAAGGGGTGTGGCACCTCCCACAGAGCCGAAGTATTTGATATCAAATGGCTTTGCAATTATAGGTTGCACTGCTTCGGAATTTGGTATTCGAACACAATTTACACATGCCGTTTCACTGATAACATTTTATGGGTGTTTTTGGGCAAGGGTCATGGCATCAACGCGCTGGGTTTAAATAAGTATAAGTAAAAAAACTAATTTAAAAGTATTCAATTCATTTAAAGGTATTTAAAAGTATTCAATTCATTTAAAGGTTTATTATTCCAAATACTTATAAAAAATAAAAAAGTTCTGAAAAGTATGTTAAATACATTTTTTTTATGTTTAAAACCAAAAACAGATAAACTTACGATGTGAGAAAAACCATTATAAAAGAAATACATCTCCACTTAAGCTCACACAAACACTTACACACACACACAAGACTAGCAAGATAACCGCACCAACAGCCATGCTATATATACATACATCTATTAAAAAAAATCCTGTATTTTTCATGCTATCATCAGCACCCTCCCACTACCAATAAAATATTCATTTATAACAAATTGTGCCTTTCTAAGCTGCGCCACCAGCAGCTTTAGCAGATACTCCATCAACTGCTCCCACTAACCGCTACTTTACCGCCTTGGTGCAGCTTGTTTGTCCTGCATGTTAAAACTTAATTTATTGCATAACTAAATAAACGTGAATTTTTGGGTGCTTGTCGGTGCTAATGGGGCGTATGTATGTGTGTGCGTTGCTATGTGGAGATAAGTATTCCTATTTCTATACATATATACTGTACTGCTGGATATGCTTGTGTTTGTGTGCCTATGTGTTGTTTGCAGATATTTAGAATAATGGCCTTTTTATGGAAGGACACACATTATTTGCAGCAGCAACACTAGATAAAAGTAAAGATTTTATACAATTTATGCTGCTTGCAGTTTTTATATTTTATTCCTAACTATGTTATTTTTTGTTTTGAGAATAAAGTGCGAATAGAATTTTATAGGTAGCCATGACTCTATCCACTAATACGATTTTAACTGAAATGATGTATTTTGAAATAGATTAAAAGTGTCGCAATAAAGCATTTCCAGGCGTGTCCCATGTGTAGGCATTTAAAGAAATATTCTAAAGTTTATTTTAAGTGGTGGTGTGTGTGTGTTTTTGTGTGGTTGTATTCTTCTTTTGGTTGTAATTGCTCTATTCAGCTTATATATGCAGATTAAATAATGCACTATAGTTTTAGTTTTAATATTTATTTAGTATTGGTATTAAATTTAATTCATTTTGAAAGATTTCAATCATTTGGCTTCAAACTGACCTTAAAGATTTTAACAAAGACTGAAGTTGGTTGCTATCTTCTCAAAAGAATTAGGGAATGCAATGAGTTTAGTTTTGCAGTCATGACTGCGATTTTAATTTGAATGAAATCAGTAATGATGAATGAATGACTTTTATGCATTCAGCCTAATTAAATAAGTTTGTTGTCATCAATATCTAGGATTTACGAATCTATAATGGCGGAGCAGATCTCCAACCGCATATGCATATTCAGTCTTATGTCAGATCATCAGTCTAGTTTTCTTCTTGGTCATAGCTGTTCTACTGCTATGGTTAAAATACTGTATGATGTTAGAATACCATTCGATAAGGACCTGTGACTCTGCTCTGCTACTAGATTTTCAAAGCCTTTGATGCCGTGAATCACAGTATACTATGAAAGAAACTCAAGTATAACTTTGGATTTTCTGACAATTCTGGTCGACTTTTAAATAGTTACTTATGCGGCAGAATACAGAGAGTGGGCACTAATTTTTCACCATAACCCAGTTGGAAAAGGAGCCTACTGTATGTTTGCTGTATGGATGAAGAATTGATACATGTCTGCCAAATGAACTACAGAAGCAGCAATACTGCATGCATCTCACGGAATTAATGCAGCATTCATAGCAAGAGATGCATGCTGCATGTCTGCTACGGCAGTTAATTTGACAGACATGCCGTCCTAGGATATGTCCATAGAAAAAAGAGATATCTAAAAAAAAAGATATCTAAAGGTGAACATGTCTGCTCAATTTCCAAATTATGTTGACGGCAATTAAAAAACTACCCCGGCCACGTGAGTGTAAGTGCATAAGCTTAACCATTCGACCATTGCAGCTGTTAGCTAATCGTTGTTTAATTTGCTTCATTAAGAATAAACGTACGAGCACGGATTAAGAAAATGAGCGCGTTGGCTTTGTTATTATAAGCAATTAAGGGGAGGTTCTAGTACAAATCGACGGTAAATTTTTGTTTATGCTTTATTTTCATCCTTAGGATCTTGAAAATATTTCCGTATCTAATTTATTTTACGAGTCATAGCGTATTAGACGAGAGAGCAACTTTTTCCAGTACATCTAACCACAACTTACTATCTAGTACAGGTAGTAAATTTGTGACTGTCTCAACGAATTTCTGTACATTCCTCTCTATTGTGTGCTCGTGTACTTGCGTACGAGCTAATCCCTTGGTCGTAACGTATTTCAGTTGAGTTTCGAACGTATGGCAAGTAAGCAGTGTTCCAAAAATGCCAAACACGCGAAAATCAGTGGAAAATCATCAGACAGCTCGGCATAGAAAGAAGAAATTCCCCTATTATGATCCCGAAAACATAGTACTTCAGCGAAAAAAATTAAAAAACACGAATTACGTTTTGTTTTACCCTTCATTATTAAAATCAAGCAATTATTTTCTAGCTTGTTTACATCTGCCCCGAACTATTCACAGTTTTAGTGTGGTTTTTTATGCCTTTCTGTTTTATGCTCAACATATAAATTATTGCCTTAAATAAGAAGCTTTCTGACTTTTCTTCCTGTATAAGGCCACCATCCCAATTAGATGGAAGGCAGCAGCAGCATGGGCAAATCAAACGCTTATTAAAAAAAACACCTTTAAACCGGATATCCGACCAACAAGTTAACTGCTTGCGGTTCTGCTAGAAAGCCGTCATTTACATATACATTTATAGTAGATATAGAATGTGCTGTATATGTATATCAAAGGCAACATTTTTATTTTCTTTTAGCCAGCTGCCAACTCAACTGAAGGCCTAAAAGTGGCCTCTTAACTTGAGCAAAAACAGTTCAAAAAAGAAAGTGTAGCCAAAACACGCTACCAAAGAACGTTCGCTTTCATTGCAGCAGCGCCTGAAAGTCGACTTCATACACAAGGCATTTATAAACACTTTGGCTTGCCTTGCCTTTTAACTTGGCTAATAGCGCTGAGGTTAAGCGTTCGTTAGCTAGTTGCTTAGCAGTCTGGTCGAGTGGTGGCTAGTCGTTGGCCACAGTTTCTTTGCGTTTCGTTTATGTTTATTTTTATTCCTACTGTTCCATATTATTTTACTAAGTTTACAGCTGACACGCAAGTGTTTCAATTTAGTTTTTTTGTTAAGGTTACACCTTTTGAGGTTAGCTTGTTGTGTTGGTTTTGAAGTGTGTATTTGCCTGGCTTCATGTTTCAGCCAATCTGGTTGATGTTGCTATAGTTAGCGTGTCAAAAATACGGAAACGATTTTGTTTGATTGTGGTTATGAGCTTTAATGTCTACGTTTAGTATGTGAGATTGTGTTGCCTGTTTATGATTATTTATATATGTGTGTGTTTAGGTAACATAAATGCTCTCATAAAATTCACACATTGTTTTTTTGAGTTTATTAAGCGTAACTTGCTACAGGTGAGCTAGTTTAATAATTGCATAAATTAATGAAGTGCTGAAAAGTATGCAATAAATCTTTTTATGGCAATATAGAATAATAAAACGTGGGAAAAATACTAAGCTCAGAAATAAATTTATGAATAATTTTTATTTTATTGGTTATTAACCCTGGATTACCAATACATAAAATGGCTGTAAATGAAACTGAAAATTACAAGGATTTATAAATATTGACTGATAGAAACGGGTGATGTTTAATAGATTGATGAGTTGATAAATAGTATAATGAGTTTTATAATGAAACTTAATCAATCAACCGATAGATTTAGTTATCAATATGTTAAAAACATAAAAACATAACAACCTCAGCTTAAGGCTCTAGGCTATAGCTTCATATATATATATATATATATATAATTAGTTTGTAAACAATATTTATAAGCTAATTTGTTAAAAAAAACAAAAGAAAAATAAAAAAAAATTTTTTTTTAAAACTTGTTCGGATCAGGTCAGTAGTCAAGCAAGGAGTTGGGGGTTTTGTGGTTTAAATATTCTCTCATAGAGTCCAAAGTCATAAAAAATGAATACGAAAAATATTATTAGAAACAAAAAATTAGTACATATGTATATGCATTTAAAAAAAACTTTATTATAGTTTTCATTTCTCAAAAATGTTAAAAAAGGATATAAGGTGTTACATTATACATTTTTTAATCTGTTCAGAAAATATAATTTCATTGTTTTGTTTAAGAAAAAACATAATCAAAAATAATCAAACTATTGAGATTTTCGATCCAATACTAAGACAACTATTTGTAAATTTAATACAGTTATTGGACCTAGGTTTTTTAGCAATAAAGCACATTCCTTACAATTTATGCGCAAATATCGATATAATTTTTCATAGGGCATAAAATCCTTAACAAAATCATAGAAAAACTGGCACTCTTGAAAAGGTTAAAACACTTTTTAACTAGCAATATATGACTTTTTAGGAAACTGCCATGATGAGTATATATTTTGGAAAAAATATTTTTCATTTTTTTGGAGACACAAGTGAAATATTCTGAAAAGTTTTTGTAAAAATAGAAAACTATATCGCTTACCTTTTGTAACTGTAGCACAGGATATCGCAAATTGCTCACTTCGGCCAATGGCCGATTAAATGAATCAAGCGGTACGGCGCACTGTGGAACGAGATGGCCATTTAGGAAATCGAAGAAATAAATAAAATGCAATAATTGAACAAACTGTGAATGCTATTTGAAAGCTAATACTTCAAGCTATTTAAATATAAAAAATTATTAAAAGCATTTGTAGTGTTGCCGCAGAGTGATGTGGAAGTTGAGCTTTTACATCTTTAATTTTTTTACTATTTCAGGAGTACTTTTTTCAAAATACTGTCAATTTTTGTTTACATAACATAGTTCACATCAGCTTTTTTAATAAAACTTGAATTTTAATATTTTGTACAAAAACAGTACTTATTGTGTAGTATTGTATAAAAAATTTTCGATTGAAAATCACATAAAATTGGAAAACAATTTTAAATTTAAAGAAGAAAAATAAAAAAATAAGGAATAATACCTCCATAAATTTTGAATATATTATAGAGAATACTGTAAGATTTTGTGCACTTTTGGAGCAATATAGCTTTTCCTGTGGAACCTAAAACAAGTGTTTCAAAAATTAAGTTTTTTGTGCTCAAATTGCAATGAATTTATTTGATTAATTGAGATGCTGTCTTTATTGTTTTATTTTAAATATATAAAACTTTTTAAAAAAATAAAAATATTTGATTTATAATAGAAAAAACATAAAAAAAATAATTAAAAATAGATCAAAAAAGTAAATTTTTGAAATTTTTCGAATTAAATATTTAAATATAAAAAAAAATGGAAAGGCATTTTTTGTTTTTCCTAGAGTTTACACTTCTGGTTATAAACTCTAGGAAAAAGTGTAAACTCTAGGAAAAACAAAAATTCAGCTATCTGAAGAGTGTACTTTTTTCATACTAGACTTTTTCCGTCAACTACCATAAAACTGGTTTTCAGTGAAATGTATATTCTTCTTTTTTGTATTCATCTTGTGTATTTCATATTTTCCACCAGTTTATATTAGTGTTATAAGTTCAATGTACTTTGTTCTTCTGTGGTACATACTTGTTTATATAGACTATGACCTGAGCTCCCATCAAATCCCCATTTGCACTTGTTGCAATCTCTTTTGATTGCAGATGCCAAGGGACAAATTCTTCAATCAGCACTTGAACTGATTGAAGGTTGTAAACCTTGATTTGGCTTCAATCAGCACTTGAACTGATTGAAGTTTTGGTTATGATGATTTTGCCAGCACTTAAACTGGCAATAATTAGCTGAAAATTAAATTGGAACAAAAAACTTATTTTCACCGTAACTAATTAACAACTGACCTTTATTATAATATTTCATTTTCTTATAAAGGAAAAGAATTTACTTACACTAACATAAGACATGTATAATAATGCAACCTATGTATATATGTACAGTAATTAATCCATGTAACTGAAAAATATATTTCTTAATTTCCATACAAAATACACACAAATATCAATAATATAAATATCAATGCATTTGTTGATAATCAAGAACAAAGTTCAATACACTTTGTCGTTAATGCATTATACCGCTTCTCAACTAACAAAAACAAAAGTTCAATACACTTTTGTTGTTGATGCACTTTTGAACAACGAAACGATATAATGCATTTTGTCAAAATGAGCGGACAGAAACTCGACACTTTGTTGTGCAATTTCCGTCCGCCGCCTTGGAATGTAAGATATGCGGTGCCAGCATTTATTGTATTTTGGTTGCTTAATTTTATTGGATATGTATGCATTTTGTAATGCAAACTATATCTACTATAAACCATTTATTGACGTTTGAGCAGCAACAGCACTCTAACATGACCCTTCTATTTTCGCTAAAAGTGTGTATTTTACTACACCTATTTTCTTTTTCAATGTGGGCTACCGCTTTTTTTGATTTCTTGTGGTGACTTTGAAGCAACTAGTTGCAGCACTCTTCGTCTTTGTCTTCTTGAAGAAACATTTTCGAATGATCGCTGCCGCTTTCTGCTAGTAAATGTACTTTGCTCCTAAAAAGTACTGAGTATATAAACTAATAGACAATCTATTTAAAATTTCTAGCTGGAATAATCGGATCAAACTCCTGCCAATTGGAATTTTTTTGAAGATTCTGTGGAATCAAAGCGCAAAGACATACGAAAGTTTCAAGAAAACTATGTTATTATAATATGATGGTTGCGCTTCTTATATCATCTGAGCCCCGAATCTGTTACGGTAACAATCTAAAGCTCAAACATTGTAAAGATATTGAAACTATCAGCCATACAAAAAAATATAAAAAGTTTTTTGGCTTTTTATAGGTCCAGTGCTTAACAGAGTCTATAAGGACCACAATGAATCAAGATTCATAGAAATCGATCTAGTAAAACTCCAGATATCTTAGAAGCCGATTCCAAAAACCTTGTTTCGAGAAAAACGCAATTAAAGATTTAAAGGTTCTTGAATATCACGCGACATACGAATATAATATATGTTATAACTTTTTTCTATTTGATCATTTTTTCTAAAATTTTGTATACGTATTCTTAAGACCTTACAGAACCACATTCTAACGAAAAAAAAATTGATTTTTAATTTTTTACACACTGACTAGTACCTTAATGTATTCAGCGAAAACGAAGAGTTGCCATGTAGTATTCGAATTTATTTTGTAACATTATTTTGATTGATGATTTACTATTCTCAATAATTGTTCGCATGTTTACAGGCACACATATTTTAACAAAAATTCCAAATTCATACTTATTTTTTTTTGTAACATTTTATGTCTTTTAACATTGGAAACATTGGAAACATAAAATTGGAAACATAATTTTGTTTGGGAGTTTTTTAACGATTTAAAAAATATCTTCTCAACAATATTCTGCTGTTTTAGGTGATGTGTGTGTGAAATTATATTCTTTCTGACTGCATTTCGCGGAGTTGTGAAACTTTTAGAAAACAATTTGTATTGAGGAGGGGGTGTGGCCTTTTACCATTTTTAACGGTTGTTACAAATTTTTGTTCTACGGCTCTAAAACACATACATAAATATATACTTAATTTCATTGCATTCTGATAACGTTTACAACCAATGGCCGCATGTCCTATGATAGCGTTCCACTGTGCGGGGTTTTGTCAGTTTTAGTATGACATAACTCATATCACAAAAAGTATATCTAACAGTTTTACAATATTATTTACTATGCAATAAAATTTAGTTTTATTTATTCAATGTACTGATTTTCAATCCGAAAGTTTTTCTTCTAGTTCTACACTTTTTGCTCTGGCTACAACAGTCAAATGACACAATATTGATTTATGCATGGTCTTCTTTTATTTTAGGCAAATTCACTGGTTTTTCTACCATTATTTTATCGTTTTTTACTTTTTATGCTACAACGCCTCACAAAAATTTCAAATACAATTTATTTCAAACACTAAAAAAAAACACTTCGATTCAATATGCAAAAGAAACCAATTAAATTTATCTAAAACTCAAACCATACGGCACACAACATTGAAACGAAGCTATAAAATTGAAGTCAATTTAACAAAATGCAATTGAAATAATTTCAACTCTTTACATCACTGCGCTGCAATATATGCAATACAATACAGAACAATTTTACACAAGTTTACAACAAATAGAAGGGGAATAAAAAAATAGAAGCGAAATTTTGTTGACACTTTGCGCTGAGTTGTTTTTTAATGTGTGTGTGTGTGCGCTTGTAATTTTTAAATGCTATTTTTCAACACCTCTCGAGTGTAACCATGTTCAAATCTCCTGTGCGCCACAACATATGCAATAAAAAACTAAAATTATTTGAATGAAGAGAAAAAATTTATAGTTGAATTGGTATGAGTTGAGTGCAGAGTGACGCTTGGGTTAGTGTTGTGACACATGAGTAGGGAGGGGTAGGGTTTTAATGGAGTAACCGTTAAATGAAAATATAACAAACGTAGAGCTCGTAACGGTCTTTCGCTGCTGTTGTCATGAATGAATAAATGATGTTCTGCTGCTTTCACTGCTGCCCTTTATGTATGACATATTGGCCATAGCTGACGATGATTGATAGCGTTGTACACATTCATACATATGTATGTATATATATATATATATAAATACGCAAATCAGAAATGGTACACTCAACCTCACAATCACACACACACACAAACACACACACGCAGACTCACGTTTGCATCAAAATAAGTAATGTAATGCATTAATATTCTTTATTGATGCATGGAAAAATAAAAATGTTCAAAGCTTTTCATATGTTGTCTATTGTTATTGGTGTAGTTTTCTTTTTTAACTTTGGCTTATTTTAAAATTGTTAATATATCGCAATGAAACTTTTTTGTGGTTTAGTAGAGCTATGCTGAGTGTTTTACAGGAATTGTTTTTTGAGACTCAGCCTTTGTGCATACTTGTGTACTAGCATATATTGAATACTTTTAGGCGTATTTTAAAAGGTAATTTTAAGCTACGCCCCTAAGTACAGCATAAATTAGTAAAATACGTATTACAAAAATACCGTCAAAAACAATATATGAACATACTTTACGCGCCGGGCACAATAGCATTAAATAGTTTGCAAATATCAAAAGAAGCCGTACAGAAACTGCATGTATATACCCAGTTGTAAAAGGAGACCATCCGGCAATATGCAAAGACAAAACAAAGATGCTCGCCTCCATACTGGATTTCAGCTTTTTTCTATAGACATGTCTGCCAAATGAACTGCCGTAGCAGCAGTGCTGCATGCATCATGTACATATACGCATTTGGAATAGCTTAATTTGTGCTTTATTTATCGTTTGGCGAAAATGCTTCATTCATCGCGTTGTATTGACTGCAATCATATAGCAGTTTTCATGCTATTGTCTATACTATTATATAAAAGGAGAATTTGATCCAGAATAAGCTCGGTAACTGCTGAACCGATTTTTATAATTCTTTTTTATTCAATTCCTATGATAATAAAGACTGTTATAGCCTACCAAGGTTTTCGAAAAATGTATTCTTTAATTATTGCAAAATCAGTCATTTTATTTGATGCCTACATTCAACCAGCAGCACAATATAACAGCAAAAAAAGCTTTTCTCTCTTTGTCGAGAGAGCTTCTTTCAATATAACACGACAGCCATGTTGTGTAGTTAAGCTGAATTCACTGATAACCCTCAGCATGTTTTTGTGTAATTTAAAATAATGTGCAGAAATGATTCTCTCTGAGCGAAAACTTCATATGAAAAAACTTTCAAAACATGCTGAAGGTGATCAGTGAATACAGCTTTACTTTCAAGGAGATTCCTGCTTTCATACAGTGTTAATTAATTTTTTTGTTAATCTTTTGAGGGGAGTTGCCAGAATTTAGTTATCTGCATCAATTATGTTTTGCAGCCTTGCCAGCCAGCTTTTCCCCACTTGACATTGTTTTAGTCTATCTACACGAATATATAAAAGCATTGTGACACTGCACGGATGTTAAACAATCATGCAAGAACCACTGACATTGGCGTCGGAAGCGGGGGGGAAAGGTGGGCAGTTGCCCCCCCACTTTTTTAGCTAGATAAACAATTTAAAAGGAAAAGTTATTCAAAATATCAGTTTTTTTGCAACGATAATATTTTTGTATTATATATTTTCCTCTTCTTTCTCTCTTCTTCATGTTTCATGTGAAGAAATTTTTGTGAACTTTTTTTGCACCACTATTTGTACTGCCCCCCCCATTTGTACTGCCCCCCCAGATGAAATTCGCTTCCGACGCGCTTGACCACTGAACAGATTAACACGATATAGGTATCAAACGATTTGTTATTCCAACTTTATCGTAATATGCTATGTTATATTTGCCACCTCTACTTTTTATGCCCTTTTTTTGCAAAAAATGCTATATTTCAGACGATTTTGGTCGTATGAGACTAGAATTTGGTAATCTTTTTACTTTCACTAACCTTACTAAAAATGGGCGTGACCCACTTTAGTTAAGTCCACTTTTCGGGGAATAATCTTGGAGTAAAGCAAAGCGCACTAGGTTTAAGCTCAATTGAGCTGAAATTATGGCATTCTATTGTTTCGAGTATGAGATGGTTTAAGTGAAAAAATTTTGCCACACCCCCATTAGCGCCCAGAATTAATCAAAAATGTTATACTTCGAACGGTTTTGGTTGTATTAGACAAAAATTTGATAATTTAGTTCATACGGCTACTTTCGGCAACTGTACTAAAAATGCCGAACATATAAATTTTTTCTTCCGAACTGCATGAAAATTCGTATATCGCAGTAAGGTGGTCTGCGGCAGGACAACGCCTACAGGGCAATACTATACATCAATAAGAATGCTGTATATATCAGAAAATTCTGATCGTCATGCATTGATGTTTCAAACGGAAACGTCTAGCATGTGTTTTGTTCGAAGGTCCATTTACACTTTTACAAATTCACAAAACGATCATAAAAAATTCATTGAATTGGGTCGGGACAAATTTTACTATATCTGTAACGTTAACTATGAATATATAGATAAGGAAATAGATTAAAACATAGATTTATGTATATAACTTTGGAATAGTTTGAAATATTTGAAATATTTTTCATAGAATTATTTTTTAAGCTATATTTGAAAATGTTTTTCACATAAATTAGTTTTTAAGCTATAACACATTGCAAAAAATATAACAATATTTTAAGCAAATTAGTTTTCATCAAAAAATCATAGGGGGCCCAGGATTTTTAATGATAGAAACTGTTTGTGTCAAAATAGAACAATTTTTGCTGGTAAATTATGTTATATGAAAGAATAAGGAAAATTAAAAATAAAAAAATAATATTAAACAAAATATGTACAACAAAAGCAACTCTTGGCCTATTATTTAGTACAAGTTGGATATTTTAGAGGTTTTTTGAAAACAATATAAAACATTGCATTGGTGAGGCAACGGTAAACCTTTTCTAATTTTCCCAATTTACTTAATTTCTTAACTTACTTAACTTTCAAACAAAGAAAATTGGATGAAAATCGATTTGAAAATGGCGGAAATGTTTGCTTGCTAAGTCAAAACATGAAATTTCAATCGTTTTTTTCTCATTCTGAGGCTTATGAGTTATACTGAGAAAATCTATAGTTTTGAGATATCGCAAGAATTTTAATGTCATAATAACAGGTTTTTTAAAACATACCTAATATCCGTACAAAATATTTCCAAAAAGAAAAAAATTACCGATAATTTTAATTATCAACGACTGTCCATACAAGAATGCATTGTTATGCATTGAGAAAGTCTATAGTTTTTGAGATATCGCCAAAAGCTTGATGTCATTATAACGGTTTTTTTAAACTTATGAAGAATTGTTGTTTGGCCGAAGCCCAATACAAACAATTAACAACTGAAAAAGGCCGATTAACTTCAACAATTTAAGAAGAATATATTTATTTTCAGAATATATGTAAAAGATTACATTTTTAATTACAAATTTTAAAAATTTTTAACCCAAATTTTTTTGTAACGCTGTTATGCAGGACTTTTTCAAAAGTAAAAAAAAGAAAGCCAGGTAAATTTATGTCATCATAACAATTACCGTTAAAATAAGTTATTTAAATTAAATAAAGTTATTTCTTAATATATATACCATTTTTTCATAATTAAACAAAACAAACACAATAATTTTTATATTTTGAATTTGTTTTAATACAACTAAATACTTTCATTTTAAGATTTAAAATTTATACATGGTATTTAATATTTTTATCGCAGACGAGGCAGCGGGTATTTGCTAGTTATACAATAAATACATAATATTATTTTCATCAAATTTAGTTTATATATACAAATTTTGAAATATTTTTTTCTTTAACTTACGAAGATGGGGTAAATGTCATTAAAATTATTATTAAAGAAATCCAGAAAAACTAAACAATTTGCATATTTAAAAAAAATATATAATTCCTATTTAATTTAAAATTAATTTAAACATTATATTAAAAAAATAATAAATAAAAAATATTTTTATTTACAACCAATCAGGAAAAATTATTTGCATGTTTTGAATTTAAATTAAAAAATTTATAATATTTATATATTTATGTTAAATAAAACTTATTTTTAGCAGTCTTAAATCCAAGTCAGTCTTTATTTCTTATGCAATGTCGAAAAATGTCATATTATCACTTTGAATCGCGTCAATAATAGTATAAGAAAGATAAGTTAGAAGTGTTGTCACAGAAAAGAAAGTAGGATTACCGAAAATAAAATCATTGAAAAGTTTCAAGTTTTTCAGCAATTCTTGGTTTCTGGTACCATCCCAGATACTATCTTTATTATTATCTGACATCCTCAACAAAAGGGTTCGAATAATATTTTCAAATTGTATAATTACCCAATTTTTTTTTGATGTATGCAATCTTAAATATAATAAAATTTGTTTTAAGAAAAATGTAATAAAAGGTTTTAAACTTATGCTGTTAAATAATAAAATTAATAGAGAAAAGATTATGATTGCTTAAAAAATGGTGAGAATTTTTGGGTTCTACTTCCCAAAATTCATAGAAAAAAGTCAATGGCAAAACAGATCTCGAGATGAAGCACTAGTGTTTTATGTATTACGAGATTCGAAATCCAAGCCGGAAATAAGTAAAACCCGAACTCGCTTGGATTTGAAGATACAAAGTTGTGTATCTTTAAATGTTGGTGATGTATTTATGGTTAAAACTTCATTGAATAGGACATAGCATACCTTTTATTTGATACACATACAGTCCCTGGCCATATTATTACACGCACAATATTTTTTGTGCAGATCTTAATTATCAGCTACTACAATTTGTTCTTTAAATATCTATTACCAATAAATTTAGCCTGTAATGTAAATTTTAATTTATTACATAGCTGTAATATAAACAAAATGTTATATTAATTTTTTTCGTTGTTATTAATTATTGTGCCAATTGAGATTGTATTGATTTCGTAGTAGATGAATTTAATGTGATTTCTAAAAAAATTTCCTTAATACATTTTTCTGACCTTGCGGTGAAAACTAATGGTAAGTATTGATTAAAATATATAAAAAATAAGCATACAATAACATTAAAAACTAAGTTTTGCTTTTTAAAAATATGATTTATATCAAATTTTGATTTATCTTAAGAAAAATCTGTAGTGCGTCTAATAATTTTGCCAGGGACTGTATTGTTTACTTTTATAAAAATATTAATTATGGTCAATTATTGTACTATTCCACTTTTAAGCTGTTTGCATACATTTAAATTACAATAAAATTAACTGAAACTTTGCACTCACAAACATAAAATGCTTAGCAGCAACAAGAAAGTTTTTGAAATTTAAAAAAGTACACTTCTAAAATTGGCATTAAAATTATAACCTGCCACATTCCTTCTATCGGCAGGCCTGCTTTCTTTTTATTCTGGGTACATACCCAGTGGGCATTTTAGCTAGCGATACGCAAAAGAATGCATGCTAGTAGTGCTCTTATTGTCTTATTGGCGTCAATATACCTTCCATGATCGCTGCATTTATGAGTGCTTCTGTAAGGCCTACCTTTTGAAGGTTTGGAGTCTTTTCCTGTTATTGTATATAAAAAAAATTTTTAAAAATTTTTAAAAAAATTATAAATGATCAGATCAATTAAAAAAAATCAAATCTTAAAGAAAAACAAAAAAAAAATTATTTTTTTTTTGTTCGAGTTGGGACGCGAACCCAGGTCTCCGAAATCTAACACATTGCATATCACATTATATGAAAACTTTTATATGGAAAAATTGTAAGTCTTTTCTATTATTTTTGTATGAAGAAATTTACAAATAAAATCAAAAAAAATTTTTAAATGGACAGAAAAATTTGTGAAAAAAATTAAGATTTTAAAAAAATATACAAAAAAATAATTTTTTTTTGGGTTGAGCTGGGTTGCGAACCCGCGCTCCCGAAAACTTACTTTCATTTGAGATGATGCAAAATAAGCTGAAGTTTGTTAACAACTGAGGCGGACGAGTGGGTAAGATACCAGACTGCCAGCTGAGAGGACGCTGGTTCAAATCTGGAATTTGTCAGAAGTTTTTTTATTTCAAGTTGATATTTATATTGCTTTTCTTTCTAATGTACATTCTAAAGAAGGGCTTCTAGCAGGCTTCTTTAGAGTCGCGAGAGCGGAAGGCCTAGAAAATTTTCTCGTTTCATATAAAAAAGCTTATGGGCTTGGAAACGAGCACGGAAGGGCTAAGAAATTTATATGATGGCCTGCTAGAAGCGCTTCAAAGACCTGCTTTTGCCCACTGGGTAGCATAGCAGCGAACGCACACACACACACACACACACACACACACTAGGGTACTGCACAAATACATTGTTGTTTTTATACAGCAGCAATTCTAATATATTCTGGTAAAATGTAGTTTTTGCATGTTTTCTATCATATTTATACATATTGTTTTCAATTCCGCAGCTTTTATATTATAACATAAAATGTATTTTCCATTAGTTAAGTTTTTTATGCTTTTGTTTTTTTTAGGAAAAAATTTACCGCAGAAAAACTACTTTATGTGAATAGCAATATTTTAATTTGTAGCTATTATGATTGTGTTGGTTTTTTGTTTTGTGTGTTTTTCCAACATTAATTTTTTTAACTCAGTTAAAATGTTTTAAATTCATAAATGGTTTTCATAGCTTACTTATATATTATTTAAATAAAAAAATGCTCTTTTTGTGGCTTGGGGCTGAGCATATAAAATACATTTTTTAGTAAAAAAAAACTTTGCCATCTAAATTTAATTTTATTTTTCAATGTTAAAATAAAATTTTTTAACATATACGCATTTGGAATAGCTTAATTTGTGCTCTTCCGTATATTTTAATGGTTAAAAAAAATTTCATCAACAATTTAAAGCAGAAGGAAAACATTGAAACTGTTCAATTTCATAGCCAGTGGTGGCTTGAGCAGGTTTGAAGCCCCCAAGGGTTCTTGATCTTTGTTTTTAAAACTCTTACAGTTTTTCTTATAACGTGTCTGGCCTCACACAAATGAAACCCAAAATGTCTGATTAATCTTGGTCTTAGCATTATATTAATTATAAGAGATTTTTCGGAATTGAGTAAATAAATAAAATTACAAAACTAGAAGTTTTTGAGGAAACAATTAAAGGCCACAAGATCAAAAAATCGATTTTTTTTAAAATCGATATATAACTGAATGATTTGCCAACACCTATCTTGGCTATTCTTAATTCAATTTCGGATTCATTCGAAAAAGTTTTCTTGCACAATTCCCGTTTTTTCATTTACTAATACATTACTTTCAAACTTTAAAGATGATTATTTCAAAATATTTTTCTTCAATTGAGAAAGTAGTGTAAATAAAATTCAAATCAACAAAAATAAATTAAACTATTTAAAAATGATGACAAAAATGCCTAATTTTTGATATGGGATCGCAAAAGATACGCAAAGAAAAGCCTCTAATATTAATGACCAATCGATTCTTTGGATGAAACAGGTTTAAAATAAATACACTTTTGGCCAAGACGACTTATCTCTCAATTGGCAATCATTAAGGCTATACACAGTTTAAGCGTACATTTAACAAATCGTATTTATAGCATTTTTTATTGTTAAAACCGTGAGCACCCCGTCATGTGACAGTCGTATTCAATAATTATGCAACCCTGTAATGTAAAAGTACTGAAAAATATCCCCGTACGCAACACGGAATGCGTGATATATCTCTTTCTCTTTCTTTATGATTTTTCTAAAGAACTTGGCGAATTTTGTCCCGCCCAAAATTAATTTTTTGAATGAATCTTAATGATTTCTTAAAAGTAGGCGTGTGTAAAGTGCAATTATGCCCATTTTTAGTACAGCTGTCAACAGTAAGCATACGAACTAAATAACCAAATTTTTGTCTAATACGACCAAAACCGCCTGAAATATAGAATATTTATTTATAAGGTGGTTGTAAAAGAGGGTGTCATCCATCTTTCATTACGTTAAGCAGAGATTTTTACTCTTGGCCAAAAAACACTACTCTATGGATAGAAAAATATACTCATATTTAGTGAGGATTAAGGATTATCAGCATAAATATTCCAGTCAACATCTACTTAAAACAAATGGATATTTGATGAGCTATCAAAATTCGAACTGCAGAAAAAATCTCATCAAAGCAAGCCAATATTTTCTACGATATTAGAATGAACGTTCTAGTCGAAATTTACTTAATTTCAGCCGATGTTTTCTGCAATATTGAAAATCCTTCTCCAAATAAAATTGCCTCAAATCAAGCTAATATTGCCTGCAATATCAAAATTACTATTCCATTCAAAAATTACTTTAATCAATTCAAAATATGATTGCTATAAAGATCAATTTTTCAGTTTTCAGATGAAATCTAGCATAATTTTAAAGTTCTTTTACGAATCAAGCGCAAGTTATGCTTAATCACAATACAAATTTAGCAAACAGTTTTCTCCTTGTGTTATAAACATTTAAATAAATAGAAAAATGACCACTATCTAGAGACTTGAATCTCGTTCGCGTGAGTGTATTTGCATCAGTTTATCCATTCGACCATCGCAGTTGTTAAATAATGGTCGCTTAATTTGCCTCATTAAGAATAAACGTACAAACACAAAGTAAGAAAATTAACGCGTTCGCTTTGTTATTATTATTATTCAATTATGGTATAATTACTGACAAGGTAGAAGCGTAAAATGGCTTTTTTCTTACGAGCGGCCATCGGAAGAGGGCATGCAATGAATCAAATAAAAGTTAAAAAATATGCAACGACTTAAACATACCTAGTCAACAGCAGCAAACTACAACTCCCGTAACTGTTTTTGATAACTCCTGATCGCCAAAAAACTGTCACTACTACGAGGCCCGTAGTAAGGACTTACCCAGGGGGGGGGGGTGGGTTTTTTGATTAAAAAAATATTGATAGTTTTTGATATTGATAAAACAAAAGGTATTTGTATATGTATATTAAATGTTTGCTCCCCTATAGACCAAATTGTTGACGTCATAGACTAAAAATAGTCGATATGATATAAAAATTAAATCTATAAATATTCGTGCCGATTGATAGACTTTTAAAACTAGCTCAAGATACCAATAAATTAAGAAGCGTTTTACAAGAGTCCAAAACATCTCTTGCAGTAAATTTTTAAAAAAAGGGGTATACATTTCGTTTTTTATTTAATTGTTCTTTCAAATGAGTTAACAAACATACAAATCATATTAAAAGTACTAGAGTTGTGATATTTTACATTTCGAAAAATGTTATTTTATTTCTTGTTTCAATAAAAAAAAAAAAATTGTAAAAAACCAAATTTAAAAAATTGCAATAAAATGTTGTTGAAATATTTTCTGAAACAATACTTAATGCAAATGAGTTTCTAATCAAAATTATCTATTTAGCATTTTTGAAAAGAGCTATTTCTACTATGGTTTAGCACTTAAAATATTTAATCCTATGATTTGCAAAAAAAAAAAAAACAAAAAAAAAAAAAATTGGGAATATCGTAAATTTTTCCAATATTTTGTGCATAAAAACGTATGTTTCTGTTCAAAAGGGCCTAAATATGCATACTGAAAAATTTCTATTGAAGATTTTTTTACAAAAGGGACTAAGTTTTTTTTGAGGTAATAAACTGATTATTCAATGAATAAAAGTTCTCAATGAATCCTCACTACTACAATAAGAAACCAACGAAGAATGTTAACGTATTGAGCCTAACATAGGGCACTTACGTGTTTAGTGAATAAATTATTTCTGCGAAAATTTCTTATGTATATCTTATTGTTGTGTTCATTTTATAAAATGCTTAAAAACCTTATCAAAAATGCCTATTTATAGAATAGAATTATATAATATAGAATTATAGTAGAATTCATCCATCCTTCAGTAACTGCAGAAGAGGACATATTTTTAAATTTTAAATCTCTATAACTTTGAAACCATTAACATTTGTTTATCCATGCTTACATCATATATTAGCTGTTGGTCTCAGAATTGTAAGCACAACAAAAACTAGATTTTTTTTTAGTTTTTTTCAACTTCATACAATGTCAAAATAAGCTCTTTTGAACAGACACTCATCAAACAAAAAAAATGTGCGATTACGTTGCTTACTCAATAGCCAAAAATACGAAAAAACAAAATTAAAAAAAAAACAACGACATAACGGGGTGTTACAGCATACTCTTAAGATATTTTGTGGAAAAAAATTACAATAAACTAAACTCGGGTCAAAAAGTTATAGTTGTTGAAACTTGACGTTTTTTCAAAAATCCTCAAAGTTTGGGCATGTTAAACACAAAAAAAAAAAAATCATCAGAAATTTAAAAAAACTATATTTATCATTTTAAATGATTTCAATAATTTTAAGAAATATTTCTGGTTTTCGTTTATATATAGTAATTTTAAATATTTTAAAATAGCAGCTCTACAACATAGCCAAAGTGAAATACAACTGTTAATCATTTCATTTGTGTTTCATGTCAATCATTTCATTCATTAATGTTTGAGAAAAAGCAACAAAGAATGTGAATGGACAATCTTGATCACAAATGTATTTAGTTTTGAACTGCGACCACATAAAAGCAATTTGAAAATCAAAAGTTTTTATTGTTTTTATAAGTTGAAATGCGAGAGGCGATATTGTGGTATTTCGAAATTCGGTTCGTTGTCTTAAGCTTAGTATGCTGTAGGAACGAAAATTTTCAAATTTACAAAGGATTTGTAAAATATTTGACTAAATGGGAGCATTTAAATGGAAATAAATATATAGATAGCACTCAGCTTTTGACGAAAAAAAAAGAAAAGTTAAAATTGGCGCCATTTAAGGATTTCTTAACCGATTTCGATGTTCTTAAGTTCAATTGAAAGGTATTTTTACGTGCAGTTTTTTTCTGTGAAAAACAAATGTGCTTAATGGAATATGTTTAAATATAAATCTATAGAAGCACAATTTTTTTAGTTAAAGAAAAGTACAAGAATTTGCTTCGCTTCACGCTTTATTTTGTATTTTATTGCAATTCTTTTTACATAGTCTTATTTTACGCAAAATTCTGCAGAAAAGAAATTTATTTTATTTTTCATTTCCAACGAAGCAAATATCTGTAAAAATTCAATGAATATCGGCACAAAAAAATTCGAACACTTCAACTCTAAAATGAAATTAAAAAAAAATTGTGACGAATTTTGGAGGTCAAATCAGATAAGATGGACTCTCAACATGCACCTCTTTAAGAATAAAGTTCTTTAACTTCTATAAAGTTCGGTGGTGTTTTTTTATCGATTTTGGCACAATGTGTTATAATTCAAGAAAAAGAATATTTGTTAGTAAATTATTTAGTCGGCTTTTTTTTTTTTGACCGCGAGTGTAGGAACTCTAATAATACGGGAATAGCAATAAAGCTTTTTTTTTATGGCAGAACAAGTACTTAGTTGCATAAATGTGAAACTTTTTTAATCTACGAAATATCAAAAATAAAATAGCCACATTTTTATTGTAAAACAGTAATAAAAGAATAAAAGTAATGTATGCAGTACACAGAAAATGAATAATCCGTATGTGCGAGTATTTTCAAAACTTTCAGCTTTGAATTAAAGAATGTACTGAAAACATGGTTTTCATTATAAAATATATACGATATCAACTTTTTGTATTTCTTTGTTACAAACAGTATGAATATCGTTATTTAAATACTTTGGAAGATAAAAAAAATACTTCTACATATATTTAGTTTCAATATGAAAACATTACAACATTTCTATTATTAGTCATGGTTACACAGCGCAGAGGTTTCCTCTCTTTTATGTCGATCATAAAAATAAAGCTTGGAAATTAACTAATGGAAATTAATTAATCATATATAGGATTTAGGTGAATAATTTTGTGGAAATATATTTTTGATTGATTACCATTGTAAAACTATTCGAGAGTATGTAAAAAATCAATAAAATCAATGCTGCTTATAATTCAAATTCTACAGTGCTTAAAACTCGGTGCGCGAGAGTGCCTTTAACTAACAATTGTAACTAAATTCACTTTTTTGTTGAAACATACTTTTTAAGAACGAGCCACATTTTTTTTTATCTATTTGTTATGTAATTCAACACATCATTTTCTTAAATTAGCGTCTTTGCAAAATTTTTTAGTTTTAACACGCAAAAGGATTAGTCCGAGAGGCAGCGTTGCAAATGGAAAAGCATTTCTGAAACTATGAATTGTTGTTTAAATGATTCCTTTTAATCAGTCGTTCAATGATCTGAGCATCAGTTGAATCAAGAGTAATGGACCTGGCCGTGAAAAAATGTTAAGTATGTGGAAAAACAATTAAAACAAAGGAATTTCTGAAGACTTGAAAATTCGTGGAGTTACTGTTAGAAAAGTTAAGTTTGAAAAAATAACAGTCAGCTGCATAGAAAATTCGGTCTTAATCGTCAGCTACCCTTATGAACTGGTAAAAAAATGTGAAAGTAAAAAGTATTTCTGAAGTCACGAAACTTCTATGGCGTACTTATAACACAAAATTTAATATTTATAACAAAAGGTTAAAAAATGTAATCAGCTGTACTTCTAATGATAGTAAGACCGTCAGCTGGGGGGTTGAAGGTGGCGAGTGCGCATAAGATCTCAGCTTCAAGTAATTAATTTAACTAGCTAACTGACCATCTTTCAACTAGTATATATTCAGCTTACTATTGATTTCATTAATAATAGTATACAAACTGTTATATATAAAATTTTCAAGCTTTATTCAATTTATTTAATCCATATTTTGTTACTTTAAACTTTTTTAAAAGTGTGTTTCTTTTTAAACAAGTATTTTTATATTCGACTAATCGGACTTGGTCTGAATGCATTCGATCATTCCTTTTTGTATGTCATCTAAAATGTCAATCGTATCCATCATCAATGTATTTAAAAATAAAGAACATGGTTTATTGTTAACAAATCAATAACATTATTAAAAATATTGGTTGTTCGATAATTAATGTCGTTTTTTCTTATAGATGACGTCAACTGTATATTTCATGTTTGGTTAGTCTTTAGACTTTCTTTTTACTTTCACATTTTTTTACCGGTTCATAAGGGTAGCTGACGATTAATACCGAATTTTCTATGCAGCTGACTGTTATTTTTTCAAACTTAACTATTCTAACAGTAACTCCACGAATTTTCAAGTCTTCAGAAATTCTTTTGTTTTAATTGTTTTTCTACATAGTTTACAGTTTTTCACGGCCAGCTCCAGTAAGACGCTAGCAGCTGATTGTTGTTTTGATTATTTATTATACTTAAACTAACAGTTTATATAAAAATTATTGTTTCAGAAAACCTTGAAAAGTTGCAACGCTACCTCGGACTATATGGTTAAAATTAACACCAAATTTATTACTTTTTCAACGCTTCAACTTTTTCTTAATTTTTCATATTTGTATTCCATTTTTTTATAAACGATGTGCATTCATAGGTTATTTTTATCAAATGCATTTTTTATTTTAAAACGATCTGGAGTCGAGCTATGATGTGGCTTTATTTTCACATTTTTTTAAGTACGCCAACCTTAGCGTCAACTTTATATATAAAAAATATATTTAAAAAAAACATTGTTACTTAAGCTGATGTAAAATTAACACGCAAATGAAGTATTTCAATAATATAATATAGATTTTTAAAAAACATCATTGAAATGAAATGATACTATTGCTTGAGAAAACAACACAACCCCTTTTGCCATTTATTTCAGAAAGAGAATATGTGTTTGTTTACATAAAAAAGGGATATGTCAAATATATACTTAACCTTATTCTGATTGAATCATGGTTATAATAAGCAAGTAATACAAAAATACAGACAGAAACTACCAAAAAAATCTTTACTGAAGGCAAAAGTGTGTCGTGTGCTTATGTTAGTGGCATTGGAGGCAAGAGCTTTAGCTTCGGAAGAACGAAATTTGCTTGAATTTAGTAAACATTTGCTTTTTCACTTATAATAATTTAGCATCTGTTTGCTCAAATTTAGCAAATATTTACTTGAATACAGTAAAAATTTTCTATATCTGTTTAGTAGTTAAGTAGGAGCCAATGAGTTAGCATTACATACATCTCGTACTTTAACAAGTCTGTGTAACACTCAATTGACTTGGCAAAAAAAAAATTTCTCGGATTCCACCATATAAATACTAGACAATTTTTTTGAAAATTGAGTTAATTATTTCATTGTTGCAAGAAACATAAATTTCTGATTTCCACTAAAGTTAAGTAGAATTCCACTTGTTGCTAGTAGAATTCAGTTGAGCTTTTTTTCTTCTTAACCCTCCGTTACTAACGCAGGGTGGATTACACCCATAAGTTATGAAATATGGAAAAATTTTATTGATAGTTTAATGGTGCGAACATTATATTAAATGTAATCTCTTTTTGTGTATTTTGCTATATTTTAAAACAAAATTTAGTACTGTTTCTTAAACTAAATTATGTAAATCAATAGAAAAAATTTTTAAGAATGCGGACGTGTTTGTGCTTGCAAGATCTCATCTCATCTTTATCAACACTGTGCATTTAGATTCAGCCCAGTGGAAATGGTCGAATTTCTCGTTGTAATTTTAACGGAACATTCAATATTGTTCTATTGTACTTGACTAGCCATTTGATAAAAAATTTGAATATTTAAACAGGGTTTTTGTCGTAATATGCAATTATTGCATCATTGAATTACTTTTGTAATGGTCCATTTAGACATGGCTTAACAAGTGTAACATAGAAATCTGTTTAATGGGATTTACGTGTATCTGATTATGCACAACATGGCATTGCATGGCAATATTCAGATAAAAACAGAAATGCATCTCTAGATAGATAAACGTAGAAGTTCTATTTAATTTTGATTTCAGCGTAGTCTTCAATGTATTAGACGATTTGGCAAAACAAATGTGAAATTGTATAATTCTTTGACCAAGAAATCCTTTGATTGTTTTATTTTGACTATGTGACTAAGTTTTGCATAATCGACATTTATTCTATGTGCTAGCCGCTTATTTGCTATGCTTGCGCTGCTGTGCCATGAGAGGCCAATGTTTCGATTATAACGAATAATTAGAGGTCATTATTTTAAAAAATTTCCATTGCAAAAAAAAAACTTTTGTAGATAATTTTTTTGTCATACATCTTTTGGCTTTTCAAATTGGCCCTCTCGAAGAACGTGGCAAATAATTTGATCTCGGAATGTGAAATTATTGAAACCATTATGATATTTGCTCTTTTTTTAGTTCTCTAACTATCGTTATTTAGATATGTTTTTATTAAAATTAAATATTAATTAACTGAACGAATTTTATGTTTAGTAGAATAATAAAATATACGAAATTAATAAAAGCAGAACCCTTTTAGTGTTTTAGCGTTCTTTTTTACAAATTCATGAATTAAAATTTATGGGTGGATTACACCCAGGTTAGTAATGACGTTACTCCGAATAGCGTTAGTAACGGAGGGTTAATGTAAGTAAATAATTTCAAAAGAAATATTGCCTTTGTGCATAGTGCATTTATATGAATTAAGTAATCAGCCGATAACTGTAATGCAACTACTTGAGTAATCGCTATGATTGAACACACATCCCAATTTGAAATTCTTCAACCAACTTTAGCAAACCTTGCAAGAAATAAAAATGCATATCACACTTTCAGGGCATATTTAGTACAGCAAAAATAGCAACGCTGGCATTGACAAGCATGCGAAAGAACAAAATTTGAAGCTTAACACGAAAAGCTATTCACAACTTTTTGCTTACAATAAAAACACAAAAAAAAAAACAAAAAAGAAAAACCCCCAAGAAACATGGAAAACAACGAAATAATACTGACTGCAATTGACATTTTTACACAGCAGCAACATGCAGTCGCCCGATATGGATGGCATTTTTATTAGAAAATCTATCACCAAGGTTTTTCTGTCAGCAACTCTGCGCTAAGAACAAAACATATATTTCAAATAAATCTAGCAAATGTTTGCGTTCTTCTATAGTTGTTTTTTTTTTGCAAATATTTTCTGTATATTTTTCCATCATTTTTGCTGCAACGAATGTAGGTCGGCAACTTAAGGTAGCAGCTTTGGTCATTTGACAGCAGAGAAAGAATGTAACGCAACACTAACTCTAGCAACAACGATGCCTGGAAGTAGCACAAGCAAATGCGCTTATAATGCTGCAAGGTTGTTTTTTTAATTTATTTTTTTTTTTTTTGGCTTCAACACAACATAATCGATAACCAATGCAATGCAGCCCTAAAAGGCGACAACATTTTTGTTGCAGCCCCTTTTCGCATGCACTTCAGCTTCAAGGTAAAAGTCAAAATATCATTGCAGCATTTACGGCGGTTGCCAATTTTTTTTCTTTAAGCCAAAACATGCTGTAGCTTTAAGCAATAAAAATAATATTGAGTTTAGGTGAATTTCGAAAAAAGTGTGGAACAAAGTCAATTCTCTAGAAGAATCGAAAACAAATGAAGCATAAGAAGAAAGCAGCATGAGAGTCATGATGATAGAAATAAAAGAAAGAAGTCAAGCAAGGAAAAAACAAAATAATATTATATTTAACAAAAGAAAAACAAAGAAGAAATACAGCAACATGGCGCCCAAAAATGTAACATCGAGCTATACGAAACTGCTTCAGCTGCTTCCTTAACTTTTTCTATGCTTTTTTTCTGCCAGTTATTCAGCAGCGTCTACTTCTTTTTCTTCTTATTTTTGTTACATACTTGCTGCTTTGGGCCATGGTCGCTGCCAAAGCCGACGCTGCTGCCGTTTGTCTACCGGATGTCCAGGGAATATATATTTCTCCAAAATTTATGGTCAACATCATCGTCTTGAATGGCGCGCATTTATATTGCGCCTGGCTTGCATTATGTGCAGCCGCCTTACGTTGTGTGGGTGTGTCAGCACATCCAACAGTCTCTTACTCGGCGCCAAATTGTTGCTGAGTATTTTTGTGTTTTTTTTTTCAAGTTTTATTTTGTGCTCATTGGCAATAGTGTGTGTGGATCAGTGGTCCAGTAAATGCTATGAAATATTTTGCAATTTGATATATTTAGCAAAGAAAGCGTTGTAAAATGTAAGGAAAATATTAGCCACGCGGGAAAAGATGGGTTCTTGTTCAAGAATACAGGGTAGTAACACTTTTTGGGAGAAACAGTTTTTTTAAAATTTTGGTTTTATTTACTATTTATTAACATAATTGTCTTTTCATGAATATTTGTTTGCATACAAGCTTATTTGTTAAGCGGTTTAAGCCGGCATGAACCATCTTTTTCTTATTACAACTTCTTCCTTCTTGTCAAAGAACATCGCAATCAAATTTGATCCATTATAAGATATGTCGTTTTGGTAGCTCTTAATATAAAAAAATCCATTTTGAACATACCGGCCATACGGAATGACTCAATGAATCAATTTTCGACGTTTTGGCCGATATTTTCAATTTTGTTCACCCTGAAACTCCGCCAAAACTCACTCCCTCTTTTTTCCTCCAAATTTACTTTTTTATTTTCGTCAGTGATGCTCCATGCAAAATTTCATCCACATCGGAGATGATAATTTCGTAATTTTTATAAGTTTAAAATTTAAATGTTTGATTTTCTTAAAAGATGTACTTTTTGTTTAGATACTCAGGAATTAAGACCGTGGTGTTCAGTTTTGCCTCTGCTTTATTTTTCGAATAGAAATGATTGCGAAAGCAATAAAGAGCTCTGCTTTTTCAAAAACTCCGACAAATGTAAAAGCACCCTTAGGTAAATAATTTTTACTGCAAATGAAAACTAATTCATTGACCTTTGTCGCTATTTTAACATGCAAATTAATATAACGCTCTACTAAAAATGTCTTTCCTCATAGATAGATAACCTCATCTATCTTGATCTAAATTATTATACATTCTGTTTTGTAGATAGGACCGACTTTTGTATTAAAATTTAACCGACGCCAAATATTGTAATTCAGTTTTATTCCCTTATGGGACTAAATCTTAATTCATACTGGTATTGAAATTCGTTGCTTTTTATCCTATGTCTTATACAAAGAGTTTAGTTAAAGTTCAGTACTAAGCTTATATTTGCCATTGAACTCAAAAAAAAAATCTTGAGTTTCCAGTTTAATTATGTAGGATGAAACTCAGCAAATCTTAATTTGCTTTCTAAGTTTTTCAAGACTCAATTTGAGTAATGCCCTAAAGTATGCTAATGCTAGATGAAAAGTTACGTTCATATGCAACTTTTAAGATTGCAAGGTGAGGTAAGGTAATCCAAGGTGAGGTAAGGTAATGTTATGGTGACGGCAGGTCTTTGGACCAAATTATTGATCCATTTTGATACCAAATTTGTTAAGGATGTTCTAAATGTGGCAGAAGCTGTAGAAACAATCTGATATTGAATTTGAAGCAAGTGTTATGCCTTGACTTCAGTCAAAACGAGTTACTAAGCGTTCCGCTACACAAACTTTCCTACCACCATCAACTACAACTTATACTCGTTAATTGATGTATCTTAAAGTTAATTTGATAAGAAATAAGGAAATGAGGGTTAAGCTTAGGACCATGGCTAGGCAAGAATTCGAACCCGGCATCCCAGGGTGATAGTCAATCGCGCTACCACTAGACTATCGATGCCGCCCAAGGCACGGTCATTGAATTGAACTATTTTTTGATGAGAATTGTCAAAAAAAGCTGTTTATAAACATTAAAAATTTACTATTTGCAAAAAATTATAAAAAGCAAAGACAATAATTTGGAGTAGTGTGAAAGCTGACATTTTTATTGTATATCAGTATGGACTCATAAAAATTCCAATTTGCGCAACGTAAGGGAAAAATCTCATGTGTTTGCAGAAATGGCTGCAGTCTTGTCCTCAAGTTTATGTCACTTAGAAATTATAAGAAATTGAGAACACATCAGTTAACAAAGAAATACTAAACTCAGTTCTGTGGACACACAGTAAAAAAAGATGGAAAAAAGTCATAGTAAGGAGTCTTAAGTATGTGAATTTTGCGATAAAGATTATGTAATATTTTCATTTGTGGTAGAAATCTATAATCTATAATCTTTAATATATATCTATATCTATATCTATATCTATATCCATATCTATATCTATATCTATATCTATATCTATATCCATATCTATATCTATATCTATATCTATATCTATATCTATATCTATATCTATATCTATATCTATATCTATATCTATATCTATATCTATATCTATATCTATATCTATATCTATATCTATATCTATATCTATATCTATATCTATATCTATATCTATATCTATATCTATATCTATATCTATATCTATATCTATATCTATATCTATATCTATATCTATATCTATATCTATATCTATATCTATATCTATATCTATATCTATATCTATATCTATATCTATATCTATATCTATATCTATATCTATATCTATATCTATATCTATATCTATATCTATATCTATATCTATATCTATATCTATATCTATATCTATATCTATATCTATATCTATATCTATATCTATATCTATATCTATATCTATATCTATATCTATATCTATATCTATATCTATATCTATATCTATATCTATATCTATATCTATATCTATATCTATATCTATATCTATATCTATATCTATATCTATATCTATATCTATATCTATATCTATATCTATATCTATATCTATATCTATATCTATATCTATATCTATATCTATATCTATATCTATATCTATATCTATATCTATATCTATATCTATATCTATATCTATATCTATATCTATATCTATATCTATATCTATATCTATATCTATATCTATATCTATATCTATATCTATATCTATATCTATATCTATATCTATATCTATATCTATATCTATATCTATATCTATATCTATATCTATATCTATATCTATATCTATATCTATATCTATATCTATATCTATATCTATATCTATATCTATATCTATATCTATATCTATATCTATATCTATATCTATATCTATATCTATATCTATATCTATATCTATATCTATATCTATATCTATATCTATATCTATATCTATATCTATATCTATATCTATATCTATATCTATATCTATATCTATATCTATATCTATATCTATATCTATATCTATATCTATATCTATATCTATATCTATATCTATATCTATATCTATATCTATATCTATATCTATATCTATATCTATATCTATATCTATATCTATATCTATATCTATATCTATATCTATATCTATATCTATATCTATATCTATATCTATATCTATATCTATATCTATATCTATATCTATATCTATATCTATATCTATATCTATATCTATATCTATATCTATATCTATATCTATATCTATATCTATATCTATATCTATATCTATATCTATATCTATATCTATATCTATATCTATATCTATATCTATATCTATATCTATATCTATATCTATATCTATATCTATATCTATATCTATATCTATATCTATATCTATATCTATATCTATATCTATATCTATATCTATATCTATATCTATATCTATATCTATATCTATATCTATATCTATATCTATATCTATATCTATATCTATATCTATATCTATATCTATATCTATATCTATATCTATATCTATATCTATATCTATATCTATATCTATATCTATATCTATATCTATATCTATATCTATATCTATATCTATATCTATATCTATATCTATATCTATATCTATATCTATATCTATATCTATATCTATATCTATATCTATATCTATATCTATATCTATATCTATATCTATATCTATATCTATATCTATATCTATATCTATATCTATATCTATATCTATATCTATATCTATATCTATATCTATATCTATATCTATATCTATATCTATATCTATATCTATATCTATATCTATATCTATATCTATATCTATATCTATATCTATATCTATATCTATATCTATATCTATATCTATATCTATATCTATATCTATATCTATATCTATATCTATATCTATATCTATATCTATATCTATATCTATATCTATATCTATATCTATATCTATATCTATATCTATATCTATATCTATATCTATATCTATATCTATATCTATATCTATATCTATATCTATATCTATATCTATATCTATATCTATATCTATATCTATATCTATATCTATATCTATATCTATATCTATATCTATATCTATATCTATATCTATATCTATATCTATATCTATATCTATATCTATATCTATATCTATATCTATATCTATATCTATATCTATATCTATATCTATATCTATATCTATATCTATATCTATATCTATATCTATATCTATATCTATATCTATATCTATATCTATATCTATATCTATATCTATATCTATATCTATATCTATATCTATATCTATATCTATATCTATATCTATATCTATATCTATATCTATATCTATATCTATATCTATATCTATATCTATATCTATATCTATATCTATATCTATATCTATATCTATATCTATATCTATATCTATATCTATATCTATATCTATATCTATATCTATATCTATATCTATATCTATATCTATATCTATATCTATATCTATATCTATATCTATATCTATATCTATATCTATATCTATATCTATATCTATATCTATATCTATATCTATATCTAATTTAGAATTTTTCGAAATTATTCCAAGATCGGCATCCAAATTCGTTCAGATTTCGAAACGAAAATCGTATGGAGGGGTTGACAAGAATTCGTAACGAATTGTCGAAACGAATTCGGAAGGAATTTTAGTAACGAATTCGTAACAAATTCGTAAAGAATTGGAGTATCGTATTCGTAACGAATTCGTAACAAATTCGTAAAGAATTGACGTATCGATTTCGTAAAAAATTCGTAAACAATTGAATTATCGTTTAGTAACGCATATCTTACAATTTCATTACAATTTCTTAACGAATTGTAGCACCAAATTCGTAACGAAATGAAGCATCAAATTTGCAACAATATCCTAATGATTTTTGTACCATATGTAAGATAAAATTAAATAACAATCTCGAATCAAAGTTTAGTTAGGGCTTAAGATGCCCTAGACTATATGTTTCGTACAAATGACATGCCAAAAATTACAGATCCATTGCAACTACTATTTCGGAACATATGTAAATATGAATCTGACATGTCGTTTGTATTTGCATCTGTAAAAATTAAAATTAGAACCATATCTTGTATCATCTGTTTTAAAGAAAAAGTTGTTTAAAATTAAATTATTTTACAAATGGAAAATTATTTAAAATGCCGGGCTCATGGCCTACCAATTTTTTTCAACTCGAAATATTTAAAACACTTCACAATTTATATTTGAAAATTTGATTTCGGAACTCTTTCGAATTATTCGGAAATGTTCCGAAATTAGTGTTGCGAAATAGTTACGAATTCGTTAAGAATTCTCGAAATAGTTACGAACTAATCGGAATTCAGACAAATTAGGAAACTTTGGTTTCCAGGGTTGGAATTAATTCGATACTATTGTGATATTATATTTAATTTTTAAGGCAGGCTTTATAATATTTTCATTTAATTTTGTATAAAATGTTAATACATTTAAAATATTACAACTATATTTTTTATTTATTTGGCCAGTATTTAATTATAATACAATTTTGGTGTGGTCACATATGTAAGCCCAAAATTATTAAAATTTATTCCAAGACTTCTAACCGTGTATTTTTAGCCTCAATATATATATATGGACAATCTTTAAAGACTTTTAAATAAACACAAAGGTTCCTTTTGTTCGCTACCGGTACCACTAAGGACCTGAATTGGTCTATGTGAGCCTTCACGAAGGAATCCGGTTTAACCTAACCTAACCTAACCTATATATGGACAAATTTCTTGCGGTAATCAATGATTCAACCAATATTGGATATGACGAATTTAAATAAATTTTGATGACAAACGCAGACATGATAATGCTATAGAAACGAAAAGGTTGTCTTGATCTCATTATTTACCTCTATAAAATCTGCCAATTGTCAAGGTACGAGCTATTTTTTCACATGAACACAATTTCTTTTATTAATAGCGTATTATTTTATATAACATCCTTCAAATCTGATGAAGATTCTTAAAGAATCTTTCCAAAACAACCCTGTAACATTTCTCAACAACTTTTCACTAACTAACTGACGACTTGGTCTTCATTTCTTATTATATGTTCTGCTTTGGCAGAAACACACTCAATTATATAACAAAGCGAGGAAACGAAACTTTTATGCTCTTCTGTATTACTTTATATACCAACACCCATAACTAAGTACATGTATATATGTGTATTTACAAGCCTGAGAGTATACCACCACATTGTCTAAGGTCAGTTACTGCTTCTTATTTCAGCCAGCCAACGCCAACTTCTTCAATTTCATGTAATAAATCGTTTTGGATTTTCAAGTTGAAATTTTATAGCTAGCAAAAGCTGCGGGCGCAGAACAGAGAATATCAAATAAGGTTGGTCACTACATCACAGAGCAATGGTGATGTGGTGTAGTGGGAGCGAAATGTTGTAAATTGAGTTTGGAGTGCGGAAAGATATGAAATTTAAGCATTTTGCACAAACATAAACATGCAACGGAAGTGGCAACAAAGTAACAGATAACTGTACAAAAGCAGTTAAATAAGGCATGTTGGTGGAAGAGAGGTGAAAGTAGGAGGAGGTGAAGGTGGAGCGTAGCAAATGACTGCAAAAAAAAGGAAAAGAAAAACTTCAAAGTAGCTGGTAGTGGAAAAGCAACAGAAATCGCTGATTTGATATATTGTAGATTAAATTGCGTTAACTTTTTTTTGTGAAATAAGTTGTAAGCATTTGAGATAGATTTACGAGAAATATATTTTTTTATTTTCTTATTAGATTTGAAAATCTGATAAGCTCAAAAATATATCAGAAATCTTACTGAAGTTTTGTTTGAAGCACGTATTAAATGAATTCATTTTTAAAAATTATCAAATTTTATTAAGTTACACGCACACTTGTGCAAATATTTTTGAATCTAAGATATTTATCAACTGGAATAATTTTAATAATAACAATATTTAAGTAAAATACTGTTTGTTTTCTATGTAAACACAACTCATCACATGTTAATTATACTAATCGACACATTTTTTGTTTTAACGAACTCTGGAAGCCACTTCCGATGTATTTTTGGATGTCGAATCCGGCAGCAGAGTTTCTCTATGACGCCATGATTTCAAAAAATTACCGAAGAATAAACCAAAATTAAAGACGGATAAAATAATCGACTTAAATGGAAATAAATATAAAAAAATGTTGTCTTGCACTTCTAGGAACCAAAATGTATTAAACTTTGTTCCTATCTGAATTGTTCGAAGTTGCAATCAAGTGCGCTTCACATTCGAAATGAACGTATGCAGTGAGTCGTGACAAAAATAGACTGAACGGAATATAGCCGATATAGAGCGAAATTATTTTTTCGCCCGTTACTCCTACACTCAATGAAATATTCCCGGTGAAATTGATACAAAACTTTTGTTACAAAATGTCCAAACGAAATTGTCCAATCCATTCAATTTTAACAAAAATGCTTTATTTTTTGTCACTTCAAAAGAAACTTTATCCCTTTGATTAAAAACAACAACAAATTTAATGCGTTGTTTTAAAAAATTTGGTTTATTAGCTTGAAATATACATTTGTTAACTTGATATAAACTTTTTGACGCTGGCAAACTCGTCAATCAATCGGAATAATATTTCATAACGATAAAATGGATTTTCAATTTCAAAAACCTTTCAAATACCTGCTTGGTATTTCGATGGCGTCATTTGCCTTCTTTAATAAAGTACAAAATAAAGCCAAGGAGATAAAATTCAGGAAAGCTTAAAAATACAGTGCAATTTTTTAAGTGGAAGCTAGCTTGTGCGTGGAAGCTCAGTGTGTCAATGTGATACTGTGAAATAAATTTTTCTTGATTTCAAGCGTACCAATTTTACCATAATGCACCTTCGACATATGCACCTTCGACTTTGACATTTTTGGCTGATTTTCTAAATGCATTTATTATTAGCGATGACTACAAATTGTGCTTCTTTTTTAATGAATGCGGCAGTAGTTTTAGTTTCTTACTTATTTGCATTAATGTAAACAGCGCTAATAACGAATAGCATGCATAATATCAATGCTTGTGAGTTCCATAATTATATTTATTAGTATGGTTATCTAATATATAAAATTCTTCTGTCACGGGGTACGTAATCGAACTCCTCCGAAACGGCTCGACCGATTTTCATGAAATTTTGTATGTATATTATGTAGGTATGAGAATAGGTCGTAAAGTATATTTCAACCTCCTACTAACAGTGGGCGTGGCACCTCCCATACAACCCAAATTTGCGATATCGAATATCTTTGGAGTTATAAGCCGCTTAGCCTCGGAATTCGGTATTCGACAATTTACACGTGCCGCTTCGCAGATAAAATTTTGTGAGAGTTGGACAAGGGGGCGTGGCACCTCCCATACAACCCAAATTTGCGATATCGAATAGCTTTGGAGTTATAGGCCGCACATCCTTGGAATTCGAAATTCGACCACAATTTACACGTGGCGTTTTACTGATAAAATTTTATGGGAGTTGGAAAAAGGGGCGTGGCACCTCTTATACAACCCAAATTTGCGATATCGAATAGCTTTTGAGTCAATCAAACAAAGCAAACAAAGCCTCGGAATTCAGCATTCGAACTCAATTTACACATGCAGTTTTACTGATAACTTTGTATGGCGTTGGACAAGGGGGCGTGTCACCTCCCATGCAACCAAAATTTGAGAAATTCTACAGCTTTTGAGTTATAGGTCGCACAGCCATGGAATTGAGTATTCGACCACAATTTACATATACAGTTTCACTGATAACATTTTATTCGCGTTTGGCAACGGGGCCGCGGCAGCAACGCGCCGGGTTTAAGCTATCTATATATATAAAATGGAATGTGTGTTTGTTTATTTGTTTGTTTGTACCTTATAGGAGACCAAACCTCTGGACCGATCTTCCTGCAAATTTCACAGCATTTGACTGGGACTCTGGCATGATTAATAAAGTACTTTTTCGACCGCGCCCACTTTTACGCCCACTTTTTTAATTCAGATACTTACTTATACCACTAACAATGTTTGCTATACAAAATACTTTTTTTGTAATATGTATTTACCTAAAGTTTTATATAGTTTTTATCTACAGGTAAGGTAGCCATAGATTTTTTATTACCAAATCCCCCTTTTTCGCCCCATTTTACTTTAATTATAATAAATCTGCTTTCAATCTATATATATAAAAATGAATGTCTGTCTGTTTGTTTGTTTGTTTGTGCTTTATAGGAGGCCAAACCCTTGGACCGATCTTCCTGAAACTTTCACAGCATTTTACTATGAATCTGGAAAGAATAAAAGGCTATATGAAGTTTTTATTTGACAAAGGGGCGTGGCACTGCCCATATAACCTAAAAATTTAAATCGCCATATTTTGGGCATTTTTTGACCTACGTTGATGCTATTTGGTACATATGGTATTGGCATAGTTAGGAATACGTACCAGGAGAAAAGTGGGTGGGACCACGCCCCTTTTTAGGAAAATTAAAAATCGCAATATAGTCTTAACTACTGGACCGATCATCATTAAATTTTCACAATAGGATATTCTTACGAAATAATAAATTCTTGACTAGTTATATAAAGTTGTGAGTGGACGAAGGGGCGTGGCCTCGCCCATATAACCCAAATTTTAAAATCGTCATATCTTGGGCATTTTTTGACCAACGGCGGCAGTATTTGCTATATATGGTATTAGCATGAATAGAAATACGTACCAAAAGAAAAGTGGGCGGAGCACGCCCCTTTGTTTGCGATATATTGGAGGCTGGACCTGATAACCGATCTTAAATTTTCACAGCGTTCAGCTTTGACTCAGGAATACTTATTACATGATAATATTTTTCGACCATGCACACTTCTGCACCTACTTTTTTACTACGTTTATTAACGGCTATAACACAAATCATGTCATTAAAATCATTAAAATACATATTAATTAAAATAGTGGGGTAGCTCAATTCTCTTTCTTCTTCCACTGTCTTCAAAACAGCTGATTTTATAATACGTGTTAATTAAAATAGAGAGTGGGGTAACCCCATTCTCATTCTCCCACAACAGACTGCGAAACAGCTGATTGTGTAATTGCTGCTTTTTGATTGGTCTAAAAATAAAAAGGGGGAGCATGAAGCAAATTACATGCGATTCAGCGCTGAATTCTAATTGGTTTACAACAAAAAAAGAGGCGAAGCATTGCAATAATTAAATTAAATAAATAAATTTTTGTAAATATATAAATACTTTTAATTTTATTTTAAACGAGGGGGTAGCGAAGCACACCGGGTTCAGCTAGTTATATATAAAATGTAATATAATCTTTCAATCAGAACAAGAAAACATTTGAGTGGCGGCTGTAGCCTAGTGGGTAGAGTGCGTGGCCCCTAAGCTAAAGAACCGCTTTAGTAGCCCGGGTTCAATTCCAACTCCGACAGAAAGTATTTCAATTGAATTAATTTTTCTGTTCGGTCGTCACATCTCTGCAGACAATGGCAAACCTCATAGAGTAAAAATTGCCATGTAAAAGCTTCTTGAGAACATAAGCCATTCGGAGTCGGCATAAAACACGTAGGTCCAATTCTCGATCATTTGCGATCAAATATTTAATAGCACGCACAACACAAAAATCAATAGAAGCTAGGTCAAAGTCCTTCCAAGGGCTGAAATGGCCAGTGTTTTTTTTTTTTATAAAGCATTTGAGTATCATTGATAAGAAATATGTTTTCAACAGAACAGAAGATTCAACAAATTATTTTTCATGTTGAAATACTTCGTATTCACATTGAGAGATTGTTATATCAAATAAACAATAAAATCGCGATATTCGTGATAAAGGCTTGTATCAAATTGAAACATCCATTTATCAAATAAACAAAATAAATGTCAATATGATTGTAACTTATCACCTTAAATCTAATTGACAAAAGCTTTTGCTGACTGTATATTGACAAAAAATGTATTAACTTAACCTAGGAATTGGTCAATATGAACGAATATTTCTTTGAGTGTAGAAAAAATACTAACCATATGTATTCTTTTTGTTGGCAAAGAAATTTGAGTGATTCGATAAATTTTCATCAGACTAAAAGAAATTACTTACCACACAAAAGGTACGAAAACCTAAAATTAATAATCAATTTAAGTCCACTGATGCGCAATATTCCAAACACTTTCAATGTTTTTTACTTTTATTCATAAGGCCCAACCAAAATAAAAGTTTTGCTCCATAACGAGTAAAAACGTAAGTGTTCGGTTAAATGCATATTAATGTTGTTACCCAAAATGAGCAAACGTAACTGAACGAAACTAAACGAAACAGTTTGACAAGACGTATTATTCCGTAAGAACCGAACAGCTAGCGTAGCAACTCGTCAACAACAGCTGTGCAGAGTGGTTTTTATTTTATTTTCATCATTTTGTTTCAATTTCGCCATTATTTCACTCATTTTTCACAAATATTTATTAAATAATATTCGATATCCTACTGATCAGCTGTTTCAGACGAGTTGAGGAAATCGTTTCATTTTGGGTTAAATCCGTAAACATCCGTAACGAGTGCAGACGTTCGTCAAAATGCTATCGTCTCGTTTCGTCTATTTTGGTTGGGCTTATAGTTTTTAATCTTACCCCGACAAACAAAAGCGAACTTATTGTCATTCCAAGTGGTTCGGTTTTTTGACAGATACCTACATTTGGTTTGTTTGCACAGCAAAAGCAATAAGAAGCGGTAAACTAGAAGCAAAAAGCAAACTGAATTCAGCAAACAACAATAACAACAACGTTAATATTTTCAACTAACTTACTTATAAACTAAATAGAATTTAAAAATTTTGGCTTCCTAAGGAAATAATCTTAGAAGCGTAAAAAAGTTAAAAAGAAAACAAATTTAAAATTGGTCAAACCATTTTAGAGATCTGCTAATTGAAATATTTTTTAAAAATGCTGTTCCATGGAAGCTTTGCTCGCTGGCTTCAACAACGTCTTCTTTCAAAAATCTCTTTTACGCCTTCTATTCCAGCAAATTGGTGGAGCCTAGATTAATTTGTTATAAAGAAGTAAACAAAGAGCACAGCAATAAATCTTTGCAGAATCAATGCAATTACCTTTTCGAACTTTTACTTTTTGGAAAATAGTTGAAAAATATTGCTTTGAAAGTAAAAACGCATAAATAAGTTTGTTTTGATGAAACAGAAGCTGTGCGTAAAGGCTTATCAAAATAGCAGAAAACACAGAAAACTATTGAAGAGCTGATGTAGCGATCAACGAAACAGCTGCCTAGTCTTCTTAGGGCCAATTTTTCAGTGCGAGTTTAAACTCTAGTCAAATTAAACCTAGCTTAACTCACCAAAATTGGACGTTTAAACTCGGTTTAACTAGATATTTTAGCATTCGTTGAAGTTAAATTGACTTAAATTATCATATAATGTGAGTTAAGCTTGGTTTGATTTGACGAGAGTTTAACCTCGCACTCAAAAATTAGCCCTTAGTGGTTTGTTATGTAAAGAAATTGTTGATGTTGTTGTATGCTGTTGATCTATAAATTGATTTGGCATAAAGCTCATATATAATTCTAAATTTTAATAAATATTATTCAAATAAAAAAATCTATTAGAATAATATAAATACAAAATAGGAACTAAAAATTATATTACTAATTTTTCATAAAACTACTTTTCTTTCCCTTCAAACCATACTTTGAAATTAGTACGTCAATAAAATTTATTTCGATTACAATTTAATATGTATTATTTTGGCATCAAATTGGGATTTTACCTCTTCGATACCGACCTGAAAAAGCAATGAAAACATAACTTTTTAATAGTAATTTTTACTCAATGGCGGATCTAAATAAGCCATTTATGCAAATATTTTTAAAGTCAGTTTTGTAAATAATACTTTTTCCAGTAAGTAATGAGGACAATTTTTTTTTTAATAAATATAAATTGACAAATTTTAATTATTTAAATTAAATCAAATTAAACTCTTGTTTAATTTGTGTAAGTAAAAAATTAATTACTTTTTAAGACTTTATTACTTCCCAAAAAAAAAAGTCTTATACAACATATATGCTTATATATAAAAAAAAGCTAAAAAAAGTAAACAGAAAGAATAAAAAAGTGATATGATGAGTATATCTTCTTTTTTATTTTGCCAATGTTATATATTATATACATTATTCTTGTGTGGACGTGTCTTCTAGCTACGAAAAAAACTACATTGACTTTTAAAATTACCTCACAAATAGCGAAAACCAGTCATTTTTTTGCTCTTTTCTGCAGCATAACAGTATTTTGCAATATCTGAAAATTCCGACGTGTTAGAGAAATTATGCTGCTGGATTTAGATTTATTGCTTAATAAATGTTTGCATAACACAATTAAGCTTGAATTTTGTTGAACAGTGCTTTCTGTGGAAAAAAAAATTTGCATATCTTAAGAAGTCATTTCACAAAAGAGTACCATAAAATAAGAATATGATATGTTCTTCGTATTCGTATAACAGCAAAGCAGTTTCAAGCTTAAATGTTCTCTTTGCGCTTAGAATGGGGCAGCTTCATTATATTAAAACGCCTCTTGATGACAAAAGTTGCTAAATTGAGTCACTAAATTAGAACAATTTATTTTTCTGGTTTATTTTTTGCATTAATGCTGAGCAACAATACTTGCCGATGAAGAGAGTTGGGAAGGCATTTTGTATTGTTGTTTTTGTTATATTTTCCTTCTTCTTTTTCTTCTTGTTCGTCGTCATTTGCTGATATCCAGTTTTTTTCATCGTATATGCTTTCACTTTGCTTGAACTACGATAACTAAATTTTATGTTTTTTTTTGTTTTTTCTAACATTATTTTTTCCTCCCTAAGTCCACTCATGCCACGATTTTAGACATGAAAATCTCGAGAGTCTAATTTATGGTTATCAATTGTTTGGCTAAAAGCAAAAGCAGTCAAGCAGACACAGGAAAAAATCGAATGATAGACAGACCAACAGCCAAAGCGACACTCGGTCAGACAAAAAGTAAGTATAAAAGCTTGCAGGACGGGCGTTCGAGCATTTAGGGCAACAATAAAAGTTGCTGATATTACATAAGCTTTCAATGCAAGCCCAGTGTGCATTCGCAAGACTCTCAAGTGCTACTAGTAGACCTTATTATGAATGAGAACTTTCGCACTCATATCTTAGATCATATACTTTTTATGGAAAATTATTGAGACATTCCGCTCTCTCTTCTCTTAAGAGGCCTGCTATAAGCTCTTTTTTAAAATGACTAGAAGAAAGAAATAGCGACTATGATTGATAAAAAAAAATATTTTTATCTCTTTTTTATATTACTTTTTTTTAAATGTACGTCTTTTGTTATGCCAGATAATTTTCAATCTTAAAACAAAGCAAAAAAGTGCTTTTAAAAGGAGGTCAAGTGGAAGGCAAGGTCTAGAATTCGATACTATCCACTTTTATACCCAGAAGGCATTCTTTTAACATATGCATGTCATTGCACCGAGAAAACTGTTTGCTAAATTTGTATTGTGGTAGGCAAAACTTGTGCTTCAATCTCAGCCACTTCAAAATTATGCTAGATTTCAGCAAAAATTAATCAAAATTTGCTATTCCAGTTAATAATAACTAAGCAAAATTTTGCTAGAATTTATTTAAAATTTTGCTAAGTTATTATAAAATGGAATCGCAAATTTTGATAATTTTTTGCATTATGTTTTGATTATAAACTGGAAAAGCAAATTTCTACTTATTTCAAGCAAATATTTGCTAAGTTATTATAAATTGAAATAGAAAATTTTGATCGGTTCTTACTGAATTCTAGCATATATTTGAAGTGAAATAATTATTAACATACAATTAAATTAAAAAATTACCATTATCCGGAGACTTGAACCTCGGCCGTGAGAGTATAAGTGCATGGGCCTATCCATTCGACCACTAGTCGCCAAATTTTCTTCATTAAGAATAAACGTTTGCTCGAGTGCTTAAAAGAGATTTTCTTGAATTTAGTAAAAATTTACTATTTGAGTTTATAATAAGTTAGCAAATATTTGCTTTTATATAATATAATTTTGTTTTTTTTTTAATACATGAGCAGTGATTTCAATTTAGCAATCTTTTTCTAAAATCACACCGTGATTGAGCAAAGTTTTGCTAATTTGCTTTTAAGCAAAACATTTGCTTGATTCTAGCAAAATGATTATCTCCGCGTGGGAGAAATGCTTTCCTCAGTCTTCTCTTAAAGGGCTTAAAGAATTTTTTTCAATGGAAGATTTCTTTGAGCCATTTCATGAAAGGGGTTTTAACAAATAGCTTGGAAAATATTTGAAACATATATTGTAATTATATATATGGTATATAGTTATTAAATCACTTCTGTATTATTAATTAATTTGTTTTTAATTACTTTTTTTTATAGATTTAAAAATACTTTGAGAAACCTTGATTCTATAATTTTTGATAATTTTTAAACATAAATAATTGCATTCGAGCTACAAAATTTAATTTAAAAATTCATGTTTTTCTTATTTCATAAAAATCAAATAACTTCGATAAACTTTTAAATGAGATCTTTGGCATCATATACAGCTACGTGCAACTAATTAGGGACAGTGCTTTTTGATATGTACAGCCAGATTTTTAAAACGCAACAAAATTCATAGTAGCAATACTTTTTAGAAACAGCTCTACAGAAACATTTTGGAAACTCTGGTACTTTCCAAAACACCACATTGGCATCACTTTTTAACCGTTATTCTTTAGCTGTGAAGCCATTTGAAATTGTGTTAAAAGTAGCTCGTGTAACAAATTACTGATAGTGACAAAATAACATTTTTAATAACCTTATAAATTAAAAAACGTGATTTTATGTGCATTTATAGTTACAAGTTATTACTAGAGTTATTTTTCATTCATTATTCATTGATGATTGATTTAATGTAATGTTTAGTTCATCTTAGAGCAATCATATTGATTTATATTTTGAATTCATTCATTTGATTTAAATCTGAAAAGATTTCAATCATTTCATTTAAATCTGAAATGATTGCAATTATTTGATTTAAATCAAAAAAGATAAAATGATTTAAATCATTTGATTTAAATCAAAAATAATTTCAAATATTTGAATTAAATCGCAAAATGAGTTAATTCTGGTATAGACTAAATAAGAAATAATTTAAAATAAACCTTTATGTCTTTTTAGTTACAACATAAAGACATGAGTTTACAGTGAAAATCATTAAAAAAATATGATTTTTAATCCTTAAGGATGGCAAACATTTAGAGGATTGTAAGAGTATTGGATCAACCCTTTTTTATGGTGTTATTACAAAAAATACATACTTATATTTATGGAGTTCTCATAAGCCCACAGTAGCAAATTCTTCCCGAAAATAACATCAAAAGGTTGATCCAATACTCTTAAAAACCTATAAAAGTTTGCCACCCTTAAGGATTCAAAATCATATATTTGTAACGATTTTAACTAGATGGAAAGAAGTTATTGAGAAACAAATACACCAGTTATGAGTTAGTGAAAGTAGATGATATCAGAAGATTTCCTTCTCTCAAGTAAATGTTAAAAGTGCCAGCAAACCAAACAAAACGTCTTTGGATTCTTTCTATACGGTGATTCTTGACCTGCGTACTCCAAGTGAGATCGCACAATTGAATAATACAGCGTTGTAATTGTTATTAAGCATAGAAGATGCTCTCTTACAAATGCTATCATTATGCATGCTAAACGACAACTTTGAATTGTCCATGCATATGCCAAGGTCTTTGACGGAAGTTACACGACTAAATGCAGTATTTTTTATTTTGTAATCAAAAATTAAAATGTTCCTTTTACGCGAAAAGGTCATAGTTTGAAATCTATCATTTAAAAACATAATATTTTTAGATCACCAAACCACAAAAGGATTTCAAGTCTGACTGGAGTAGGTCTGAATTGTCCCTAGAATCAATTGTTCTGAATATTTTCATATCATCTGCATAAAAAAGCAAATGAGAGTGTTTGATAATGTGGGTAAAATCATTAATAGCCAAAATAAGCAGAAGTGGACCCAGGTGGCTGCCCTGAGGGACACCCGATTCTGCAACAAATTCAGAAGACAACACGTTTCGAAACAGTATTTGATAAGATCTCTTCATGAAATACGAATAATTTTAATTTTATTTTAAATAAAATAAGATTATGTGGTTATTAATCAAAAGCTTTACTTAAGTCAGTGTAAATACAATCAATTTTGCTACCAGAATCAATAGATTTCCAGCAGAATGTAGTGAAGTCTAAGAGATAAGACACAGTGGATCTGCCAGAAATAAAACCATGCTGACGAGGTCTCATGACTTGCCCACAGTGAATTTTCACTCGATCGTACACTGTTAACTCAAGTCTTCATACTGTACTGAAAAGATTTAAAGGTTTTTTTGAAATTATTTCTTATTTATTCCATACCAGAGTTAAATCAGTTTGCGATTTAATTCAAATAATTAAAATAATTTTTGATTTAAATCAAATGATTTAAGCAAATCAAATTAAATCAAATGAAAGTCAGTGATTAAATGATTTAAATCTTTTTGATCTTTTTTTATTTAAATCAAATGATTGCAAGCATTTTAGATTTAAATGAAGTGATTGAAATCTTTTCTGATCGCTCCGAAATGAATTAAATATCACTTTAAAGCAATAATCAATGATTGCTTTCAGAATTAAATCTTAATGATTTAAGGTTAAAATGAATGCAATCTTTGTTTTTAAATCAGGTTACGATTGATTCTTGATTCAATTTTCAAATGATTGATTCATTTACAGCTCTGATATTTACTGTATCGTGTTTTTTAAATGATATATGTATATTTTAACTCTTAACGAAAAAGGTGCATCAAAATATAAGCAGAACCAAATTTTCTAGGAAAAACAAAAGAAGCGCTGGTTGGAGCATAGGATTGCATGTTTTTGTCGCCGAAAGAAGCAATAAATACTTGTCCTTTCCTTTTTGCTTATTGGGTAAGCATAAGACACACGCACACCCACATACACATACATGTTCGCATTTTCGAGACTGAATTTTTTTTTTTAAAAATGGATGTTTTAGCTTAAATCGTGAAACTTTTTTTTTACTTTTTTGCTTCTGATTATTGTTCAGCACACACAATTGCTGAAGACGCATTTAAAACGCTGTTGAATTATGTCTTCGTTTCATTTAAGAGTGTAAAATTACCAAAGGTGTTTAAGTATTTTTGACAAAAGAATAATTTTTCATGTCAATGCTTCATTTAGGTAAAGAGAAATTACGCTTAGTTAAGGACCCATTCAAGTTTTGTAAGCGAAAAAGAACCCTGAACTAAACATTTTTTTAAAACGACTGTTTATTTCAGGTAATTTATTTTAACATTATAACTATAAAAGTTTTGCAGAAAATATTTTGAATTCTTGGTTAACAAATATTAATTATTATAACAGGAATCAGTTTTTTAGTGAAGTACCTTAAACAGCCGGTGGACATTATTTTTTGGAGCTTGTTCATCTAAAAAGAACATAAATAATTTCGGTTCTGCAAAAATTTTCGATTTTTACTAAAATGGTAGTTGAAAAACCAATTTTTACAAAAAATCTCATTTGTTTTAGGTTATAAAAAAGACACATGTCTAAAGTGCAAATCGAACGGTGCCAATTGTATTTGCTTTACAAGTTCATACAATTTGAAAGCAGTCCTTAGCATAGTTTTCGAGTAATGCTGTCCACCGCTTTCAAGTAGGACGTTTCGAGAAAAACGCGTTTAAAGTTAAGGAAGTATATTAAGGTATGCTTATTTTTGTGCGGACGTTTGTTTTTATAACTACAGCAAATTTTATTCAATACATTTAAAACTTTCTGAGAATATTTAAACGATGTTATACATTCCGATTGATTTTTGGTCGCCGAAAAACTTTATAACGCCCTTAAGAAAATCTGTGATATAATAATTTAATGATTTCACCGTGCGACAGCACTTTTCACACACGAAGTGACCAAATACACTTGAAACTGGAATTTTCCGATTTTTTTAAAGGGACTTTTAAGTTCCGTGTATATGGTTGACTTCGTGCGTGAACATTATTCCCCTGATAATTGTAGCCCGGTGTTTTCATTCGCCGTTGATCCAAAGTAGGATACACGGTTAAAAATCTTGGATTAAAATTGAAACTTTTCTGTACTTTCATATACTTTCACACTGTATATGACCACATCAGCTTTGGTTTCAAATCTAGTATTTGCAAAATACTAAAAAATCGTTTTAATACAGCTTTGGTTAAAAATTTAGTACAAGCTTGGTATAATAAAAAAAAAAACAAATAATAAACACAGTGAGATTTGAACCAGGGACATCCAGTTTGTAAGCTCACTACGTAAACCACTGGGCCGTTGCGCTATACGAAGCAATAGCAATAAACAAGAATATGCATCTATGCGTATACGTATGCGTATTTCAGCTGGACTAAAATTTATTCTATGATTTTTAAACGTGTAGGACATTTAAGTTAACTAAAAATATCGCCTACGACCGCGTTTTAGTTTAGATGTGTTAAATTAACTAGTTCGTTTATATATTTTCTTTAGTTCATTTAGTTCGATTGCTTTTTCGGTTCATTTCGTTCAATCGTTCATGTTGTTAGTTCGTTAGGTCCTTTAGTTCGCTAGGTGATTTAGTTCATTATATCTCTTAGTTCATAAGGTTTTTTAGTTCGTTTTGTTCACTCATTCATGAACGAGTCAATCGTTAACTGTAGGCATTGAAGAAATTTACATAAAGATACTTCAAAGAGAAAATTAAAACTAAGACTTTATTACTCTTAGTTAAACAGTCTTACTTTTCATTTAATTGAATTCATATTTAAGGCATTAATAAATCAATTTTTCGATTGACAAAACAACAAACACTCCCTTACCAGAACTGTAACTCATTAAAAAACTAACTACATTGAAAAAGTCATAAGCAAATTTTGCAAAAGAAACACTTCTGTTATATTTTAGATTTTTTATTATGCAACTTAGTATATTTATAACCTATTTAAACTAACAAATCGCAAATAAGAAGTTCCGAATATCATAGGTTCATGTTAAAGACACTGGCCGCATTCAGCGCAGACAACTGTTGTGAACTGTAATGGTAGCTCTTCATTAGTAAGCGATGTTTTTCTCTGAATGTGTTGCTAATCTACACGTCAGAATTTAGATTTAATTCAATTATATATAATTAAAGTTTTCTTTATGACCTTGTTATTTATTATGTGGATTTTCTATGATTTAAATACAAATTCTAAATGTTTAATAGTTTAAATCATTCTTGATTTTAAATACAAATTCTAGTTGTTTGATAGTTTAAAATCATTTATTGAGCTTTAGGTCAGGTTAGAATAATTAATTGCTCTAACGAATTTTTTTCCAAAGATACAATAAGCTTTGACCTAAAGCTCAATAAACGATGTTAAACTATCAAACAACTAGAATTTGTATTTAAAATCAAGTATGATTTAAAATATCAAACATTTAGAATTTGTATTTAAATCATATAAAATTAACATAATAAATAACAAGGCCATTTAGAAAAAACTTAAATTAAATATAATTTTTGTGTACATTTAATTCAATTGCAAAGATTTCTCACTTAAATTTTCTTCGTTCTTTCTATGTTTTTTACTTTAACAGCATCAGTAGCAGCATCTGACAGGTAACTCAACAGTTATGTGCATGAAGCATAGAATTTTTCGCTCGATTAAATGGCGTATGCTTCCTGATTACTTTTAGTGAGCACTACCAAAATTTTACCATTCAACGATATTTAACACAGCAGTTGCCAACTGTTGTCTGCGCTGAATGCGGCACACGAAGATAATGACAAAAACTGTCAAAATGGCAGCCCTTCAACTCAACTTTAACTTCAATAAAATAGTGAAGACTCAAAAAGTATTTGTACGGACTCAAACCATTATTGGATAGGTTTTTTAGTTTTTCCCTTTCAATTCGATCCAGGGTCGAACGAAAAAGGACGAAAATTAACAAATAACAAACTAGTTCACATAGTTCATGAATGGGAATCGTTCAATTGACCTAGTTTGTTCGTGATCTATCCAAGTCTAGTCCAAAGGATATTCCCACTTACAAGGAAAGGTCCCAAGTAGCTCGTTTCTGTAAAAAAATCGGCAAGTTAATGATTTGTGTGTCGATCCCAAATTACTGATTTCATGACAACTAATGTTTCTGCACGTTCAAATCGGTAAAAATGACAAAGAACACATCACATATCGAGAAAAAACGTTGCGAAATGGAATCAAATTGCAAACAGCTGCTTACTTGCATTTATTCTATTTTACAATCGCTAAAATTTTATATAAAGCGATAAAATTTTATATAATTTTATAAAGCGATGATTGTCTTGTTATTAAAAAGTAATAATTTAAAGTTTAAGAATATAAATTATGTAATAATGATGTGCAGTAATGTTTACGGAAGTGGTCAACAATCTTGAATGTTTGAATGTATTTAAAATTGAAATGTTTTATAAAAAACAAAAAATTATGTAACTTAAGCGAAGGTATTCGTTTATAAAGGAACATTATCTCACTAGATAAATCGGAAAAGTTCTCACTTGCTTCAGAGTCAGTAAGAAAAGTATGAATTTTTATTGATTCAATTTTTTTACAGAAACACTTTTTTAAAAGGTTCTATTGAAGTGGAATCGGAACATGTTGTCGAACAGATGAGCAATTTGAAACATACGAATTGAACAGAAGCCGATTCATATTCGTACAGAAACATTGCAGTTGAGAGTGACGTCAGCGTGACGTCAAATCGATAATATCAGTAGGTAAATGCGTTCCTTACGAGTTACAAAAACAAGCTACAGGTGGGACTTTCCGATTTGAATGATTTTATTATAAATGATAAAGGACAAAAATGTAAGTTTGACGAACTTTTTATACGTGCTCAATCGTTGATTTAAGTCTTCACTCAGGGGCCGCTTTTATAAGAAGTTTGGCCAGAAGTAAATTTAAAAACATAGGGAAATGGAAAATAATGTGATGCTGTTTTAACGCTATGGATATCTAGAATTTTACCAAATAAAAGAGAAATAACATGCACATACAAGTGACCATAATAAGATCGGTCAAAGTTCTTTGAGAGGCTGAAATGACCTGAACACGTCTACCTTCAATGATTTTTTCATAACGGTAAAATCACTTCAAATACCACAAAAATGTTTATATGGACTAGAAATTTTTCGCATTTAATTTAAAAAATGTGCTCTGAGTACGAAAGCCCATCAGATTGAATAAAATTCATGCCTACCTTCCATACAAAATTACTATATGAAAATGGTTAAACTTCACTCAAAATGGTTAAATATCCGCGGGAGTTTACAGCAATTATTGCTGGCAACAGATTTCCTACATTTAATATAGTTTTATTTCAGAGATCCTAATTCAAAATTTTTTTAGCTAGAAATACATAAAATATTTATCCTACTATTATTATTCTCGCACTTTCTTTAAAAAATCTCTTCTAAAATGATCTCTTTCAATCTTGTCTTCGCTTATAAAAAACACCACAAATGCGTGAAGTCTCTCAAGTAAGTTTTGAAGAAGGCAACAACAACAATAACTCTGTATAGAGTCAATCACACAGCAGACTAGACAGAATGTTTTGGAAGGCTCTACTCTTTCCATGTTCAGTAGTCTTAAGTAATTTAGCTGTGACCATCATGCTGTTTAAATTTTATATAATTTGACACCAGTCTAAATAAACTCTTCGAAATCATATGACATTAAAGCCAAGGTTTTTATTTTAGGTCAATCTGAACACTCGATCTACTAGCGTAAAATATCGCTGCTGCGTTTTTAAGACTCTCTGATAAAATATACATACTTTGGAAAAAAAATTGAATTTTAGACAGAGTTTGAAACACCCACTGCCTAGCGTGATCCATTAACAAAATTGCCAGTTAATGTTGTGAAATTTCACAACATTTATCGTAGTGATTTTTTAATTAGTTTTTAGAGTGTTATTTAAATTCGACAAAAATGAATTCAAAGACTTCAAATTTTGTAGAAAAGCTTAAATCTTAAATATTTATGGCTACAGTTTTTTTGCATGCATGCGAAAATACCTCGAATACCTTGAAAAGGGTAAAAAGATCACCGGCAAATATTATTCACAGCTGTTGGACAGATTTGGCATTGATTTGAAACAAAAACTTCGCCATTTTACAATGAACCGATGCATACATCTGTAGTCGCAATGGTAAAAATTATTAAATTGGGTTACACACTGCTACCCCATCCACCATTCTCTCTTGATTTAGCCTGTGTAACTTTTTCATATATCCAAATCTGAAAAATGGTACGGCGCTACGAGATTTGGATCGAATAAAGAGGTCATTACTGATTATTTGGATGGAATAATAAATAAGAAAAAAAGCTGGATTATATGTTTTGATCTAAAAGGAAACTAGGTTGAGAAAAAAAATGTTTTTCGCCAAAAAAAAACAACTTTTTTTTCAAAAGGTCTTGCCCAATTGATTGGCATTTTATAAGACGTTTAATTTGACTCTGAAGTCGTAGCTATGATTCGAGCACAACCAAACAGCAACCATATGAGTCAAATGACGAAATTTTAGTTTTTTAAGGATCAATATTTTATATAGTATATATCGCACACTAAATACAAAAAAGTCACAACTCAAAAAACATAAATTTTCAGGAGAAGCAAAAAACTGTTTAAGATCAAACGATTGCAATTCTATAAACAAAGTTGGATCCACAATGCAGAAACCCATATTTAAAGAAAGTTTTGCTATATTTTTTTAAATTTTATATTATAATTGTAGAAATAAGGGATAATTTTGAGTTATGACTATTTAACTGAAATTTTTTCGTACGACTAGTGATATTTACTCAAATTGTGCCTCTTTAACTGATAAAAATTACTTTACAATAATTTCTAAAATCTCTTAGTTAACAAGCATTTAAGTAAGAAAATTATTAAAAAACATGATATTTATTTTTTTTTTTTAATTGAAAGGAAAGCTTTATTCTTTCTAGACAAAAGTTTAGCTAAATTTTTTGTCATTTTATATCAGGATTGTGCAAATAAAAACATTTTGGAGTTATGACACTTTAACTGAAATTTTTCGATCAAAATTCAAGTTGCGCCTCTTTAACTGATAAAAAACGCTTTCATTTTTAAAATCTCCTAGTTAACATGCATTTAAGTAAGGAAATGACTAAAAAACATGAAAATTTAATTTTTTTTTTAATTGAAAGTAAAGCTTCGTACTTATTAGAAAAAAGTTTAGCTCAATTTTTTGTCATTTTATATCAGGATTGTGCAAATAAAAACATTTCGTAGTTATGACACTTTAACTGAAATATTTCGATCAAAATTCAAGTTGCGCCTCTTTAACTGATAAAAAACACTTTCATTTTTAAAAAACCCATACATACATCTTTTTCTTCAGAAAAATCTTCTGTGATGCTACTTTATTTAGTTTCTGACACGACAAATTCACTACCAGAGTAGCTAAAGTCATGCAAACTATTTTCATCCATAAGACTGGACATGCTTGAATTCCTTTCTATATCTGGTCACGTCATTTTCGTCAAAGGTCACAACTAAAAAATTAAATTATAAATAAATATCTTTTGAATGGTTTTTAAAATAAGTAAACAAACAAATCGTCACGTGAGAACTTATTTCTCCCATACGCCACAAGCTTAAAATTTTAGGAGAGCAAATTTAAACTTTGATCGCATACATAGACGTTATTCTAACGTTCTGAGCATACATTTAGTGTTTTTTTAAGACTAAGAATATCAAGCTTCTGGTTACCAACAATGTTTACACAATTCATTAAAAATATTCGAAAATTTTATGCATAAAAAATACAAAATATGCCAAAGAGTTGAATTTAAAACAGAATATACATTTTGTGACCTTAAAGACAAAGTTTTTTTTTGAGATGGATAAAAGAAAATTTCATTGATTTAATTCTAAAAATATACTGGTAAATAAAATAAAATAAACAAAACTAAATTTTTTGGTATATAATGGCTTTATTAGAAATAACTTTTAATAAAAATCATCAAAATCTTTATGTGGTCAAAATAGCCTGCAGAAGAATAAAGTTATCACGTGACTCTTACTTTTTTTTTGTAGAACTTTGCAGAATTATTGATTAAAAATGTGTCTTTAATTTTTTTTCTTTGTAAATTTTAAATTTTTTAAAAAGTTTAACAAACAAACCAAAAAAAAAACAACAAATTAAGTCGGTTAAAAAGTTACGACTGTTTTAGTGTCGTCAAAAAGGCACGAGGCACCCTAAAATTAAAAATTTCACTGCCGCACGCTGCTTCACAACAATAACCAAGCATGAATAAACAAATGGCAGTGCTCGTATCTATTTGATATGTAAATTTTGGACAAAACTATTGTTAGTCAAAATTATTTCAACAAAAATGACACATATCAAAATAACACATTCAATTTTACTTAATTTTTTCAGCTATAGGAGCACAATTCGAAATAATACTCGATAATTTTGTTTACTTCTTTCAACAAAACTGTCACAACTTAAAATAAAACACTTTATGTGTAACATACCATGTCATTTCATTTAGAACACCTGTACACAACTCAAAATAGAACTCTTTAGTTGAGAGTACAGAAGCAATCAAGAATCATAGAATAAGAGATTACGCTTTGCGCAGGTCCGTTACTTCTGCTAATCGAGTTTGACAACCAGCTGTTCAGTTGACTACGTCACAATATTTTATTTCTTTAAGAAACGTACTGCGATCGGTTGTGTTTTATTTAATTGTGTATATATCGAAGTATATTTGCGAGTTTTTAACTTAAAATTTAAAAAATTAAGTGTGCAGCTGCTAATTGTGATAACACTAGCAAACAAATATTTTTCAGAAACTTTATGTTTGTAATAAATACAAAAATTAAACCAAGAAATTGTAGAAAACGCACACAAAAAAATAAAAATACAAAAATATATTAACTTAACAGAATTTGTTTCATTATTTAAAAACTTGGAACTATCATATATTTGTCCCTGCAATTCACAGGTAAATTAATGGAAATAAAATATTTGGGAATGTTTAAACTACATCAATTAAACTCTTAATAAACATTTTCAAAAATCCAAGTCGAAAAATAATGCTCACTGAAGTTGGTTTCTCAGACAAATTTGTTTTTTGACTAAGCTGCTTACTGGCTGTAATAAAATAATAGTAAAAAATAAATTTTGCAAAGGAGTACTTAATAAATTTACCTTCTTCTCGTTCCAATAAATTGCTTCTTACTTCTTTTATTTTAATTATACAAACTAAAATGTTTGCAGTTTTCATTTCTGTGTAGAAATCGTATGCAAAGTGAACGCTCTCCAAAACAGCATTGATATTATGACGTACATGCGCAGAACGACAATTTTGTTGTACTCATTTTCTTGTCTTCGGCGCAATCTTTGTATTCTATCATTCTTGAGAAGCAATGCAATTATCATTAAAACAGACATAACTGCATTTTTCCAGCTAAAGAAGAAAGTGATGGTAAAGAATTTTTTGCAGTAGTTAGAGATGTGTATTGTGAATTGATTTATGACAAAAAGTCGATTTTGGAAAATTTTGAGTTGTGACTGTTTTGCATTTAGTGTGCGATATATTGATTTGTGGGCAATTATTTTTATAATATTACAATAACCTCCGCTTGTTTTCATGCAATAGCAAAGCCAAATTTGGCTTACATCGCTCAAATGATAAAGATTTGTATAAAAAAAATACAAACATACAGACATTTTACTATATAAATATAGATAGATAGACAAATAAAAGATAATGTGTTTATTTATATTAAATTAAAAAATTTTATTAAAAAATTAAAAAATACACTATTGACGTTCTAAATTAAATTTAAAATTAAATTAAATTTAATAGCTGAAGAACTTACTTTATAGAATATGAATTATTTATATACACCGCATTAAAATTTATTTTAATGTAACATAATAATACTTATCTATATTTAAATAACATTTAATACTTATATTTTATATAATACAATTTTTCCATAAAAAGATGGAATTCATAATAATAAATCAAGCTGGGAAAAATATTCATAAGTCAAACAATTCTTGAAAACGAAAACATATTATGCCAGCCTTACATCCGGTATAAATGAATTTTTGTGTGTTCCATTTGAATAGTTCAACAAAGCAGCAATATTCTAAAATATAGTACCTCTTGTTGTACAAGGACTTACTAGCATGCACGGTATTAAAAGATATTTTTAATCATGCTTAAAGCTATTGTAGACTCAGACATCTTCTGCTGGTGGGCAAGACAAATACTCGACATCAACAATAATAAGCACACACGTTGTTGAAAAATATAAGCTCATACAAGTATATCTAAGAAGACATTCAAACATTTCTATTGAAATATTTATTTTCGTAACTACATACTCGTATATATTATATTTTTGGAAGTTTCTTTCTACAATACTCTAATGGGAACGGTTGATAAAAAAAATCTACTTCTGATCCTTGTCAATACTGTATTAATAGTAACAAGCTTTGCAATTTATCCTTGAACACAATATCAACAAACACACGCACTCTGCGCACATCAACAATGAAACTCACTTGGACCCACTCAAACCTTGCCGCACTTACGCCCACAGGATTAACAATAACGTTCAAATTCGACAAATAATCCTATTTCAAGGGTCAATGACGCGACTTTATTATAAAACCTATTTAATATCATACATTTATACGGATATACAGACGATGTATGTATTGGTACGTGATGAATGTACGTGGAAGTAAGTGTGTTTTGCTCGGAATGGCGCTCGCACTTGAAAAGAAAATAGACTTCACTTCAATACAATATAAAATTGCACTAGTATTATTGTTGTTGTCATTGTTCTTATTGTTGCTGTTTAAACCAAATGTGCACAAAAATGGATGCGGATCCGTTTTGAACCCGTTTTGAACCCGTTACGAGTCCGTCAGCGCGGAGTTCTCTCTTTTTGGACCCGTCACAAATGCGTCAAAACAGTGGTCAGAACGTTAATATAACAGGCAGTTTTAAATTTATTATCAATTTTTTTTTTATTTTCAATGGATAGGGGATTTGAAATCCAATTCTGTACTTATTTTTATTTTAAGGGTCCATTCTGGTTAGTTGGGTCTAACATTTTTCTTTGCCTTTTTTGTTAGCTGTATCTTTGTCGATTATCATACTAAATGGGCATTTCGAAATTTGTAGTGGTTCAAAAGTTATGAGCCTCCGAGCCGACCGCGTCACAACGATATACTTAAAAATTGAAACATATTTTCTGAAAAACTTCGCTTGCGAGTTGGTGACTTTTATAACTCAGTCAGTTTTTAACGAATCTGACTGTATCTTTATGCAAAACGAAACGAAGGCTGATCGTGGTGCGGGATACGGTAAGCAATATATTTTCCCCATATCAAAAAGTATTTTTGCTCGTTTCTCTCACGACGTTTGTTTTACATTTAGCAATATTAATTAATATCTTTTTTATAAAAGTAAATAAATTGACCATTGAATGTACCATAATCACACCGATACATTCATTGCATATTTGATTATTTGACAATAAGAAAGCAATGAAAATTTGCTGTAAAAACTACAAAATTATTTTCAAACGCCGCCATATTGTTTTTTTTTTTAATCAATTTTATTAGAAGTCTTCTGTTCCATAATCCAAAGGCTGCCAGCAAGGTTAATGTTTTGCGAACTAGCCAACGTCACCCCTTGTCCTGCTTTAGGATATTGATTACATAATCAGAAAATTTTATAAAATCTTCTCCTAAGTACTATAAAAATACATAAAAATTTTACAGTACCTATACTTTTAACTAAAAAAAAAATTTATGAAAATTTCCTATTTTTCGGCTTGTCTTACCAGACTGGACCTTTAAATAGCTTTTTTATATCATTCGATACGTGCTACTGAAGCTCTCCTTCAAACCGAATAGAACAACTTGTTAGAATTTTTAAATAATTATGATGAGGGAAAAAGATGCGTGTGACCAAAGGATAGCCTAGTACACAAGATAGTTTCCGGAAATTTTTCTTATAGCATTCATTTTGAATGCTTTTTCATTATAGCTTTTAAAGTAATTGGGATGTTTCAAGGAAAAATAATTAGTAATTGTTTGAAGATATACATAATTGGGAGTAATCACTGTACTCGTATGTTTGATATTTTAATTTACCATTTAAGCTTGCCTTCACTTATAAATAATTATATCAATAAAAACATATAATATTATATATTTTAACATTTAATTATTAAAAAAAAAGAACCCGCAACAAATTTGCGCTATTTAAATAAAAAAGAATCCAAAACGGATTCGTACATGAAGTCCGTTCCGGGTCCGAGACGAATACGAAAAATTGGAAAAGTTATTGTCGTTTTTGAGAGGAGTATGTGAAGTATATAAAACGCAACCCGCTTCGGATGAAATATACAAAGAAGCGTGTCCACCTCATATTTGAAACCGATCCGTATGGCACACTGGGAAGCGACCATAAGTTTGAATGCCTGTGTGCGCTTATTGTTGTACAACATACATATATGCTTTGCGTTCACTTGCTCGAGTAATTGAATTTTGTGGTGCTTCGTCGTTGTTGTTGGCGTCGTCTACTTTGACCATTTTCGAGGTTGTCTTTTGGTAAGGAAAAATTCAGACACGTCAGAAGAAAGCTACAAAGAAATACAACAACAAAAACTGCAAGAACTCAAGAAAAGAGTTAATACCAAATAATTATATTGCCAATAATATACCCAACCCTATTGCCACTGATTTTGTTGTTGCGGCGTTGGCGCCGACATTCATATTCGTAATATTATTATAAGGTGCACACAGGGGTCACTTGTGTAATAGAAATAATATAAAAAAATTTTTTGATGCTCTTTTGAAGCTGAAGAATACAAAATCTTATTTAATTTTAGTGAAAGACAATTTGTTTAAAGCTTCAAAATACTTATTGTACCTTAAACCTATTTATACAAATTTTTATTACAATAAAATAGGCGATTTTTGTAAAAAAATTGTTCTATAGCTACCGCTGCACAGTGGTCCGAATGGTGAATCTAGCTGGAATAAAGTCATAACTCCTGTTTGGGAGTAGGTAGAAACTTGAAATTTTTAAGTATGAAATATATTGCCTTAATGCTGCTTCACAGCATTAATTTTTTTTTTAAAAATTTTTTATTAAAAAATTTATTTTTTTTAATTAATTTTTTGAAAAAAAAAATTTATTTTAAAAAAGTTTTTGTCGTCGCTACGAGTCAGTCTGCAAAGTTTCAGTTCTATTGGATCACGGGAGAAGGGTTAAAAATCGATCCAAAGTTTTTGTGCAGACACACGTTCATCAAATAGTTCCCTCTTAGTAATGGGCATTTTACACTGTAAACCAAATAAAAAGCATTTAGGCAAAAACTGGCAGCTTATTTTGAAAACATTGACAAGCTACAATCATACAGATTACAAAAACACAAATAATAGAATTAAAGTTTTATTAATTCCCATTTAAAACTCTTATTGAATTTGGACATTGAATAAAATTTTGACATATAAGACACACACGTACAAAACTGCATTTTTTTTCTAAACTAAACATTTTATTTGAAATATAAAAATAGTAAAATTTGTTCCTACCTATGTTCAATTGATTTCAGCAAAAAAATATTTTAAAAACTTTGTTCTTATTTTTTCACGACAACTTCAATTGCGGTACTAAATATCAACTGAGCTATTAATAGCAAAACAAAACAGCAATTACTTGTGTTTAAAACAAGAAAGCAGACCTGAAACAGAAGTTAAATAAATAAAAAATGTACCGTTATGCACTGTGGGCACTAGTCAAATTATTATCAAACAAAATATTTAGTTTCGAAATAATAAAAAAATTTACTTTCTTCCCGCTAGGTTGAGCATTTGGACCACTGTGCGCTGGTATTCAATATGTATAAAATAAAACCAGTTTTTCTTTACTTTTCAAAAAAATCGAGTTTTTGTTCTTGTTGTATAAAAAAAAATCGCAAAAGTCTAAATTGTAAAAAAATATCAATAAAATATTGTGGAAATATTTTCTTAAACTATACCTTAAACAGGTGCAAAAAATTGTGCATTAATATGGGCACTCAAAAATACTATATGTCGGATGTACATTTAGTTCGGTAATGTAACTTTTTTCGTTGCCCCTACACATGTCGGATGGACTTCATTACTTTTTAGCTTTCGAAGAATTAACATCGAGCGAAAATACTGTTTTGAACATTTATTATCATATTTTCTACTTTAAATATTCCAAGCCACCCCGATTTTAGGTAAAGAAAAAAAAGCGCGTCAAAATATAGCATTTGTTACGTTCGGCAGTTTTGCCGCGAGATGAGCTACTCTGAAAAATTTTCATCAAATGACAAAATTAGTGTATGGATGGCCACGCACATAAATGGAACTACATGTCGGATGGACTCAGGAAAAAGTCAAAAATTTTTGCATTGTATGATGACTTGACAGGTCGGATGAACATGCAGTGTCGTTTGAGCGGGCCCTATTGTTGAATAACCAAGCCGTTATGAATTTTTTAGCTGGAAGTGTATCTTTTTGAAAATTTCGAGCTTACGAAAAAATCCGTTGGAGCCTTGAATTAATTGAAGAAGTAAACAAAGAGCAGCTCAACGAACAAATCTGTGCAGAAACCAAACAGTCGCTTTTTCGAACCTTTGCTTTTTGCAAAGTAGTGGAAAAACATTGCTTTGAAAGGTGGCCTACAACACAATAATTCTGTTTTAATTAAACAAAAAGTGTTCGTATAAGCGAATCAAAGTGGATGGTACTGCACAGGGCCATAGGGGTGCGGTTTTCGGGGTTCAAACCCTCCCCAGAGAGTTGAAATTTTAATAAATACTAATGCATTTAAATAAATAATTCACTGAATCACATTAATATGTTCTCAAAAAACTTAACAAATCATATGCTGAAGTTGCATCTACATGTAAAAGCATTTGTTATGAGTTGATTCGTGAAAACCAATGTATAGTGATTTATTGGATCAAACGTAACACATTCAAAATTACCATCACTATTGTTTGCACTACCCTTGAAATCGACAGTTGTAGATGATGATAACAGTGAAGCCAACCAGAATGACATACACATGTATACAGAAATAACTTTTCTAATTTGAACAGCTTAGAAAAATTTTCAAGTTCACTTCAGTAACCAACTGATTTTAATTTTCCCTCGAGTGGTTCTCGAAAATTAAAAATTTCAGCATCCATGGTTTTGTCGCTGGAGTTGGTTGGCTTGCTCCAAATATGCTAATGAAGCTTATTGCAAGCTCTGCGTTATCTTTAGCTATGGCGGCATTGCATCACAGATTCTTCGTAATTTACGTCACAAAACTAGTTTTTATTATGTAAATACATTTTTCTGCCCTTTTTATTGTGATACTTTTATAGTCAAGAGTTTTAAACAATTAACTTTTGAATTAAAGATATGAGTCTAAACCTAGTTTAATTTTTGAGGAATTTTTTAAGCTACAAATGAGTTATAAAAAGTTGACTTACATTTTTCAGAATTCTGGCCCGAGAAAAAGTTTTAAGTCAATCGTTAAAGTAATTTTGTGTATTTATGTAAAATTTTTCTGTCTCTAAAATTTTATTAATTGGAGATAAATGATATATCGTTCTCATCCCTAAAATTTCTTAAAACATACATCCGTAATTCAAAAGGCGAGATCCGTTTAAACGGATGTGCATCCTTTAGCATACACAGTGATCGCAAAGTAACAGAGCAGGGCAAGTTGTAATAATTTGAAAAAAAACCATGATACTTAATATTTCTTTTTTTCCATACAAAAACTTTAAAAATTTATATAACAAAATTTTTATTTGTTTTATTCCTTACAAAATTTTTTCAAAGTTTTTTATTTTATAAATACAATTTTAGCTTTAATATGTTACAGTATAAGTTAAAGAATTTCTGGCCGTAAATGCAAGCACATAAAGCCTTTCCAACGATATCTTAAAAGTGAAGATGGCATTAGAAATACTGATGTTATTTCAATTTAGTGAACATAAATTTAAAAAATGACAAAAAAGCATGAAAAACAGCATTATCTTTAATGCTTTTGCAAACCTTTTAAATTGTTTAATGCAGATTGAAAGAGCTTTTTCTGGCCTTTAATATCAGACATTTTATATTTTTACAACCATTCTACCGCTAGTAGACGGCTATCGTAACATCCAAAATATTTTGGGAATCGTTATAAAATAGACCAAGGTTAATTTTTAGAGGGGTTTGAATGGAACTTTTGCTCTAATAGAAGTCGAGGCAACTTTATACGTTTACTTACATATATATAAAATATATAAAAAATTTAACTTCAAAATGAAATGAAACAAAAACTTATATTTTACAAAAACTTATATAAAACAGCATATATTAATTTTTAATTTTGAATAAAAAAAATTTTCATAAAAATTTCCCCTCCCCCCTTCCCCATGGGTATTCCTGGCTACGGCTCTGGTACTGGAGAAACCACAAAAGACTACTGAAGATTTGATGTAGCTTTCAACGAAAATTCTGTCTAGTCTACTTGGTGGTTTTTTCTGCAAATAACTTGTTTTTTAACCTGTTGCTTCGTGAACATATTTGGCATTAAGCTCAAATATAATTTTAAAAAAATTTTTTTTTTTAGAATTATAAAAATAAATAGTAATTAAAATATGACATCATTAATTTTTCATGTAAACATAACGTGTGGTTTTGCATAATCTGTTAAACCTTTGCCTTTTTTCTAAATGTTTACCCTTTAAATATTTTCATAGCAACTAGCGGTGTACTTTTTTTTGTGTCTACTTTGACATTTCATACAACAAAATTAAAAACAACATAAACAAAGCTTTTAACCCATTTTATACATCTACCTGATCCCGCGAGCTGATTTTGTTGCCCTTTGCAGGGATAACTTCAATTGATCCCCTAACTGCAAAAGTAAAATTTCAAACCCCACCCCCATCCCTACTCCCACAAAAGTTACCAACTGTAAATTTTTTCGTACAGTTCCTATTTGAAGGGAGGCATTGAAAATAAAAACATTTTCATAGAAATAAAATATCAAATTAAATCTATCTGTGAGCTACATACGTATTTTTTGAAACACAGCGTGAATGTGAACGTATCATTTACAGCAAATGTAAATGATAGTTTTGTGGCATACCTTACAACGCAAATGTTTACCGAGTCGACCCGCTCAACCAAGTGCCTGCCAGTAATCTTGGGGACCGGAGCACTACTATCGCCAACCATATTTATATCTTCGTCGTCGTCATAATCTTCATCGCTGGGAACTGGGTCATTCGTTTTTAGCAAAGCACTGGTCACGGCTATTTTAAAATCTTTTTGTGGCATTGGTTTGATTTTCTTGTGTTTGGCGATGAACCAATGAACTGTTCAAACCCGAAGCAAATAGAGTCTACCACCACTTCTTGCCACAAATGGCCACCCGATAGTTGAAAACAGCATTATCGTGAAAGTCAAAACCTCCCATATGGTGATTATACTGAGCAATTACCAATGGCATGTCAACATCGACTTTTTTTTCTGCTCTTTATTGTATCGCCTGGCCTTAGCCAAAGGCTCAATGCATTGGTGAAAAGTTGCAATCGTGACCTCCTTGTTATCGCTCCGGCGTGCAATGAGGATATCATTTGCTTTGTCGAATGTATAATCGATTCCACCTCGAGGCAAATTTTTCGCACCAGTCTTCAGAGAAGCACCGGTCGTCCGATTGACGCGAACCGTCCCAGTAGCGAAGAAAGTCCTCTCCAACAACAGGCACATCAAAAAGTAAGATGAAAAAAATGGTCAAAATATACAATATCGTTTTCATCTATATTTGGCATAACTTCTTCATCGATGTCTTCATCATCGGTTAGTCCATCCACCTTGCTCTGTGGTTAAAACACAATTTTACTTATTTCTACCTCATCCGACGACCATCCACCGATGATTGCTTCCATGCCAACTCATTTTTCCTAAAAATGTAACATTATTCACTTTATTCTGTATGAAAATAATAAAAATTATCTTTCTGATGAAAAAATTACAATAAATCAAATATTTTGCAAACACAAACACTGACAGACAACTGGCGTCACTACGAACTTTCATGCACAAAAATGGCGCGAAATGTCAAAAGCATAGAATGTGCGTCGGCGACCACTTTACGATTTTTCGTACACTATTTTTGACCACAGCTGGCGGCATCAGGTTACACCACGACAAACCAGGTAACATGTGTTTCTCTTACTTCAGTCTATCCTGTACTTGGCCTTAATGTTTTTAAAGATAAATTTAATTATTTGCTATTTTTAAAAAAAATTTCAAAAATGTTCTGTTAGTAAGAGTTTTTTGGCATGCACCCTAAAAATAGAGGAGGGAACGGGAGGATTGGCTCCAACTTTTATTTTACACACAAAAGAACAACCTTTTTATTTGTGCCTATGAAAATTCGACTGTATATTATTAAATATTTTTAATTCGATGTCAAAGTTGATGTACGAAAAATCGTACGAGGGTATAAAATGGGTTAATAAACTTTAAGGCTTTATCTATTCAATAATAAAGGGTTTGTCGATATATTTTATATTTTTGTGTTATTTAAGGGAGGGTTCTCCTGGATTTTTTTGGATTTGGCCGAAAAACAAGCAAAATTTGAGAATGGTTTGTGGGAAAATGAAAAGACATACGAGCTTATGCTTTTGAACTTTGATTCGTGGTTTATTGACGAGTAAAAAAAAAGATATTTGAAAAATTCAAAATGGCGGCTTGAAAATGGCGGATCTCGTCGACCTCTGCGCGCAAAACATCGACCTCCCGCGGACAGTGTGGGGCCTCAGGTAGTGAACTGAAATGAGAAATGTATAAAATTTATTAAAATTGATAACATTTCATATGCCTGGAACCTAACTTCAATTAAGTTTGGTAAAAAAAATCAATTTTATGGACTTTTAAAAAAAAAATTGAAATTTTTTGCTTTTTTTTTTACTTAGATCTCGTTTAAAAATTATAAATAAACAATTTTGTATGCCAATGTTAGGTTCCAGGCGTACAAAAAAGTATATACTTTCAAACATTCTTTGAATGAAGGAAATCGGATCAATAGAACAAGCCCTGTGCTGTCCGTTAGATTAGAAAACATGGATCCGAGAAAAACGCGTTTAAAGTTTTTAGAAAATTGGTACGCGCGCGTGACATGGGTACGTTTGAAACGCTCTAGCTCGAGAAATACGCGTCGTATTGAAATATCCCTTGGCACAAACATTTTACATATATGTAACTTTCATTTTATGTAAAAAAAATGGATTTTTTCAAAAAAATCCAGGAGAACCTTCCCTTAATTTGTAAAGAGGTATTACAAATTGGGTCGCAGAGGTGGCCTCAATATAAAACCTCGACATTCTATTAGCAAAATTACAATGCAGCAGTGGCAGTGGCAGTGTCAGTGGCAGTGTCAGTGGCAGTGTCAGTGGCAGTGAGCAGTTTTTTAATATATCACTGCAGCAAAAGTACAATTCAGCTGTGAGCAGTAACAGTATTTTGACGTCTAAGATTTTTGTTTTTTTTTTTTTATTTTTTGGCTCCAAATGTTAATGTTTGTTTTATTTTTCCAAATTGCCACTCTGTTTTTTGCATTCATTATATTGGCAGCAGTGTGGCAGTGGCAGTAAATTTAGAAATAGAGCTAACCTCAGCAGTACTACTTACTACCGCTGCTGTAATGTGAGAGCTACTATTAGGGTACTATTAGAGTGTGTGAAAAAGTAAAAATCCATTTTTTTCCGTTAGAATATGGTTCTGTAAGCTTTTAAGAATACGTATACAAAATTTTTGAAAAAATATTAAATAGAAAAAAGTTATAACATATATTATATTCGTCTGTCGCTTAATATTCAAGAACCTTTAAATCTTTAATCGCGTTTTTCTCGAAACAAGGTTATTTTAATCGGCTTCTAAGATATCTGGAGTTCTACTTGATTGATTTTAATGAATTTTGATTCATTGTGATCCGTATAGACTCTGCTTAGCACTAGACCTATAAAAAGCCAAAAACCTTTTATATTTTTTTTGTATGGCTGAAAGTTTCGGCCAAAAATTCTTTAACTTTAGAATGCACTTTGATTTTTTACTTTCATACGCTTTGTAAATGCTGGAGACGAGAAGCCAATTGTAACAATTTTTTAAACACGCTAACTTCAACGCCCTGTAGAAAATTTATAACAACTATTAAGACAAAGTTGAATAATTCATCCTCATGAATAATTCTTCATTATGTAAAAATTTGAATCATTAAAATTAATAATACTTGGTAAAAAAATTAATAAAATGGGGGTTTTTTATAGCTACACACTGTAATAGTACCTTAAATAACATAATTCCTAAAATCACTGCCACTTCCACTGCTGCATTGTAATTTTGCTATATAACTACGACATTCGTCGACATTCGAAGATATGTATATCTTAATACATATGTAGCTATAGTATTACGATAAGCCAGCTACTGCTGATCAAAATCCGCAAAATTTGCCAAAAAAATCGGCTAATTATTTTTTTATTTAATTTTATTATCATAATTTATAAAATTTTTTTTTAATTTATAACAATTAGGTAAAAAAATATCAATTAAAGTTCTAATTAAAAAAGTAAAAGTATATAATTATTTCAATCAATCCATTCTTCACTAATGTTCTTATTGATATAGTTTGCATTCTACCCAATTAACGTTAGTTATGATCTGGTTGTTTTATAGTCGTGGCATCACTTCTGGTGCCTTCTCAAATCGTATCTTGAAAATTAAAATGACTATTAGCAATTTTCTATTTAAAGACATATACAAGAAATACTAACTTAACATGCAAAACGCAATTAACTGTGTCGATTTGTAAGCGATTTCTTATTCTGGAATTTACAATATTAGGCTGGCTAAATGCTCGTTCCACATCAGTGTTTGACCAAGGCAATGATAACGGGACTCGTACGATACGTCGAAAACAAAAATATAGAAATCTCAAATGCCGATATTTTAAAACCTTCACTTCACCTTATACATTTTCGATCGATATAAAAAATGTCGAAAAAATTAAAAAGATCAAAAATAGTTCATTTAAAAAAAAATAGAACTTGAAGTTAAATGATGTATTTTATTAGTTTCGTTGATGGTTACGAAAAATAACATTAAATTAAAGCAGATATTAGGATAGGCTACACGAAATAACTCCTAAAAGAAATTAGGAGCTACCTAATTGGAAAATTGAAATAACTCCTAAAAATTTCCATCCAAAAAAATTACAGATAATTTCATTTTTGATTAGGAGTTGCAGAGGAAGAACTCACTACTGTCAAAATATTAGGGGCTATTATATTTTTTTATTAGGAGTTATTTCATGTTTAGATTTGAAAGTATTTTATTTTCATTAAAGCTAAGTTAGGATATTTTTTTCAATTATTAAATTGCAATCAAGCAATTATTAAAAAAGCAATAAACTTGAAGCTTTTTTATTAATAATCACACAAAAATATGTAAGTAATTTCGCCTAAAATGGTTTAGCCTTGTACGAAATGTTGTTTCTGAAATTTCAATTCTTGCATCAAGTACGATATTTAGACACTTTACATATTTTAAATTAATAAAGTCGAATTATATGTAAATAATGATGTGCAAAATTCACTCGCGTTTTTTTTTATTTCGATATTTTTTGCAATCTTTTTTGTTTTCGAATTTTTTTCGATATTTTTAGTTTTGACATATTGTTTTTCGATTTATTGTACCCAACCCAATGAAAACAGGTGTAGTGAAAAACTTGACAGTTCCTCAAAAATTAAATCTCCAGCTGCATCCTTATATTTAAGTACTTCAAACCAAAATCAGTTGTATTACATTTAAAGAGGTTAATTTTTTGATACTGATGTAATGTTTTCGATATCCATCAATCACTACATCCAAAAATGTTCAAAAAAGGCAGAATATCTTATTTTACTGCTTTCAAAAAAGATTGTAAACGGATTGTAAACGGAGAAGGGCTCAAATAATCTTCAAAATTAATAATAATTAGGCTAATTTGTTTTTTTAAAGATTAAAGAACCAAGGCATGGTAAAATTTAATAAACAATAAGTAATAAATCCACCAAAAATTCCGCCAGCGGATTTTTGATAATTTATCCCGCCATGTAACATAAAAACCGCTGAATTGGCGGGAAATCCGCTGATCTGGCAACAGTGCTAGCCATGCTCTTATGTTATTATATGTTTTGCATAAGTTCATGCTGCTTAAAGTGTCTTTAAATGAAATTTTTCAAATTTTGCGGATGATAGGTACATAAATAATATGAGTTTTGGCCACGATTTCCATACAAGCGGCCCCAGTGTGCGGCACTGAGTCAGCAAAGCTTGTAGATTAAAGTATGGAAACATGTTTGTTTGCATTGACAGCTGGAAGGAGCTGAAATAGCTTTTGTTGTTCCACTTCATATATTGGGTTTGGGTCACTATTGTTGCCGGGGGCTATCATACAGAAAGGGTTAAAATATTATTATTAAAGGTTAAACGCATTGATGGTTGTGAAGCATAGAATTTTGATCAACATCAATGTTATGAGCTTGTTAGGCGGAAAAAAATAATAGCAGACAATACAAATAATGAAAAGTTCTCTCAAATTCACATAAGTTTAAGAGTAAATTGATAAATATAAACGTATTTGTTTAGAGCCAAACCACCAATTCAAACAAACTTTCATAGAAAATTATTAAATAATTCCATTAAGTTATCATTGATATCCTTATAAATCAAAAGAAATCAGTTAACTTAAAAATAAGTTAATTATAACGATATTACAAACATTTTCTTAAGCTTTTATTAAATAGATAAGCTGCATACTTTTAAATATATGGTACGACTCGCTGATATGATAAGCAGTTTTGCTCTTTCTCTTTTGGTAAATATATAGTTTAGCTGAATTTCTAATCTTATAATTCTATAATAAATGAGGCTACCATGAAACAAAATAATTTCTCGTATCAGAATATTCATAAATGTTATGCTTAAGCCAGATTGAGTGCAAAATTAACAAATATGTGTTATAATTAGTGTTCGACCGAAACCGGAATTTTGGACGAAACCGAATATTCGGCCATATTATAATATTCGGCCATTTTATAATATTCGGCCGAAACCGAAACTGGTTATTAATATGAAAATGTAAGCTTTTTACTAATATTTTTTTTTATTAAAAGGAAACAAAAATACCATTTCATACATATAAGAAAACATTTTAACACAAAAAAGTATTCTTTGATTACTGAAGTTTATAATAACTAATTGAAGTTTATTATAATAATAAAAACACACTTTTTTAATTTTATTCCGTATACACTCAAAACAGTAGGTACATACCTACAATGTACATTTTTATAAAACTACAACACATAGTATCTTTGTTTTTTTAAGGTTTAGTATTATAAGAATATAAATATTTCGTTTTCTTTTCTTTAATTCCACACACACAGATTTAAATGACAGAGAAATGACACAGAATTAAGTCAATTAAATGACTGATGCAAGAAATTTGTACCAAAAGTTTCGATTTCGGGGTTTGGCCATATTGAGGCCGAAACTGACAAAAAGGGCCGAAACTGGCCGTAACCGAAACCGAATATTCGGTCGGACACTTATTATAATGCAAAATTTTTTGAGTATATATAAATTTTCTTTTAATATGAGCGCATAGTTTAATGCCATTATTGAACCTTCTCTGCCGATGCCAAAGGGTGCAAACATACCTGAATGCATTCCTTACAATGCGTTTGATATATATAATATAGAGTTATAATTGGATTGATGCCATAATTTTTTCATATAATATAAAGTTTTCCCGTATGAAGGCATTGATGCAACTAAATAGGAACAAAAACAATGTAATGGTTTTTTGAAAGTGGTCCGTAAAGTAAGCAATATTAATCAAAAATCAGAGCATTGTATACAATGTACATATATGTATATAAAATCTTCGTATTCACAAACGTTCGGAGTTTAAGAGGCACTAAACTATAGGCTTGATGCGAAATTTGTATCGATGAAATTTAAATATTTGAGCGTTAAATTAATGTGAATTTTAGGACTCATATTCGCATAACGATACAGGTGGCTCTCTCATATTAGTTATTTGACTAATTCTCTTTCTAAAAAATTAAATGTAATTAAGTTTCTAGCAAGTCCAAAATTCAACTGCAGTACCATCTCCATTATATCTGTCAGAAAAACACTAATAGTTTCTAAAATAAGCTACGGTCTATTCTTGTATGGGTACTCCGCAAAGTCATCTCTCAATAAAATTAAAACCGTTTTGAAGGCAGCTATTAGAACAGCTCTGGGAGCATTGCGTTCTACACCCATTAATAACATGCTTTTTTAAGCTAATATTTTCTCCTTAGAAAATCAAAGAGATCTTGCGACAACCAGACTTTTCAAGCCGCTTTTACGTAGCATAGATACCCCATTATACAGAATAATCCTCAAATACAATACAGCAAAACGAACACAATCAATCTCCTCGGCTATTTCGAAAGCGATAGCAATTTGCAACAAATTAGAAATTCCCTGTTTACCTTTAAAAAATCCACCGTCAATGCAACCACCATGGAATTTCAATACTTTCTTAATTGACACAAGTATAAGAAAGTTTCTAAAAACAAACACAGACCAATGAGAATACCACTCTGCATTTGCAGAACTAAAAAACAAATATTCCAAGAGTACATTTATATATACTGATGGCTCTAAATTAGGAGATATAACCAGCTACAGCGTAACGAGCTCTAAACAAATCATCAAAATTTCAACTCTACCCAAGCACGGTATTTTCAGCAGAAATCATTGCTTTATATGAAGCAATAGAATTTGCAAAAATAAGCAAAAGTAACTACATAATTTGCATAGATTCACTATCATCGTTAGATGCGATAAAAAACGTGAATAATCATGAATATTATTCGACACTTATCAGACACACTTTAACACAGTACAATAAAATAAATCTGGTCTGGATCCCCAGCCATTCAAACATTGAGGGTAACGAACTCGCAGACAAATCCGAAAATTTGCTACTAAAGCCCCCCTAACCTTAACACACAACTTTAACACTAGAGATATGAATAGGTTTATAAAGCAGCACTTTTTAAATGAGCACCAACTTTCCTTTGAAAACACAACACAATGGTATAAAACTATTAACAGTCAAAAATTTTCAACAAAGGACTTCTGCAATTGCAACCTCAAATACTTGCAAAGAAATGAAATAATCAAATTTACTCAACTACGCTTAGGACACACCCGAATAATACACGGACATCTTATCATCAACACTACCCATTCTACATGCAACACTACAACTCCCCTAAATATCCATAACATCCTTTCCGATTGCACTAGACTCCATAATTTAAGACTAACAATTTTTCAAAATATCAACCCAATTTCCATTCTCTCTACCCCTAGCTTTGACTCTATAAAATTAATGATAAAATTCCTTAAAACATCTGGTCTTTTTCAGCAAATATAATTATATATAGACCTTTTATACTCAATTGTTAAGTACAATAAATATACTGCATACTAACCCTTTTTTGTACATAAGTATCAATAATATTTTATAATTCAAAAATTGCATTCCCGTATTCCTACCTATACTCCAATTAGTTTAAGTTTAGCTTAAGGCCTCTGCAGCCATAGCTTCAAAAATATTTAAGCTATAAATTTTAAATTTTCAGTTTAAAAATAAATAATAATAATAATAATAATACTTACGTTTTGCAAGCTTGTACAAAGAAAAAATTGTTTTGCTCCTTTTTGGCACAAAACCTTTTTTTTTAATCCCTTGAAGGTTTTTAATATTCTTATCATTAAAGTGATAAAAAGATAAGAAAAAAATAATTTTGATTTTTGTCCGGCTGATTTTTTTCTTATAAAATATGCCAAAAAACAGTTTTTTCTTTTCTTCGGCACAAAATCGAAAATCCAACTGACTTTAATCTATACTATTATATAAAAGGAGACTCACGAAATTTGATCCAGAATAAGCTCGGTAACCGCTGAACCGATTTTGATAATTCTTTTTTTATTCAATTCCTATAATATAGCCTATATTATTGTTATAGCCTACCAAGGTTTTCGAAAAATGTTTTCTTTAATTATTGCAAAATCACGCATTTTATTTGATGCCTACATTCAACCAGCAGCTCAATATAACAGCAAACAAAGCTTTTCTCTCTTTGTCGAGAGAGCTTCTCTTAATATAAGTCTGCGGACAGAGTAAACGCTGATGCGAGCAGGCAGGCAGGCAGGCACAGGCAGGTACCTGCTTATTAAATAAGCCGTGCAGAGTGAATGCGAGCAAGTCAGATCAGATCAGTGCGAGAAAAAGTTTGTTATTTATTTTTTCCCTATTGCTTTCTATTTTGCATCCTTCGCTAATGGCGTTTATGAAAAATTTTTTAATTTTTTATACATAAATAACACAGTCTCTTCAAAAGAGTACAACTCAAAAAATTAAATTTTCAGGAGGAGCGAAAAACAATTTTTTTCTTTAAGGGACTCCATAAAAAAAGAGACAAAACAATTTTTTTTTAATTAAAGACTAAGAATATGTGTATAAAATTACGATAACCGATGTATATGATCACTACAAATAGTCTTAAATGAAAAAGTATATATGTAAACATTCTGAGTTGTGACTGTTTTGAAGAGGGTGTGCGATATGTTGTGCCACTATGCCAGCCCAAAATTGCACTGAGAATTTCAAATTAAAATAAGCGTTTCCTTCGGTGGCTAGAAATGTTCCATTGGCCGATAAGATAACTCATCAAAAATTTTATCCAAATTGGACACCGATAAAGTATGGCTTATTGAGATTTATGGCCTTATTTTGTATGCCTAACGAAGCATTCAACAATCGAATGCTATGCGAACGATGCTGTAAGCAAATGGAAATTTGTATCCATAACGAAGCTACTCGGTAACTCTTACGACATGCTTACGTTTCTTATGTAATTCAAACTGTTATACAGAAGCAGTTGTCAAATGCGGTAATGCCAGATAAAACATTTCAGAAGTTTTCTGTTTTTGTCTACTTAATTTAAAGATTTTTTAAGAATTTTGCTTCGTTTATTGTTTGCTGGCAACGCCGTTGTTTGGTTTATTTATGTGAACAGCTGTTTTGTTTTTATTCAGTCAATTTATTTTGAACAATAAAATAATTTGCTTATTTGTTTTCATTGTGATTGTGTTTTAAATAAACTATAACTATTAAGCAAGTGTTCAATAATAAAGTGACATTGAAGTGTTAAGTGTTTAAAAAAAATGTATACAGCTTTAGCATTTTTTGATTTTGAGCATGCTGGTGAACGCGAATTGAGGGTGCACAGGCGCAGGATGCGAGATGTTTTGCAACTTTTTCTTGCACAACTATCCATTTTTTGAACAATCTAATTCAACGAACACAACACAACGATAGCATTTGAGTATTCGTGTGATTTTGACGTTTGAATTCGCCATTTCATTGATCGTTAGGGATGCAAATTGCACAAATATTACTCTGTTACGGTGTCGTTCGCCAGTTCAACAGCTGTTATCTGTTCGAATTGCAAATTTCAAAACCACTAACGAACAGTGTTTTGCACGAAACGAGTGTTCGGATAGGCATACAAAATAAGGGCATTAATCTCATTACATTAGAATAAAGGGTAAAAATTAGATGTTTCGTCATTAAAATGTGTATTAAAATTCTGTTAACTGATTAAATCATTCTACAATTTTAATCAATAGCAGATTCAAATACCTTTACAACGTGTCATTGGTGAGAAAAATCGGATGAAAATTACTAGAGTTGTGATATTTTACTTTTCGAAAAAATTCTATTTTCTTTCTTGTTATAATAAAAAAAAAATTTTAAAATCCAAATTTTAAAAAATTGCAATGAAATGTTAAACAATTTTCTGAAACAACACTCAATTCAAATACAAAAAATTGTGTCATTAATTTGAATAACTTGGTCGCTATTTAATTTTTTATTAGAAGTGTACCTTTTTGAAAATGTCGAGTTTGAGTACTTTTACGAAAAAAATTTTCAAAAATCAAAGAATGCAAAATGTTAACCAATAACAACAATAATGCTTAAAGCATAATCTTGAGCTATTTTGTGCACAGAATTAAAAAACCCAAAATCCTAAGAAAAAGTTATAGAAGTTATACAAAAAAAAAAATCATAGAAAAATCATAAAAAGCAATTTTATTTGTTATTGTTTTATTTGTTTTATATTTTATTTTGTTTCTTCCAACAATTGCCCATTCTATCATTTTTGCGTGCAGAACTTATCACCAACAACAACACAATCTTAATCGACGTTAACCAAATTTGTCAATACCCTACAAAAACAACCCTCACACTCACATTAACATGTGCGCGGTCTCTGCTCTTGATGTTTGTTTCGTTCAACGCGTTGTTGTTGTTAAATGTTTTTGTTGTAATTCGTCTTGTATTCTAAAGATAATAAAAAAGCAGTTTCCTTGAAAAATTACAAAAAACAACACAAAAAGATCAAATTCAGTTGCGAGAAACCTGCGCCAGCCTGGTTCCTCGTAACAACCTGATCTGATCTGATCTGACCTGCCTGCTTCCACTCTGCACACTTCGAGCAGGTTTATATGAAATCGTATGAAGCGAGTTTTCTCGCAATGCAAGAAGTAAGCAAACCTGCCTGCCTGCCTGCCTGCTTCAGCGTTTACTCTGTCCGCAGACTTACACGAAAAAGTATATATGTAAACATTTTGAGTTGTTGCTCTTTTGAAGAGAGTGTGCGATATGTTGTGCCACGCTTATGCAAAAATAAATGCATACCAACAACATTCTCGCAATGGAACAAGTAAGCAAACCTGCCTGCCTGCCTGCCTGCTTCAGCGTTCACTCTGTCCGCAGACTTACTTTGTCGGGCGGAAAGTTGAAAAGCTTAAAACGATCGGCAAAAGCTTGTAAGCTCGCAAGTATCCAAATTATTGAATTAAAGCAAGTATCCAAAAAATTCAATGAGCTTCTTTAGAGAGCTTAAGCGTAATAGGACTTTTAAGGATTCTGTGGACTCCGTGGTTTGAAGTTTTAGGATAAATGATTTTGAAGATGCTGTCAAACTTTAAAATTTAAGATGGCGGATAGAGTTGCCACCTAGATTTTTATTTTTGCGAATTCTTGTAATTTTGAAATTCTGACAACGGATTTGATTTCGAATATATTGTCACAGTCTTAAAATTTAAGATGGAGGTTAGGGTTGCCACCTAAATATTTACCACAGTATTGCCACCCAATAATATGTATTTTTAAAAGTTTTACACATCATTTATCAGTGTTAAGGGGTCGCTGATTTCGAATCTAAGGTCAGAATTTAAAATTCAAGATGGTGGGTAGGGCTGCCACCTTTATTTTTTGTAGTTTTATGAATTAGGGGCTGGCAAAAAAAAAATGGTACACCAAAAATGGGTCGCTGAATCCGAATCCGTCGTCAGAATTTCAAGATTATAAAATTTTGAAATAATGGGGTTGCCACCTAATAATATGTCTTTTTAAGAGTTTTAAACGTCATTTATTAGTGTTAAGGGGTCGCTGATTTCGAATCTAAGGTCAGAATTTTAAAATTGAAGATGGTGGATAGGGCTGCCACCTTTATTTTTTGTAGTTTCATGAATTCGGGGCTGGCAAAAAAAATGGTACACCAAAAAGGGGTCGCTGAATCCAAATCCGTCGTCAGAATTTAAAAATTATAAAATTTTGAAATAATAGAGTTGCCACCTAATATTATATCTTTTCAAGAGTTTTAAACGTCATTTATTAGTTTTAAGGGGTGGCTGATTTCGAATCTGAAGTCAGAATTTTAAAATTCCATATAGTTAATAGATAATAAATAATCCGCTGTCAGAATTTAAAAATGACAAAAATTCGTAAAAATACAAAATAATATAGGTGGCAGCCCCATTAATCATATTGAATCTTAAAATTCTGACTTCAGATTCGAAATCAGCGACTCCCTAGTAGTGTTAAATGATGTTTAAAAATATTCAAAATAATTATTATCATGTGGCAGCCTTATTACATAATTTTGAATTTATGACAACGGATTCGTATTCAGCGACCCATTCTTATTTAGTGTTGGCGCGAGCACCGAATTCGTAAAAATAATAAAATTAAGGTGGCAACCCTATTAAACATATTGAATTTTAAAATTCTGACTTTAGATTCGAAATCAGCGACCCCTTAAAACTAATAAATGACGTTTAAAACTCTTGAAAAGATATATTATTAGGTGGCAACCCTATTATTTCAAAATTTTATAATTTTGAAATTATGACGACGGATTCGGATTCAGCGACCCATTTTTGGTGCACCATTTTTTTTTGCCAGCCCCTAATTCATAAAACTACAAAAAATAAAGGTGGCAACCCTATCCACCATCTTGAATTTTAAAATTCTAACTTTATATTCGAAATCAGTGACCCCTTAACACTGATAAATGATGTGTAATACTTTTAAAAATACATATTATTAGGTGGCAATACTGTGGTAAAAATTTAGGTGGCAACCCTGGCTCAAGCTAGCTTGAACTTGTATTTAAAGCAAGCACTTGAAATAGACTTCAAGCAGGCTTGTGAAGTTCTCTGATAGACACTTTGCTTGGGTGGTAGGCATGTTTTTCATTTGATTTTTGCCATTTAACTTTCAGAGTTCGTTTTTAAAAATAAACGTTTTGTTCAAATTTTCAAAATAATCAAGTAATTTTTATGGAATTTTAAGTCACTTTGTATCGGAGGTTGGCGTGGTTTTCATTCGGATTGGATCATTTTCAAATTTGATCTTATCTTCTTGATTTTTAAATCACGTTTTCTCTTCATGTTATACATAAGAATTTTTTATCTATTTTCGTTTAATAAAAAAAACTCGTCTTTCCGTAGTTAAAAAAATTAAAAAATGCATAAAATACAATATAAAAATCAACTCCTTGCCACCGAAGTTCATAGTTCATAGCACGAAACAGCAGACTAAATGTTTCTATTAATATAATGTCAAAAAAGTGTACTTTTTGAATAATAAGAATAGGAATAAGAAATTGCTCATGTATTTTCAACTTTAAAAATTATGTTGTTTTAGAGCTTCAAGAAATTGCTGCCGCTTTTTGATGGTATGTTGCAAAGTGTAACAAAAGTGATCAAATAAATTTGACTAAAATTCTTTTGAATTATATTTTAGTAGCATTGTTACATAATGCATAAATATTTATACAAAACAGTTTTTGAATCTTATAGAGTAAATAACCTTTAAAGTTATAGTATTTGAAACAGACAAAAAACTACCCGGTTTATCCCCCATGTAGGATTAAATATACATATATTGGTTTAGTTTAATTTTAATTTGTATTTCAGTTTGATGTATTTTTACAATTTTCCATATAAAACTTTTCTTTTTGACATTTTTTTCTAAACTAAATCTTATTCGATATATTTTTTCACAAGTGTTATATGTTTTTAAGTCCTTCAACAAGTACAGTGTTTGTTATTGAAGTGTGTTAAATAATATGTAAGCACTCGTTAGTTCATGTTAGTTTTCACGTCAACTTCTTGTCTTCAGTCCGTGTCCGTTACACTTCCTTCCCACAGATATGAGAAATTAATTTTTTAATTAAAAGCCACTTGATCAGTTATGTTACACGTGCTATGCTAAGAATTTGCCCAGTAATTTGAATCAGTAATAATGACTTTTATGCATATTGGCTTACTTTTAATTAAGTTATCATGCTCTGCTAGGGTAATTCCAAACTTCCTTGCATGTTTTGAAAATCCTTCTTATTTTGTATTAGGCTTGGAATATCAGAAACCAATTTCTTTAATAGAAACCAAAGATTTTTTATTTCGGTTGAGATCTGGATGTATTTATACTTTTTTGTACTTTTACAACACTTTTTCTAACTTTTTCAAGTAAGTATTGTGAAAAGCTTATTTGCAACACATATCTTCAATTAAATAGTAAACGCTTATGATAATATTACAGTGAGGAATATTTTTCTGAGAGTTTCCTTTTCCTTTCCTTTTAAGGCTAATTTTACAATTACTTGGAAGCATTTCACAACAATTTTTACGTGCTTTTTGCCAAGCACACGTTTAGAAATCTTAACTTAAAATTCTAGTATTTACAAAATACTAAATAATTATTTTAATACAGCTTTGGTTTTAGATTTAGTTAGATTTTAGGCTTGGATTAAAATATTGAAAAAAAAAAAACACCGTGATACTCGAGTTCAGTTTTTAAGTTCATTACTCTAACACCTGGGCTATTGTGCTGTACGAAATAAAAGTGATAAACAAACATATTAACCGAATCGTCTAACAGTAAGTCTAACTGCATTATTCTGTATCACGAACATGCACACCAACGAAGAGAAAGACACGAGAAGCAATACAATTTTGTATGGAAAACAGTATTGCTTCTCGTGTCTTTCTCCTCGTTGGTGTGCTTGTTCGTGATACAGAATAATGCAGTAAGCATTGCCATGCTAACTTTTTACTGGTCCAAATCCAAATTTATTGAAAACTCATTTATAAGGCAAAATTTCACATGTAAGACAGAGTCTTCTAAAAGCAGTAAGAATTACAGAATAACAAGAAGTTATAAACAACTAATAAATAAGCATAAAACAAATATTTCTTGATTAATGAAACAGAAAAATTTATTATTAACAACCGCTTATTTAATGTCCAAATGTATAATTATTTAGTCTTAATTGTATTAAAAGCTAAATGCAATACAAAATTGTACATAAATTTAAACCAAACAGCTGAAAGGGAAGCTGTAATATTTCTTTTGGTTTAAATTTTAATACAGAAATGTTTTGATTATATGTTAGTATATACAAAGTTTTATAATTGGCAAAAATGCAGTAATAGTTTAGCTGTACTAAAATTTAATCTAAGATTTTTAACAGTCTACTAGGACATGTGGTTCTTACAAAATTTTTTGTTTTTTGTCACATCTGAGAAAAAGATCAAATCTAAATAAATGATACGGTGCACCATGGCTTATTTTTGCTAAAAAGTCTGTTTTTCAACTTTAAAACTGTAAATACCTAAAAAGTTGTACGTCAGAGAAATTTTCAAATTCGAAAAATTCATTCATAGTTTAAGAAAATAGTGACCAGTTTTTATTAAAAAAATTGCATCTTCATACTTAACAGTAAAAAAGTTAAACATGCGAGGAATATATCAATATTTGCTCAGCTTGGCTCATCAGACTTATTTAAGTCAATCAAAGGATTAGACTCTCATAACTGAAAAAAAAATTTTGCACATGTTTCCACAATTGTTGGTGTGGAAATATGTGGACTAAGTTTTATTTTCCAACCCACATAAAAGCTGCATTCCAAGCGTTTCTGATAATGCAAGAAAGCGTTGTATACTTTTAGGAATTCATTAATTATTTGTCATACTATGTAGTTTGCTCATATGAAATGAAAATGGTTCATGCCTATATGCACACAACAGCTTACACAATTTTATTATTTAATAATATTTGAATATAAGCAAAACATAAAAAAAAAATTGGAAACAGTAAGCAAGATAAACGCGAACTAAATAATTTTGCATTTTTTTTTTCTAATTTTAAGCGAGTGTCACATCTGAAAAAAAAGAAGATACATATTATAGAAAGAATAGATACATATAAATTTAGACTATGGTTTGAGTTTTCATGAACATTTAAAATATAAATAAAATGAAAGAATTTTGAATTTTTTATACAGAGCAAAGTGAAGAGTTATTAAGAAATTGACAAGACTTATCAAAATTAACGATATTTTTAAAAGAAAATTATGAATACTTAGTTCAGGAAAAAATTAAAATATGTTGTTATAAACGATGTGAAAAAACCACAGTCATATGATTTTTATCAAAAAACACACATAGACTAAAACTTAAGAATTTATTTAAACATTTTCAGCCGTATTCATAAAAATATTTTAAAACAGCTTTCAAATGTTTTTAAGTTAAAATGCTTTTTTAAGTTAAAATACTCTTTACAAGCGTTGTATTCATAAACGAGTTTTAAGAGTCTTGTAGTTGAAGTGAGAATACTGATGCTTTAAAGTAGGAACAGTTGTAGTTTTCGTTTGTGACTTTGATAAATAGAATGACAATTGCTTAAAAATTTAAAAGAGAAAAAAATAGGTTTGTGAATTTGATATATTTACAAGCATTTGTTAAAAATTTTGTTTATATATAAATCAAAAACAGGGTTGCCATATTTTTTGTAAACTTCAATTTTCAGAAAAGAATCTTAATTTTTTGTGGAAAAACTGGAACTAAAAAAATAACTAAAGCATATACATTTAAAATTCGTGCTGTAAAAGTTTTGTTCTTGTATTTGAAATATAGTATTTAAATTTAATTAATAATTAAACAAAACAAAAACAATCGCACTCATTAACTAAAATCATTTAAATTATCAATTTATTGAAAAACTTAAATATTTGTTTAAAAAAATATACATTTGATATGTATATGAATGTAAATGTCATGACCAATTTTTGAGATCATAGTAAATTACATCCCATATAAAATAGTTTTACTCATTAATAAATCAAATTAATTTTAGTAGATTAATTTAAGAAATGTGGAGATAATTCCAAGTCTCTTTATTACAAAGGAAAGTTGTTTTTGCTGTTTTATCGATTCCTGAAGCACCAGCAAATACAGAAAGCGTTTTTTCTCAAATCTGTAGTAATAAACCCAAAACCAGAAATAAATTTTATATCAAACCTTTTGTGAAATTTTGCAATGGAAAGATCAGAAAATCTGAAAAATTAAATTATTTTTAAGCATATTTTGATCAAACTTTTTTATAATTTCTGATGACTGTTTCTAATTTATTTATCTGATTTCTAATTTATTTCTGATTTGAGTTTTATTAATATTTATTTTCGAAAAAATACGTTCTACATTTGCTGTTGCTACAGGTATCGTTAAAACAACATAAAATAGTTTTGTAAGTAATGGAAAGACTTCGGAATTATCTCCATGTTTCTGATCAAAAATTGCTTTCCAAAAAGTTTCAATAGTATTTTCATAAAGTAAATTCAAATCACTGAAATTAATGTGGCGCAATTCATGCAACTCATCGTTAATTTCTTGTAATTTTTCTGAATAGATGACATTAGGTAGAAAAATACACAAATTAAAACTAGTGAAATCTTGCCTTTTTAAAATTTTCGTTGGTGCTTAAAGTTTTAGAAAATCATTCCCAAAATCAAACTTTTGTAATAAACAATTGCATAGCTCAACATAAAATTTTAAGCAATGGTCTCTAAAATCTATTTCATCTGATTCGAATAATTTATGTGTAGAGCTTAAAGGCGAATATACCTCGACTCCTAAATAAATGTCTTTATGATTTTTTAAGAACTTGAAATTATTTACATCAATTTCTTTGTAGTTTTCAAAGCATGCATATTCATATATATATATTGACCATCAAGACTTGACGAAAAAAAAAATCGAGAAAAAAGCACAGAAACAACAAAAGCAACAATAATAGCAACTGCGCTACTACTTCATAAATAAATTTTTGAAAGGGCGTGAAAAGTAGTATTAAAATGAGTAGCAGCTTCAAATGTTACTTATATTTTTGGAGTAACAAACAATTTGTTTTATTTATTGTATTTGATTCATTAACCTAGTAAGCATTGTTTTAATCGTAAAAACTTGAAAAACTGGGTAAAATAAAAAAAAACTATTTTTTTAGGCAAAAACTGGAAAACTGTCTACCCTCTCAAAAAATTGCCAACAAAAAGTTTTATGTGCCCATATGGTAACACTGATCACAAAACACAATTATTTTCATTTATTTATTTGTTTGTTGACATTTAAGTTTGCCACAAAATGAGAAGATTGCTCTCAATTGAGAACATTAAAATTTAAAATAGCTTTGTAGGAGGTTTACAGAAGGTTTGTTCCTATTTTAAAATTCTCTCGTTTGAGAAGCTGTTACAAGCGGTGTTTTTAGGCATGTGTCTTACAAAGGGCTTACAAGAGGTTTCTAACTGTTTATGAATACGGCTGTTTGTTTCTTATAAATTCTGCATTGATTACGTTTCAAAACAAACTAGTAAATTTTTGTTTTTCAATATCACAACTGTATCAAAAGTAACAGACTTTTTTCCAAAAAAACTATATTTTTAATAACTGTTTTTGTTTTGATAAAATTGTTGGTTTTGCTTGTTTTTTACTTTCTTAAAATATAACTTTGTATTTTTTGTACTTTTTATCTATTATTATACAATAAAAGTAGTAGAATAAATCTTATTTGTTCTGTCATTTACTTTATGTGGTTTTTTTTTTAGTAAAATTATCAAATGTATGAAACTGCGTAATTGGCGTACATTGTTTTTTATTAAAAAAAACCATCAGATTTTCTCTGCTCTCTATGTAATGTAATCTATGTAATCTATGTTATGGGGCATTGTAGTTAAAATAGTCTTATTTCTTTCGGGTTCACTACTGAAACAAGCATTTTTTTAAAGTCTATTTTTCTGTAAAGTTTATTCAAATACCCACTTTCTTGATTCGCCTTTCGTTTCTCCACATTGCCCATTCCACTTCAGAACTACACAAGCAAATTTTAAATCACATCCTCTCTAAACAACAGCACGACACGACAGCTGCTCATCTTAATTAATTAATTGTTTGCTTGTGGTATGTGCACTTAATTAAATAATGTCACATACTTTCAGGCGCAATGAGATCATGTAACAAATAAACCAAATAAAAGCGCACAGAAATAAAAACATGCATAAAATAAAACGTCGCACAAAAGGTGCGAGCAACAAAATTGAATGCGGTTGTGGCAACAGGCTTTGAAATTTAAGCAGTATCTGGAGCATACATACATACATACATCTGCACAAGTTTGCGCGCACCTAAGAAAGAAATGTACATATATCTAAGCTTTCTATCAAATACATCCACACGCGCAAATAAGCAAGTTTAAAAGCTGTCAAAACAACATGGCTGACTGTTAACTTCCGCCAAATGGCAGAAAACATGGAGTGTTCAAGTGATGTACATATTTATAATTTTGCAAATTAAATGCTTTGAATGCGTGTGTTGAGATGTGGGTTCAGTCACTGACTTTGGGGAAGCGGTGTGGGGTGATTTTTGTTATCGCGCTGTAGTGTTGGTAACTTGAGTAGGGTACGCGTATATGTTGTTGTTAGTTAGCTGTGAAGGCGTTAATGTGGCGCACTTGTCGACAGCCGCTGTCAGAAGCGTCATTTGGCCTTGTTGCGTTATTTTGCTATTGGGCTGATTTTACTGTTGTTGTTGCTGGTCAGCAGCGTAGTACAGAATATCTACTCATAAAAATTTATAGCTGTGTAGATGGTTATAAGGCTGCCTTTATTGTTACTGTTTTTTTATCTGATTTACAACAGGTTGAATTTTTCGCATATCTTAAATAATTAATATCTAAAGCCTAAACATTTGCAATTTATTTGCGTTTATTTACGATGAATGAATTTGTTACTTGTTAAAATTGCATGACAGTTATTAGGAATTGTTGGTTTACGTTATTGTTGCTTTACAAATAAAGCTGCTAGAAAAATTCTATTGCCTTAACATTTCCATTATATGGGCGATCTTCAATGTGTATAAATATTTAATATTACCGCTCTTTTGTGAAGCAAAACAATTAATTGTAACATGTGGGCATTTTCACAGTTGAACAGTAGGCTACATTTCACGCTACATTCGTTCAAAACATAAAGAAAACTTAACAACAATTTTTTATATATATTTTATTTTTCTTTTTTTTTTTAATTTTTCCTTATTAAAATTTTTTTGAGGTTATTTTTTATTATTAATTAAAAAAAAATAATTCTTCAGGTCAGTTGATTTAACAATAACTTAGATCCCTGATGGGTACAACATAATACGAATGCGGTGTCCCATGGCATGACCCGGTAAATTTCTGTTGAAACGAGCACGCACTGAACCAGTGTTGCCATGCAGACGAGTAACCTTGCCCCAAACTGCACGGATTCTGGTCTTTCTTTCGGGATGCTGTGGCACGCACTTAATGGTTTCAGCCTTGTAAACATAAACACAACGCTTGCCAATGTAGAAACGACCATGTTCCTTTCGGCGTGCTCCTTCAATCTTAAGAATAGTATGGTTTTCGTGTTGATTTCTTAGACCAAATATGCCGTTAGAGCCACCTTTAATCTGAAATCGTCGTTACAGGAGATCGAACGCCGAAAAATCTCGGCGGCTTTACTAAATTTTCTTCAAACGGAATCTATTTTAAGTATTTTAAGTGCTGTTAGGGTCCTTTCTCTACATTTAGCACATGTTTTACCTACCTGCATAAACAAATATATATAAATATATGTATAATACACATTGTATATATGAAAATATTAATATTTATGGACATATATGCATTCTAAAAAAATTAAAAAAAAATGGTTTTTTAAAAAGTTGCAGTCTCGACAGCGAACACGACATACTTTAAAAATAAATAGTGAAATGCTAATTATGATTTTTTTACTCAGTAACTTTTTTAAACTTCATGTACTCAGTTGTCTACATTTGTAGCATTTTAGCCGAAAAAACTGAATAAAAAAAATTTCACAACAATAGGCTCCGAGGTTTTCAATAGCTTCCAAAAAATTATTTCTAAGAAGTTTTGGCCACTAATGGCTTTTTTATCCAATAGAAAAATTTTTGATTTCAGCGTGTCGAAACTTGTCCTTTTATCATTTTTATTATTCTGTGCTTTCTTATGCACGTAAGAAAGAAAGTGCGTGTCTGCACTTGCATATGGGCACTTCCACTAAAAAGTCTACCGCGACTGAAAAATTAAATAAAGAGGAAAAAAATGTTTATGTATATATATTGTGAGAGTACTTAAAGCTGATTTCAATTTGAATTTTTTAAAAATTTCAACAAAAATTGAAAAATGGTGACAAAACTTTAAAAATTTTAATGAAAGTTGGAATTTTATAATTATAATAAATACTCGTATAATACAAAGTTTAATTCAATTTTTTAAGTTTTCGAACATATTTTTCTAGTTCAATTAAAAATATAAAACTATAAAACAAGTGTTCTTCTTTGAACAGAAAAATCTGTATCATAACCTGTGTATCGTAACGTATCATATAAAAGCTTGTATAAAAATAATTAAAAAAGAGTTTTCAACGAAACAATTATGAAAATATAACAACATTATTTCAGATAATATTAAAATAACTTTGCTAAAAAAACTCGTGCAGTCTTCGCAGATTTTTTCGTTTATAAATTTCGTTTCTTGTATCGTAACGCGTCCTTTTTTGTTTGCTTTTATCTTTGGACAATACTTTCGATTACTTCCACCTTTTACACTACTGCCGTCATAGGGACTTACAAAAATTTATCTAAAATTCGCTGATTAGGGCTTGGATGGTTATAAATATTTGGGTTTATAGGATAGTGAAATCCAGTTTGCCTTCAATATTAATGAAATTTTTTCGATTTTATTGTGCCAAAACTGTGAAACAAACACTGCACTGTTGCTTTTTCTATTGTTTGCTCTATAAATTTAAATAAGTTCAAAAAGCCGTATCTACTTCAAATGTACGTTTTATACAGTAAAAAGCTTTTTTGTTTATATATTTATGATATTTAAATGATACATTTTTAAAACCATTATATCTTGCACAAGGATATTTAATAAAAAAATCAATATGCTATTTTTTAAAAATCAATGTATATAAGATATTTTTTTGTCACAAAAATAAAGAAGTAAAAAGCATTTTACAAAGCAGTAACTACAAATACAAAGGGAAAACGCAGTTAATAAGTTTAATGATCTATTAAATTATAACATGAATTAAATTGCGAGCTAAGATCACGTAAGTTTTAAAGAAGGCAACAACAACAACAAAAACAACTCTGTATAGAGTCAATCACTTAGTTGACTAGACTGTCTGTTATGGAAATCGCTACATTTTCCTCTTCAGTAGTCTTTGAGTGATTAAGCTGCGAAGATTTTGGAATTCATTCTTTTGAATTGTATGGCTGCTAATCACATGACATTTCAAAGTAGTAGGCTATTTATAGATCACCGCCATCAATTCTACCAAGGTTGCCATCTGTTCTAGTTGCTTCTTTATTTATTTCAATATTCATTGGTGTTCGACGGTTTGTCGAAGATTTTTGTAGATACCGCTTTTTTATCTCTTTTTCTGTAGATACTGCGTTTTTTGTTTAAATAATTGCATTAAAAAGTGTGTTATATGATATTTCATGTTAAAATATTAAGCAAAAATTTTATAATTTCTATTTAATTTTCTTAAAGATGTAAGAAAAATGATTAAGAAAAAACAATAAAACTGATTTTGATTTTCATGCTAGATGCCGCACTATTCCTTATGACGGCAGTAGAGTGATATCTAAAAATCACAACAGGACAAAAAAAAAAAGATTGTAATTTTCTTGCTTTTTTTTTTTGTCTTTAACAACAAAAATGGCGTACATCGTTACGCGCGTGACAATGAAAAGCCCATATGTGGCTTATTGCATATTTTCCAATTATTGGAGAGTTATACAGTGAAGTGATTAGTTTCTCAGTGCAGTAATCAGACGCTTCTACGAGTATTGAAATGGGACTAGGTCGCTGTCTTCTGCTTCTGGCACTATTTTGCAGTGCTTGCCTGATATTTCTTATGACAAATAGTCAATGCACTTTTTCCGTTATCAGTACTGTGAAATAAGAAAGCTTTAGACTATATGCAATATTTGCAGTTGGTGAAGAAAACCGGCGTGCGGCGCACATGCTGCCACTTACACCTTAGGTTAATGCTGTTTCATTAATAAAAATAAACTTTTTCACCTTAGTTTTTGTAAACTTACTCAGTTTTTTATGAATACCTTTTTAAATAAATATGTTAAATGCACATAAAAGTGTTTTTTTACCACATGTTGACAAGGTTTCCCATATAAATACATGTTTGCTGTAAATATAGACATCCGACCGTCTACGTAAGTTCACAGTCCCGAGCACATAAAGGTTAAGATGATAGCACCAAATTTGATTTGAATCAAAATTTGCAGACACTGGCTTATAACGATCGCGAAGTACTGGTTACAAATGATGTTTCAGGTACAAGAACGCGACATTAAAAAAGCAATAAGAGCAAAATAGAAATTTACCGTTAATCGAGCTTTATTTGATGTCTTTTAATTAATTTATTATTATTTGTTGTTGATAGAAAAATTTCATAAGATGAGTGCAACCATAACATAAATGTTTAAACAAAAAATATTAAAAAAAAACCATTAAAAGTAGCTACCGCAAAAAAGACATATTTTTAGTTTCAGGCCAATTTTCTCATAATAACAAATGAGATAAGCAGTAAATGCATAATAGTATAAAAATATATGCATTTTTTTAGAGTATTAAAAAAATCTTTTGTTTATTAACGTTTAAATTTTCGATCCTGGTAGACCATTCTATGGAAATGCCCATATATAAAAATTTTAAGCATTGCAGGGAGAGAAAAATTCACGTATTCTATGCTTCAGCTAAGCAAGAAACTATCAGTTCTCACTTATTGATAATATTCGTAACATCAGAATAAATTTTTCAATTCAATTAAATGAAAAAAAGAATGTAAGAAATAAATACTCATTGTGTAAAATGTATAATTTAAGTAGATTAGTATTGATTTGAAATGGTGTATAATCAAGCAAAAAAAGTTCTTAATACAAGCAAATTGTTTATTTCGTGTGCCCGTGGATTTCGTTTTTAAATCTGTTGCTGTCTTTTTATGTTGTTTTTACTGTTTTTACCCGTTGTCAATCATGTTTTCAACATGGGTGTATTACACTTGAGCTATTTTTATAAGTAGGAGTAATTTTTTCTTGATCTCTTATTATAAAATAATCTTTTAAATAAAGTTTTTATATTCAATATGTATTTTTTTTCATTGTTCATTGACAGCGGTTTAAAAATGTTGAACCAGTTTTTATAATTTTATATTCGTATATTCTTAGTCGGAAGCTGTTTTAAATTTATTTTCTCTGCTGTTGTTTTCTTTTGCCTTTTTTAAATGTGCTGAAATTCTTTTACTTTTTTAATTATGAAATAATTGAATTTTTAATGAACTACGAGAAAGTATGCATTGAATTTAAATTTTATGAATGAAGCTAACGTAGACGTGCTTTTGACTTCAAAAAAGATATTCTGCATATTTTAAAGACTGCCTGCCACCTTTTAGAAATAAAAATTAGAAATATTTCAAACTTCCACAAAATCATCAAACCATGGTGAATATTATATAAGGTCACATCAAAAGTTATTGCAGAATGCCAAAAAAAATAGTTGAAATATGTCGTAGAATTGCCTTAAAATATGCCGACAACTCTATTGAAAGCATTGCATAAACAATGAATTGTGTGTAAAAACAGAACACAACTGTATAAAAGGACAACAATCGTGCAAGTGAGAAGGATATGTTGGTTGCTAGGAAATGATTTAAGCAATAACAAAACCTATCGTTTCTTATGAACATATGAAGAGCTTATTGCAAGAAGATAAGCCACATACAAAATATTTTTATGTAACCGATTTAGAGTTTAGAAAAAAGTATTATTGTACGAAAAAATAGAATTGAAAAAGAAAACTTGTACAATTAGTTCCGAAATTTAATAAGAAATACCCAAAATCTCTTAAGCGGTTGTTGGCAATCCACTGACCCAGCAAAAAAGGTGCTTCCAAAAGAAGGTAAAGTGAAAGGGAAAGTCTTGAATTCCATCCCTTCCACGTTCATACCCAGAAGGCATTCTTGTAACATATGCATGTCATTCTTTCCTTAGACTTCTCTATAAGTCTTTCCAGAATTTTTTCAATAGAAGATTTCTGTGAGCCCTTCAATGAAAGGATTATAGCAGGTGTTTTTCAGGAAAACGTAAGATAGCCCTTTTCCTGATTTTCACGGCATTTTGGTGTTGGAATTAGTTGAGTTTTGTTGGGAATTTCTCAAATCCCAAGGAAAATATATATTTTATACATTATTATTGCATGGTTAAAATTTGGAGCTTAGGGTCAAGTAGTTTATAATTTTGTAAAAAGTTAATCACACAGTAGACTAGACAGAGGGGAATCGTAGAAAAGAGAGAAGAGCAACTTTAACAAAAACAATTCTGATAAAGTTTAAGACTTGACCCAAAATGAAATCCACTTGTTCTGAATAACAATTCAGCGTCATTTGAGTTCGGCTGAATCACTCAAGACTACTGAAGAGGAAATGTAGCTATTTCCGTTACAGGCTTTCTAGTCTGCTGTGTGATTGACTTTTTACAAAGTTGTTGCTTTTGCCTTATTTTCATGAATTACGTGACCTTAAGCTCCAAATTTTGACCTTGTAAAATCATAAAAGGTCCAAATCAATTGTATCTAATCCAAAATATTATAATTATATATAATTGTTTTTTTCTTTTATTGAATTTAAATGCTATTGGAATGTCTTTCAGAAGAAGTTTATGAGAATGCCTCTTGAAAGTCCTTCTCAATAAGGCTTAAAAGAAGCACAATTGGATGTGTAGCATGTATTCTAGAAGCAGTGTCCCCTAGAATGCATGTCACATTTGTATCAACAATTTTTCTGGGGAGTTATGCATCGAGCCTTAAGAATATTGATTTTTAGATCATGTGGCTTATCACGTTATTGCTACAATATATATTTTATTCATATATTAAGCAGAATGGAAAGTTTTCTCGGATAAAAATACAATGGAATATATATTTTACAGTATTGAAAATAAAATGTCGTCATCTTTTTAGGAAAACAATTTTGATATACTGGAAAGGGCACAACACAATTTTATTGCAATTAATACAAACGTTTAATGTTATCAAGTTAAGACTGTTACCAAATTTTGTTATAAACAGTACAGAGTCAATCAAAGTCAGGCACCCTATAACGTTTTGTAGTTAAAGGATATCAGTAGCTAGTATAGAAAAACCCCTTATCTGATTGTATAACAAGTTATCGATGCAAAATACTAAAATATTCTAAGTCAAACAGCTTAGACATAGAACATAGAAAGTTGGAATGTGCATGGCTAAAAATGATGGATAAAATTTTAGTCCAACTTAAACATTACTGCATTTTAAACCTTTAAAGTAAGACTAGTGAACTTACAAACTGTGTGTCGTGGGTTCAAATCTCACGGTGTTTGTTACTTTTTTTTATATTTTAATCCAAGCATGTACTAAATTTAAAACCAATGCTGTATTAAAATCATTTTTTAGTATTTCGCAAATACTAGGTTTGAAACCAAAGCTGATGTGGACTTATATGTTGTACAAAAAAGTTTAAATTTTAGTTTAAGATTTCTAACCGTGTACATATATATGAAAAGATGATTTGCTTTGCATAGTTTTTTATTTCACAAATTTAAACACATATAAAACAAATCTTTTAAATTTAAGCAAAAAAATGTAGATTTTTCGATTCTTTTATTTTTGTGCTCTACGAAATTAAATTTTTCAATACACTTTTATGTCATGTAAGCTTTCACAAACAAACATAAACAAATATGTATTTGACACACTTCAATGTATTGTTTCGTAATTTTACACGAGTCGTTGATTTGATTTGACCCCGTTTTTCACTTTGCGATGAGACACCAACCAACCATCAACTAAGCCACGAACTCACCAGCCCAACATACCGACCATTTCAAACAATCGGTTGTTGCAACCCACCGCTATTACGTATCGCATGCCAAAAGCCACATGAGTGGCGCAAAACGGCAGCAGCAACAACAACAACAACAACAACAACAAAACGACAAAAACACAATATTGTGTACATGGATTGTTGGATATTGCCATTGCCTGAAACCTGAGCCAACTTAGCTCACAAACCAAACTCATAGCAAAGCCTAACCTACTCTCCAAAACTTAAGTAACAAAAAATTTGCAATTTTAAAACTAGACTCACAAAAAACCCTTTCATTTCTCATTGCATTCTTTTGCTCAGCTCATTCGTTGTTTTTAATTCATTTGGAATTTTTCAGTAAGTGTGTGTGTATTTTTCAATTTTATTGTTTCCAGCACGCGTTGGCAACATCATGGCTTGATGTGTGCAACATACTTTTAGCCAACGAGTTGTTGGCATCGGAACAATAAGTTGCATCAATGCAATGAAACATGCACAAAAAATACCATCAACAATTGATATAAGAAGGTAGTTTTTTGAAATGTTGCCGAAGGATTTGTTTTTGCATACATCAAATTATTTTTGCGGCCTTGTGCTTGCAATTTGAAGGGCGAGGTGAATAAATATGTTTCAAAGGCTCAAGTGCAGGTTAAAAAACTAGAAAAGTAAAAAATCTGAATTTATTGCTTAAGCGGTATTCGCTTTTAGAATTATAGCAAAACACACATGTTAACACAAGAAACAATCTATGATATACGCACTTATTGTAAAAAAACAGGTGCGTCGTTGGACACAAATCATATTCCCACCAGTAAATTTTATTAGCTTACATTATTATTTTACATTAATTTCGAATTATTTTTGTAAATGTTAATGAAATTATTGGTTTTTAATCAGCGTTCGTATTTGCTCACTCATAAAGCTTCATGAATATGAGGGAATTTTTTGTTCAAAAAAAAAGTGTTCATATTCATTTTCAACGGATTCAGCGATCCATTTTTACCTAGTGTTCGTGAGAGCATCGAATTCGTTAAAATAAAAAACTTAGGTGGCAACCCTATCAACCAATCACCAAACCCCCTAACACTGTTAAATTATGTTCAAAACTATTAAAAATAAATGTTATTAGGTGGCAACCCTATTTTAAAAAATTACATAATTTTGAAATTCTGACAACGGATTCGAATTTAGCGATCCATTTATACCTAGTATTCGCTCGCCAGCACCGAATTCCTTCTCTGATACAAACCATCTATTGCCAGTGAAAAAGTGAGTATCATCCGTTGCCTTCACCACTTCATGAACAATTCATGAACAATTGATGAATAAATGAAGAGCCAACGAACGACAAGTGAAGAATTGAAGAAGAGATGAACACCAACAGTTTCTTCGAAAGAGTAAAAAATATTCTTGTTCACAAACTAGTTTCTTTTTCTTCAGTTCATGAACAAAAAAAATTTGATCAGCTCTTCACGAAAATGAGCTGATCACTTTGATCTTTCTTCATATTCTTATATGAATGAATAGAAGCAGAAGTGAACAGTTCATGAATGAACAACTGTGTCGTCTGCATTCAAAAGCGCTTCCTTCTGTCAATTTTCTACATTTTTTTTTCTAGGGCCAGCCATAGCTGCACCTATAGTGAATTATATTATTCTTGGCTTTTATTTTTAGATAAATAGAAAAGTCAAAATCTACAACACCGCCCATGACTCCTTTTCCTAGAGAGCGTCTCATTGAGCGAGTACGTCCCCAACCCAAGCAACAACAACAAGTACAACTCAACCACCACCCAAACCACCGAGGCTCTAAGAACGTCGATACAATATTTACAAAATAACATCACAACAAGATCACAAACCAACGAAGTCAAAGACATCGCCACAACATTACAACAACAACATCACAAACGCCACTTAAGCCATCGAAACCAATATTCGTCACAAACTCCCACAACAATAGCAAGAAACAACAAAAACGCAGCATAGGCAATAAGTTATTTTAGTGCTCCACTTATCCACTTAGTTTATTCTTTTTCTACTTTAATATGTTTATGCCGCAACTATTAAATTGGATTGCATTTCAATCGCAACACTTTAAACTAAACTTGCATTTTTTTGATATTCCGTTGCAACTCAAAAATTATGCAACATTTTACGACCTTATTTTAATTGTACCACACTTTTGTTATTTACATTGATTTTATTTACTTTGCATTATTTTACATTGTATTTATTTTTTTTACTTTCACATTTTTCTTGCATATTACTATTTCATTTTTTTACATATTTACATATTTACATATTTACATATTTACTTTACTTTAGAATAGTTGTATTCAGTAAGAAAGGTTATAATAAAACTAGTTCGGAGTTGAAAGTGAAAAGAAAAGGTTGTTTTCTTTGAAAATTACTTGAAATCGCAGTCTGTTAGAAATTCAAAATTGGAAGCCGTATCCTGTAAAACATAACTAGCGCCATTTTGAACATCATCAACAAGTTTTTAAATTCAAAAAATATAATATTTGTATGATTAATGATTGTTACACAATATACACGGAGATAATTATTTTGCTTGAATCCAGCATATGTTTTGCTTAAAAGCAAATTAGCAAACTGAAATCACTGCTCATGTATTTAGGAAAAAAAGGCATAATAAATTGCAAAAGCAAATTTCTACTGAATTCAAGCAAATATTTGCTATGTTATTATAAGCTCAAATAGCAAATTTTTACTAAACTCATGCAAATATTTGCTAAGTTATTATAAACTCAAATAGCAAATTTTTACTAAATTCAAGCAAATTTCTTCTAAACACACGAGCACAAGATTATTTTTAATAAAGAAAATTCGGCGGCGATTGGTTAACAAGAACGTACACTCTTGCGGCCGAAGTTCAAATCTTCAGATAATAGTAAGTTTTCAATTTAATTTAATATTAATAATTATTTCACTTCAAAAATATGCTAGATTTCAGCAAAAACAACTCAAAATTTGCTATTCCAATTCATAATAACTTAGCAAATATTTTCTAAGTAATTAAGAAGAAATTTGATTTTGCAGTTTAGAAGAACTTATAAAATTTTTGCTTGAATTTAATCAAAAATTTTCTTAGTTATTATAAACTGCAATAGCAAATTTTGATTAGGTTTTGCTGAAATCTAGCATAATTTTAAAGTGGCTGAGAGTCAAGAGCAAGTTTTGCTTAACCACGATACAAATTTAGCAAACAGTTTTTTCCGTGTACCTTAAAAGTTTAAATATCGTTGTTAAATATTTTAACTTTTTTTAAAAAATCTTAAAAATACCTTAAATTTTCGAGCGCTGGACCACCGGCCTTGCTTTAAGTGCCTATGAACATTCATGTCTGAATTTGCACTTAAAATCAACACCTAAAACAATTGGCATACTGTGATAATTTTCAACCCGTTCAATGGAACCTTGCTACTTTGGTTGTTTGGATAGCTAATGCACAATGGGTCTGTTCAGAAATGCATCATAATGCGCAAACTGCTTTTTAGCATAAACAAAATGTTCGAAAAAGGCCCACTTTGCAGCACTGCAAACATTCTAAAATGTAATTTTTTTATCAACCGTAACTCATCTTTCGCATAAAAAAAATTCACGCTGTAATTTGGACGCTTAAAAAATGCCAGTTGTGCGCATATTGCAAATCGTGATGCATTTCCGAACAGATCCAATGCTTTTGATCGATTATTGTGATCTGGTGCATCATATCTTCACGCATTCACAATAAAATATGTAGGATAGCTAATGCACAATCATTTTAATATATTCTTGTCATTTACTGCAACACAGCTTCGGTAAAGACATAATATTGAATGAATCACATCATGTCACAAAGGGTTCTGGAGTAGTGGTTAGTGTGTAAGACTTTCGATCGAAATGGTGCGAGTTCAATTCTCACTGCTTACGATTACAAAGAAATATTATTAATTTTATATCCTCTTGTTGTAAAAGACTCAAGTAAAAAACTTACAACAATTCTAAGAAAACAGTGTATGGAAAAATGTGTTGTTTTTGAGATTTCACTCAAGCAAATCACAAAACGAGGCGTAACAAGCTTCGCTTCAAAATTTAAAATAATACATTAATATACGTTAATATATAAAGTGGTGCGCATGTTACGAGGAATGCAAGGTGGATTCACCAAATATTGCTGTTTTTTATGTCTCTGCTACAGCCGCGCTCACACGCACCACTACACATCTGGCCGAAGAGATAAAACATCATAGTGGGCTCGAAGAACTTTGCGGTAAAGAAAAAAAATATCATCCTATCATCATTACACAGAAAACTTGGGCTCATAAAGAATTAGACAAGAAAGGGCAAGCGTTAGCATATTTGAGGTTATTTTTCCCAAATCTTTCATTTGCGAAAATTAACCCTAGGATGTGCGACTGGGCTTTTCGAGGCCCATTTTGACTTTGAAATGAGCTCCATAATATTTTATGCCAACTACCGCTAATGTCTATTTAATGCCAACTACCGCCAACTAACGCATCAAACAAAACTAAAAAAAATTTGCATTACTTTCGTAGAACAAACTGATCTGTATTTATAATAAGGACGTATGTGAACCTACTGGGCTTCACGAGGCCCGTCCGTTAAATGTAAGGGAAATGTCTTTAATCTGCTAAACAAAATATGTTCAAACACAATCGATTACTTTTGACGACTTTATTACGCTATGTGTGTAAAGCTCTCGTGTGCTCGTGAGGACAGGTTTTTTGGTACTAAAAAACTGGAGAATGAAGAAGACTATCCTCTCGGAAAAACAAGCCTTATAAATTTCTGGATTACAACGAACATAAAGCAGGTGTCAGCACTATGCACCAGATGCTCAGTTGCTACTCTTTCAAGAGTGACAAAAATCTATAAACGCATAAACATCGTGAATTTCTAATGGTTTTGACATCTCACATGAAAAATTGGACAATGAATAGAAAACTGTCAATAACAGTGTGCACCAAAAAGAGCCTTTTTTTGTGAGTTGGCAACCGACAAATGTTTTCAATTATTTCCGGACTCCTAATCACGAATCTGGCACCCAAATCAGGATATTCCATCACATCAGGATATTGAGAAAACCGTGGTTCAAGGTCAAAAATGCTCTTAAGAGAAATCAACTTGAATCGTCAAAACTAAAATTGGTACGCGATTTTTGTAAATGGCAAAGATGTTTTTAAAAGTTGATAGAAATTGTCTTTCATATTTCCATCCCCCAACCCCCTTTTTAAACCTTATTTTTTCGTTTTTCAAAAATATTTTATTTTAACATAGCTTTATTCTGCAAACCATTGAGAAATGTAATATTATGTGTTGGCAAAAATCATCCTCTATTAAAAAACATATAGAGTCTTCCAACAACAAAATTACCCTAGATCCACCATATCCAAACAATAGACCCCCAAAATGCAAAATTAATTCAAACTGTTGAGATATGGACAATAGGGCGTATCGAATCATAATTGCTTTCTCGAATTTCACATTCTAAGAGGTCTCAAAAGTTGCATAGGGTTGTCAAGCTCTCCCAAAGTAAATTTTAGAAAAAAAAACTTGTCTACCTCTCCCGCAAGGACAAAGTTTTTTTTGAGAAAAACAGTTATAAATAATAATCTTAAAATGCTTAGAATTTTGTAAGAATAACTACATATATCTTATAGTAAAAGTAAATGCAAACTTTCACTAAAAATATCTTGTAAAACATGATGCCACTCTCCTTTTTTACCCACAGTGTCCTGTGAGAAGGATAGTCGAATCTAAAGGTGCACTCGAGAGTGCTCAAATATTTTGACTGTTATCTGATTTTCTAAATTTTTGTTGTATTGATTATAGTGTCAACGTTTTCCTTAAATTTTGGCGAATTCTTCGCATATGGATTTTCTTGTTTTTGAGAAATGTAAACTTGATCGCAAATTTTTAACTTTTCCAAAAAAAATTAATAAAAGGTTTTATATCTCGGGCATCAGAGTGGTACCGAAAATAATTTTCTCAATTTAGATTTTTCGAATGTTTTTCAAAGAAACCCTGTCTTAAAATATTTATTTAAAACACCAGGAAAAAGCCAAAGATATTTTTCCTGTTTTTATATCTAAAATAAAAATATTTCCTAGCATGAAATTTAACTATTATATTCATATCTCCTTTATAATAGTTATTTCCTTAAAACACTTCTAAAAAACAAAAGGTCAATTAAGATCCATCGAATGGCTAACTCAGAAACTCGAAATTTTAGTATAACATATTTGCCAATGCTGAGGTGAAGTGTTTTGAAGAAATAATAAATTTCATGCTAGAAAGTAAAATTTTTTTAAGTTATCGAAATAGAAAAAAAAGGTGGTCTTTATTCTGGTGTTTTATATAGATACTCTTGGAAAGGGTGTTTTTCAGAAATATTTGAAGAATCAAAATTGAGAAAATTACCTTCGGTACCACTTCTGATGCTCGATATATAACACCTTATATTCATGCTTTTGGAAAAGTTGAAAAATTGCAGTAAAGTATACATTTCTCAGAAAAAAGAAAATGCATAGCTATGCCGAAAATATACAAATTATTAATTTGCCAAATTTAAGGAAAACGTGAACACTTTAATCAATACCACCAAAATTTAGACAATCAGACAACAATCAAAAGTTCTGTGCTATCTCGGAAGTACCTTTAGATTTGAATATCCTTCACACCTTACACTCTGGGTAAAAATTAAGAAAAGCATCGTGTTTGGCAAAATATTGTTAGTTAAAGTCTGTATTTAATACATTCAAGTCTGTAATATTACATTTCTCAATGGTTTGCAGAATAAAGCTATGCTAAAATAAAATATTTTTTAAAAACGTAAAAATAAGGCTAAAAAAGGGGGGGTGGGGGATGGAAGTATGAAAGGCAATTTTTATCAACTTTTAACAAACATCTTTGCCATACACAAAAATCGCGTAAAACTTTTAGTTTTGACGATTCAAGTTGATTTCTCTTAGTAGAATTTTTGACCTTGAACCACTCTCAAGGTCTTCTCAAAATCCTGATGTGATGGAAAAATTTGGGTTCAAGATCCGTGGTTAGGAGTCCAGAAATAATTGAACACATTTGCCGGTTTCTTACTCACATTTTGGCTGTAGCACTGCGTAATTATAAAAGAAAAATCTTAATATATAAAAGGCAAGCACGCTGCTCCGTGTCTAATATTTCTCAAACTGTCCCCTGAAAGTATGCACATCTTAACACAAAAATGGCAAGCATGCTGTTCCGCACACAGTTTTACTCAAATTGTAATTATTTTTTTACAGTAAAGTAATTTTACAAGACACCCTGTTCTTAAAAATGTTCAGCCTGAAAGTATGCACACAAAATATATTTGATACTTATCAGTGACAATATTGGGTTTTTTCAATAGTACGTTTTTGATTTTAACTGCTTTTTTTTAAAAGGTATGACGATTTTAATGAAATGTTCAGCCTGAAAGTATGCACACAAAATATATTTGATACTTATCAGTGACAATATTGGGTTTTTTCAATAGTACATTTTTGATTTTAACTGCCTCTTTTTAAAAGGTATGACGAATTTAATGAAATTATTTTGGTGAATTGTACCAAAAAAAATAAAATTGTATCAGCCGCGAAACGACACATGAGTTTCTACGTACGTGATGGTTGCAAAGCCAGTTTTTAAAGTTGTATAGTATTATATAGTTAAGTATATATATAATTGCTGCCAAACCCGACTTTTTTCGCTTTTTTCACTTGAACTAATTTTTCAACACTGCTTCAATACTTAAAATGTTATTTCAAGTGATATATTTTGCAAAACTCAAGTGAATAAAAGTCAAGCTTCAAAAAGAAAAAAAGTGATTTTTGAAAATGGCTCCAAAAAGGATGTGTGCGGAGGAAGCTATAGCTCTTCAGGAAGCAGCAAAGAAGCGTAAAGCAGACAGACAACGGCTGCGCAGAGAACATTTTAGCGAAGCCGAGTTGGATCGCGAGCGCATGCGCCACCGGCATGCAAATATGACTCCCCTGCAGATAGAAAGCCACCTAGCAAGAAACCGAGTCCAAAATATGACTCCATCTGAAATATCGCGTCGCGCCAATTCCCAAATAAATTTCAGGCAAAATCCACGAACAAGAAATGTTGTTGCGTCCAACGTTGCCGAGGCAAATATTGAGGCACATTATTGTGGTGTTATGAACTCTGTGTGTGATTTTTGTAATGCAAAACATTTTGCAGGGGAACGCCCATCCGACAAACTTTTTACACAATGCTGCCAAAAAGGTAAGTGCCGTCTTGCGTGAAAGTTCACAAATGACACCAATCCATTCTTTCTCCTTCTAAAATGCTTTACATAGGAAAGGTGCGCTTGGATCCAATTAGGTCTGCTCCTTTAATTGAGCAGTTAATGAAGGGTGACCATGTTCATTCCAAAAACTTCATGACTGAAATAAGGTCATTGAATAGTGCTGTGGCATTTGCATCAATGGGTGCAAACATTACTCCCCCACCTGGGTATGGCCCTTATTGCTTTCGTATTAACGGTCAAATTTACCATCGAACAGGCGCGTTGCATCCCATTAACGGAAAACAACGAACATTTGCCCAACTATATATATTGGATCCTGATAATGAAGCTGAGCAAATAATGTTAATAAAAGCAAATGCTGATTGCAATCGAAGCCTTATGAAAGATCTTAGCACATTTATGGCAGAAAATAATCCATTTGCTGAAGCATTCAAAATGCTATACGAAGTAGAGCAAGAATGCGCTGAAGATGCTGCACAGCAGGGTGTTGAACCAGGGAAGGTTACAATGTTGATAATGCAAGATCGAACGTCTGATCCCAGAAGGTATAACGCTCCAAAATGCAACGAGGTAGCAGCAGTTTTTCAAAACGCTGATGGCGAACCTCCTCTTGAGAGGGACTTACTAATCCATTGCCGGCCAAATACGAATTCACAGATCGGCAAAGTTACCGAGCGGATTAGCATTTTAGATCCGAATCTGGAACCGTTAATATACCCCCTTTTATTTCCTTTTGGCGAACAAAGCTGGGGTATTCACATTCCTCTTCAAAGGCGCCCAACTGCTTTGCGATCTATACCTATTAATCCAAGAACACGGGTCTCACAGTTACAATTTTATGGTTATAGATTGTCAGTCCGCAATGAATTCAATCCTTTTCTTTCTGCTGGAAAACTTACACAGCAATATTTAGTTGATGCCTACATAAAAACTGAAAGCAATCGACTTAACTATATACGACAAAACCAGACTAAGCTACGCGTAGAAAAATATACTGGACTTATGGATCATATTAATAACGCAGCTGCAGAAAAGAGTATGCTGCCAGGCAGAACTGTTATTCTTCCGTCTTCATTTCAAGGAAGCCCAAGAAACATGGCACAGAACTATCAGGTAAATATACAAAAAGTAATTTTCTATGTATATATTTAGCTATGTATGTATATATGTATTTATGTAAAATTTATCTCATAAATATCAGGATGCAATGGCTATTGTACGCAAATATGGTAAGCCAGATTTCTTCATTACAATGACGTGTAATCCGAAGTGGCCAGAAATACAGGAGAACTTGCAATATGGCCAATCTGCAGCATTTCGACCAGATTTAGTGGCACGAGTTTTTCAATTAAAGTTGCATGAGCTAATGGCTGATTTAATGAAAAAGCACGTTCTCGGCACACCCACGGCAATTGTACATGTCATCGAATTTCAGAAGCGCGGTCTACCGCATGCGCACATTCTCCTTATTATGAAATCAGAAGACAAACCAACAGATCCAGATGCCATTGATAAAGTTATTTCAGCTGAAATTCCCGATGCAGTTACAAGCGAACGGCTATATAAAATCGTAACAAGACATATGATTCATGGGCCATGTGGGTCGCTTAACATTAATTCTCCCTGTATGGTCGACGGAAAATGTGCAAAAAAATTTCCAAAAGATTTCCAAATAGAAACTTTGGCAAATTCTGACGGATATCCTAAGTATCGGCGACGAAGCGATGGCAGAGAAATCACTATCAACGGCAAAATATTGTAATTGACAACAGATGGATTGTTCCGTATAATCCATACTTCAGTTTGAAATATAATTGCCATATTAATTTGGAAAGCTGCGCTTCAATTAAAAGCGCTAAATATCTTTTTAAATATGTGTACAAAGGTCACGACTGTGCCAACGTTCAGATTGAAGAGCAGAACACTTTCATACACGATGAAATTAAAACGTTCATGGACGCCAGATACGTAAGCGCACCTGAAGCAGTTTGGAGGCTTTTTGCATTCAAAATGCACGATCAGTCTCACATGATTATACGACTTCCTGTTCACCTTCCTGATCAACAAAATGTTTTTTTTACTGAAAATAACATGCTCGCGGCAGCCGAAAGGGCAGTAATGCGCGACACTTACCTAACAGCTTGGTTTAAATTAAATCAAGAAGATGAAGCAGCAAGGATTTACCTCTATGGTGATATTCCACACAATTATGTTTTTGATGAAAAAAATCGAAGGTGGAAACTTCGCCAAAAGAGGCAAGACAAAACTATAGGTCGTGTGTATACGGTAAGTTTGAGTGCGGATACAGAACGATTTTGCCTAAGGCTTCTTTTGTTGCATGTGCCGGGAGCAACTTCTTTTGATTTTTTGAGGACTGTTGACGGAGTTACATATTCCAATTTTAAGGAAGCAGCGCAAAAGCGTGCTTTATTTAATAGCGATGCAATTTGGGATGAAACTTTATATGAAGCTGCAAATGAAAAAATGCCACAGCAATTGCGAGAATTGTTCGCGTACCTTTGTGTGCTTGCCGCACCACCAAATGTTCCTGAGCTATTTTTCAAGTACAAAACGGATCTTTGTTCTGATTTTGCACATCAACACAGATGTCATTCAGAAAACTGCAGTACTTGCGAAAATTTTGTTCTTCAACAAATTCAAGCTGTTCTTTTAATTCATGGTAAAAAATGCTCTGATTTTGGACTGCACACTCCTTCAACAGAACAAATTACGTTCACGACTTTATATAATACTCAGCATGAAAGGGAAAAAAGTGAAGCAATAAAAATGTCTTTAAACGAACAACAAAAGGTAGCATACGAAAGGATAATTTCTGCAATTGATGATGAAGAACGATCAAGTAGATGTTTTTTCTTAGATGGTCCAGGTGGTTGTGGAAAAACTTACATATACAAGTTACTACTTAGTACTTAGAAGGAAACGTGGCACTTGCTACAGCATCAACTGCAATTGCTGCAAACCTTTTAAATGGAGGCAGAACTTTTCACTCACAGTTTGAAGTACCTGTTCCTGTTTTTGAAAACTCTATTTCTTTACTAAAAATGAACAGCACTGATGCAGATCTGATCAGAAAGGCAAAAGTCATAATATTAGATGAAGCCACAATGGCGTCAAATAATTCGATTAATTGCATTAAAAAATTACTTCAAGAAATCATGAAAAATTAAAAGCCTTTCGGTGGTAAGGTCATAATCTTTAGTGGCGATTTTAGACAAACGCTACCAGTCGTGCCTCATGAAACACAATCTGCAATTGTGCAAGCGAGCATCAAATACAGTGATGTTTGGAGTGAATTCCAATTATTAAAATTAAGCCACAATGTTCGGTCTACTGATCCCAGTTTTAGCGATTGGTTACTCAAGTTAGGAAATGGAGATCTTACGAATGACCACGACTTGCCTGAATATATAATAGAAATACCTTAACATTTTGTTTGTAGAGGTTCGCTTATAAAAGAGATATTTGGCGAATCTTTGGCTCCTCATCATATCAAACAATATTCCAAAATCGCTATCCTGTGCCCAAAAAATTCGGATGTGAACGAAGTCATCGAGCAAGTTCTCAATATTTTAATTGGTGACACAGTGACATATCTGAGCATGGACTCAATTGAAGACAGTGATGAAAATGATAAACAAAATTACCCTGTCGAATTTTTAAATGAATGTTGTCCCTCAGGAATGCCATTGCATAAATTAAATCTAAAAATTGGAAGTATTATTATACTTCTTCGAAATTTAAATACAAAAAGAGGTCTCTGCAATGGAACGCGATAAGTTGTGAAAAACTTGAAGACTAATTTAATAATCGCACAGGTATTGTCAGGCACTGCCGAAAATGAAATTGTTTTCATTCCCAGAATTGATTTAGCACCGGCAAACTCAGAGTTGCCTTTTACTCTCCGTCGGCGTCAATTTCCCATCAAACTGGCATTTTCAATGACCATAAATAAATCGCAAGGTCAAACATTGGAAAAGGTAGGAGTGTTTCTAAAAGAGCCGGTATTTAGTCATGGGCAACTTTATGTAGCCATGTCTAGAGTCAAGCGCTCTGATGATGTAAAACTTAGTATTATAGAGGGCAAGGGACAAGGGGAATTGGTAAAAAATTCTAAAACCATTTACACTAGAAATGTTGTATATAAAGAAGTTCTACTAAGATAATTTAACAACACATTTATTTAATAAAAAGTGATGTGTGTAAATCCAAATAATGTTTGTTATATTTTTTACTCTAAATGCTTCCCACCCGTCGTAGGACGGGCTTTTATACTAGTATTTTATAATTTCGTAACTCTAACTTTATTATAAAATACACAATTGCTGTAAAAGGAGAGACTGTGAGTCGCGCAATGCTCAGAATGGCAAAAAGAGGCGCAAAACATACTTGTCGTGTAAAAAAAATTCAAACAAAATTCATATGCCTTGAACACGACACCACGCAGAAAATTTGTCAGTGCCATAGCTACGCTGCTGAATAGTTATAAATCCAGCACAATAGTAACACGATCGTTACCTCATTTTTAGTTTTTGTAAATTTTTGTTTAAAATAATATAAATCAGTCAAAAGTTAACTTGTGCCATAAAAAAAAGTAATTTTAATTTTAAGGTCATCCCAACCAGTCGCGGATCCAGGGGGGTTATGGGGCCTGAAGCCCCCCCCAGATTAAAAATATAATTTTTTAAAAAAATACTAGTTCGAGTCATTTCAGCATTTATATTTTTTGGAAAGTAGCAAGAAGGAACAAAAAGCTTAAAATTGTAAAAATAGTAATTAGCTCATAAATAAGTGTGTACTGTAAGATATTAAAATATATATAAGCAAATTATTTTTGAAAGTCTTTTTTTCTCATAAAAACAATAAGTAATTTTGTCAAAAATGTTATGAAGGTGTTTGATTTTCTCGGTTGGCTCTTAAATTTCGATAACGTTGAGTATGCATGTCTGCCTATATTCAGTTGTTGGCATTCTTCTCTAATGGAATTGAAGAAAAAAATATTAAATACCTACAGTCATTCAGCTCATGTAGTCAGTGTTTCTAAATAACCAATGTTAATCCTTCTATCAAGGTGATCGATGCACTAATTCCTACGCGATAAAATTATAAAAAATCATAGATTATTGACACAAATTTTTATTGTTTTTTTTTTCAATGGGTTATTATTTCAATTCACTTACATAAAATTTAGCATACAAAAAACAAAAACAAAACAAAAATGGCACAAAATCGGGTAAATGGTTTAGCCCTATCAAATATTCACACAGAAATTGATATTAACCTAAGGGAAATCGCTGAAATTTTTTGTAAATTAAAAATTCGAGGCATGAGTAACGCGAATTGGCATCTTGGAGATCCATAAGCTTCCAAATAATAACATAATTTAATACAAATAGCAAATAGCTAAATAAAGTAAAAAAAACCATTTAAGTGCGTGAAGATAAATTCGTCAATCCGACGCTAACTTAGCGAAGACTCAAACCAATACTCTTGATCCGCAAAGTACAAAATACTTTTTGCACAGTACGAATTTAACTTTTGGGAGGAAATTAAATTCGTTCTTTTTGCAAAGTACGAATTTAACTTTTGGGAGGAACTTAAATGCGTTCTATATGCAAAGTACGAGTTTAACTTTTGAATCGAGTTTAGCTTTTGGCACAATTTTGTTGCAAAATTAAGACTTTTGCATATATATTTTTCTTAAAAAGTAGTGAAACTGGCGTTCATGGTACTAAGTTTCAATGTGAAAATTCTCAAAATCTGAGCGAAGAATGTTTTTTAAATGCTTATCATTGGACAGGTGATAAAACCACCTTTATAACGATATTGAGGTGGTTCGGAAACTTAGCAAAAAATACGAATTAAACTTCTTGCGGATAAAAGTATGGATTTGAGTCTTCGCTATGCTAGCGTCGGATTGACGAATTTATTTTCGCGCACTTTAAGAATTTTAAGGTGAATATAATCATTAGCTACTTCTTTTCTTTCCATTCTAACAAATCATATAAATTTTTAGCTTTTGATATGCTTTTGAAGTAAATACTCATGATATTTTAAACGTTAATACAATATAATTTATAAAAATAAGTTTACTATGTAATACATCAATAAATACAATGAATAAAAAAGAAAACTAATTTGCTTATATAGCCCCCCACCCACGAGCGATTTCTAGATCCGCCACTGATCCTAACCCCCCCACCCTTTTAAGAAATTCCTTAAAAACGACACCCACACACAGATGTAGTGCCTAACAATACTTTTACATAAAAGCAGCTTGCGAAAGGACATCTGGATAGATGAAAATCCAAAAAACAGCTGGCCATGATAAATGGGCTTCGCGAGGTCCATTGATGATATTGTGTAACCAGTATAATGGATCGCAGTATAATGGATCGCAGTTTATACACAGGTAAGCTTACTAAAAGATTCAATGCCACTGATAATGTATAGTAAACCTGTATAACGGATCGCAGACATCGGTGCCTCAAGCTTTTAAATATAAATGCATTCGAAAAATTCAAAATTTATGTAGGTCCATAGAACTTATCAATTTACGTACGCTTATATTATGATGATGAGTAACCAAGAGAGAGGTTCGTAGAATAGCCGTAGTTCCTAGAATATACCTACTATATACATTAGGGCGGGTTGATTTATTTTTCGACAATTTCCCTATGATTTCCGTTTTCTATGGGTTATTCCATGAAAATTTGCCAAAGGAACCATACCTCTATCGTTGAAATCGAGTCCCCTACTTTTTGTTGGTAGATTTTTTCCCAAATTGACGTTCGTATGAAATATTACCTACACGTTCACATCCATACCTCAAAAACTATCGATCGGGTTTAATCGCCAGTAGGCGCTTAGAAAAGTTGAGCTCATTTTGATCAATTTACAAAAAAAAATCTCCAACATTGGTCCAACGGTTCAAAAGTTACGGGCATTTTTGTCCAAATTTTGGAGCATTTTTCCATTTTTTTCATGATTTTGTCCAAGATTTTGTCTTTTACTACACTCAAATTGAATATTTTTTTTTTGATAATAGGTTGATAGATACTTTATTTTCTCTTAATTTGAATTTTTGTAGAAAAAAAAAAATAAAAAGGGGAAAAAATCAAAAAGTTCGTTTTAAGTGTTATTTTGTTTTAGCAATATCGCATGAATTAATCAACCGAATTCGATAAATTTGGGATTAAACTCTTCGTTTTGAATTGTAAATTGAATTAAATAATGGATTGAGCCAAAAAAATGGCCATGAAAGTAATATTCTTGGACAAAATCATGAAAAAAATGGAAAAATGGTCCAAAATTTGGACAAAAATGCCCGTAACTTTTGAACCGTTGGACCAATGTTGGAGGTTTTTTTTCAAAATCTTGATCAAAATGAGCTCACCTTTTCAACGCGATTAAACCCGATCGATAGTTTTTGAGTTATGGATGTGAACGTGTAGGTAATATTTCATACGAACGTCAATTTGGGAAAAAATCTACCAACAAAAAGTAGGGGACTCGATTTTAACGATAGAGGTATGGTTCCTTCGGCAAATTTTCATGGAATAACCCATAGAATATGGAAATCATAGGGAAATTGGTGAATTTTTTCACTCCCTACAAATCGACCCGCCCTAATATACATATATGACTAATGTCACTTAAACTTATTTTTTCTTTTTAGTTCACGTCTTTTAAAATAATAGCTTATTTTTTAAATTTTTTATTTTTACTTTTTGATTTTTCTATTTTTTTTTTGTGCATGATTGAAACTTTATGATCATGTGGCTTTATAGGAATAAGGCAATAAGCAAAAACCACGACATAGTCCCACGAGCTTAGACCTGGAATCGCTAGCATGCACACCAGCTCAGTGCTCCCTAAAGTCCGGTCCATGACAGGTATCTTATATTTGTATCTATATAACAGACAGGTATCTTAATAAATGTAAAAAGTGTTTAAAAGTTATGCTGCTTTGAATAAGTCATTTTGTATATTTACGAAATTGGCCGAATTGTATATGATTTAGTCAAATATCAAACTCAAAGTTAATTTTGATATTCTAAACATATTTTAAGAGAACTAATCGTTTTCATATATTGTATATACTGAGAATATTTGAAAGCAAAGCTTTAGCGGAATTTACTGATAACCTTCAGCAAGCTTTCTGCAAAAGTTGAAATTGTTATATACTCGATGTTTGTAGTTTAAAATAAAAATGTGGAAATTCTGCCCACCTGCCACCGCCCACCAGTCATCATAATAATAAAAACTTTATGTTTATACTTGATATTGTTTACATAAGCTTTAATAAATAAAAGAAGATTCTGATTTTCTAATGTGAAATATTTGGATAAAAACCACACCTTATTTAAGTGACGTCACCAAAATAATACAACATAAGACTTCAAAAAATTTTTATAATTTCCATATGAAAAATTCTAAGACTTTTCATATAATTTTCTATGAATAAATTTAAATAAAGGCATACTAAGGCTTTTTGCATAGTTTTATATGGATCTGAGATCTCGTGTTTGTTCTGAGCTCGTTTGCGAGTCGAAATTTTTTATATAATTATATATAATTATATAATTATTTTAATAAAAAGTATTTTCATTGTTAGCTTCTAAAAATACGTTAATTAAAATAAAAAAAAAAATTCTCAATTTTTACATGAAAAATTTCTAAGTCATTTTATATAATTTTCTATGAAGAATTTTATATGAAATAGTTCTAAGACTTTTTCATAATTTTGTATGGATCCGAGATCTCATGTTCGCTTACGAGTTCGCCTTTTTTGTATGAAAATATAAAATTTTTTGAATAAAAAGCATTTATTGACTGTTAGTCAAAATTAAATAATTTCATTTAATAGCAAACATGACTTTAGTGAGCTCGTAGTCAAGTCATTGAAAAAATACGCCAATTTGTATATCAAATCGTTTCGTTTAGTTTGTTCAGTTGAATTTATAATAACTGGAATGAATCGCGAAAATAAGTTAATGTTAATTTAATTTAAATTCATTTAAAAGCAAAAATAGCTGATTCCTTACGGAACATTCGATTTGAATCGCTTTGGCTGCAGCCAGATGTAGTTAACGAAACTTGACGAAAAAGCTGGCATTTTGACATTAGCTGCAGCCAACTCGAGCCTTTTAGGCTTGGGCCTCTAGAATAGCTCAAAATCAACCATTTGGAAAAACAAATTTTTTTAAATTTTGCTACAATCTAGCTTAGCCAAAACCACTAAAGCTAAACGTGTCTTATAATTTTATTATTTACGCAGTTGTTTTAGAGAAAACTTTATTTAATACGTTGACGCATTTCTACATCTTATTGTTTTCAAATAATCGAATATATTGACACACATGTTCTATGTGGTTTCTCTTTCCTATTGTCTGGTTTTTTAATACATGTGTAACATCCCAGTGTTCAAAACGGATTCGTTTCGAATTTGAGACGGACTTACTTCTTCGTATTTTTTATCCGAAACGGAGTGCAGTTTGCACCCGGAATTGATGCTTTTTTGTTTCAAATTCCTCTCAAAAATACGAATCGCTTTTTTCACTTTTTCGGATTCGTTACGGACTCGAAACGGACTTCATATACGAATCCGATTCGGAATTTGTTTTTTAAATAATGCGAATTGGCAACAATTTCGTTTTTTTTAAATAGTTCGGATTCAAAACGGAACAATAAACAGGGTTCGGACTTAAAAATTTGTAAATTGCAGTAATTTAAAAAATTGCAGTAAAACGAATTATTTCGCAGTAGTTTTTTATGTACTTACAATCATGTATATTCATACATGTTTTCTACTTATTTACATTAATTTTATACAAATAACATAAATGCACACAAATGTATGCATAACTACATATTGGAAAAACATATTTCTTACTGATTCAAAATATATTGCCGTAGACAAATTCAATCACGGTCTTCAAGATCAAATCAATTCTTAGTTTGGTGAAAAAAATGTATTTATATCTTTAAAATATTTTTTTATTGCAATGATAGCTTTATCTGACAGATAACTTTCTTCTGTTTTAACGCTAAGAAAAGTTGGAGTATACATATGTAATTGGCCCCTGAAACTACATTTTTATAATTAACATCAATGCTTGGATATTCCAAAAATATCACAAAAATAACCATTAAAATGGTTGCAAATCGCAGTAGATTTGTAAAAACTACAGCGACGCAGTAAAACATTAAATTTTGCTAAAAAACGCAGTCCGAACATTGACAATAAGATTTATGCTATAAATAAAATATTTATTATTATTATTTTTATTATTATTATTATTAATTTTTATTATTTATAATTAAAATTATAATTAACACAAAAGTGCTAACACTAGCTGCCAGGGCTATCGGCTTAATTTAGTCTAAAATGTTAAAGCAATAACATGAAAATTGAATAACTTATAACAAATTATGTACATTTATTTTTTTTTAAAAATTCATAAATGGTTTGAATATTTTTACTATTAGGATTTGAAAGGAGTTGGACAGGGTCCTGTGACTGAAAGATTGAAGTGTATAGAGGGGTGAGTGGTAAGCAGTTTTTTAGGATGTGGGAGGTAGTAAGTGGAAAGGAATTGCAGATATGGCAAATTGGTTGTTGTTGTTGCTTCATAAGATAAACGTGAGTAAGGTTAGTGTGTGTTAGCCGCAGTCTCGTATAGCATTTGTTCATAGCCGTTGTTGTGCTAACTGGCAGGCTTGGAGCAGTTCTGTCGGGGTTTATATTCTTGTAAATGTGATTATAGCTGTGCCAGTCGTTTTTCCTTTCTTCGGCAATGAAATTTGTGGCTAAGTTAGTAACAAATTTTTTAGTGAACGGCATAAATGTTTGTAGTGGAAACTTAACAGCTGACTTCGCTGCCAAGTCTGCGAGGTCATTACCCGTGATGCCAGTGTGCCCAGGAATCCACATTATTTTAAGTTTATTTGATAATTTAATAAGAGTTTTTTGAATTTCGTTAATGGTTTCCGATTTGGTGTTTAGGTTTTTTGAAGCATTGAAAATAGCCATACTGTTAGTGCATATAATGAATTTATCTTTATTCTCTTGGATTATTTGCAAGCTTGCCAAAACTGCTTGAAGTTCAGCATCAAATGAGGTTGCATAATCGTGTAATATACCATGTCTGAGTGCATGGCCGTCTTCATTTACAACTGCAAACGATACTCCATTGTCCGTTTTAGAACCGTCCGTGAATAAAATTTTCCAATTATCTCTTCTAAACGGATCAACTGTATTAGCAAATAATTGCTTGTACGTTGAATCAGATGTGTAGTCCTTCCCAAAGAAAGTAAGCCTATCAATGAAAGATTTTTTGGATAGCATCCAAGGTGGCATGTTGAATTTGGTGGACTTTGATGTAAAGTTTAAAATTTTTATCTTTTTTCTTAAGTCAAAAATTTCCGTTAGTCCAGATTTCATTGTTAATGGGTTTTTCCTTGCTGAGTACTGTTGGATCTCTTTGTGAAGGATGGAGGAAGAGCTGCAAAATAAAATATGTATTAGCCGGGATCTAAGGTATTTTATTCTTTCTTCTAAGGTGAGGAAACCTCCATCAGCCAGTAGGTTCTTTATAGGCGTAGACTTAAACGCTCTAAGGCTTATTCGGACAGATGCATGATAGTGACTTTTAATTCTGTTTAGCGAGGACTGCGTGCATTTTCCACAAATTTGTAAACCATAATCAATTTTGGATAATACTGTCAACTTAGATATATTTATTAGTGTGTTAGTGTGAACATTACTTTTTTTTGAAGCAAGATATTTTATTATATTTAACCTGGCAGCTAGATCTTTTCTTAAGTAGTGACAATGATCTTTAAAGCTATTTTTATTTTCAAAAATTAAACCTAGTATTTTTAAGCTTTTTACATTTTCAATATATTGGTTACTACAAGATATATTTATTGCGTTACATTTCAATTTTCAACAGACCAAGACCAAGTGTGTATTACATTCAATATGTTAGTAAACGCAACAGTTATTTCATTTTTGTCTATTTTATTACAAAAAATATACAAATCATCGGCATATAGACAATCAACAAGCTAAAATCATATTCTAAATATTGGGCTTTACTGGTGGGGATATTTGAAATTTGCAGAGACAGAACGGTGTCCTTGTCATCTCTTAATTGTGAAGAAAAATTAGAGGACTTTGATTGGTTTGAATAGTTTTGGACAAATTCTTGTGAAATAAGATGGGGCCCGTCGATAGTGCAATTGTTTACTTTAATTACTTTTATGTTAAATGGTGTATAAGCACCAGTCAGTAGTTTGATACTCCTCCAGATACTAGCTGTTGGAGTTGTTGGATTAATTGTTTTAGTAAAAGTTTCAAAACTTTTTGCCTTAGCTATTTTCTTTTTTTTTGTTAAACAGTGCGTTTCTTTTTCTATACTCAATTAAATTGTTAATTGAGTTACTTCTACGATAATTTTTCCAAGCGTTTTGTTTATCATTCCTAAGCTCACTTAATTTTGGGTTCCACAAGGGCACGTTTCGTGTTGTTTTTTTATTTGAGGAGTAGGGTATGGAACTATTTGCTGCTGAACGGATTATTTTGTGTATAATTGCCGTTTCTTGATTTAAGTTAGAAGAGACCTTTCTTTTTTTTTTCTAAAATGATGGCGTTTTCATTGAATTTATTCCAATTGGCGCGCTTGCAGTTAAATTTTGTGGGTAAGGATTTGAAGTATTGTGGAGAATTTGAGAGTTTTAAAGAGCTAAGTATTGGAAAGTGATCGCTGTTGTGTAAATCGTTAATAACAGACCAAGACGCTATTGGAAGAAATTGCGGCGAGCAAATGGTAAGGTCAATGTTAGTGAAGGTACTATGGGTGGAAAAATGTGTTGGGATCCATTATTTAGTAAAACCAAATTACTATTAAGGATAAAATCTTCAATAATATGTCCTCTGGTATTGTATGTTGTTGATCCCCAGATTGGGCTCCAACCATTGAAGTCGCCTAGAATTATAACAGGTGTTTTTATGTTATTTAATAAGTTAGATAGCTCTGAAGATATTATTAATTGTCCAGGAGGAATGTAGATTGAGAAGATTGTGATTGGATTTTTTATCTTTATTTCAAGGGCCAAAGCAATAAGTGTGGATTGAACTTGTATTAACTTATGTGGAATGCTCTTATGTATAAGAATAGATGCACCTTGTTTTGATGTGGAATTCTGGGGGATATTATAGAAATAACCCGCATATTGTTTGGGGGTGATGGGGTGAAAGTCATGGCGGAGGTGGGTTTCTTGAAGGCAGAAAAGGTGGGCTTGGTGAGTTTTTATTAATATCTCCAATTCCGAGTAGTTATTATAATATCCTTTAATATTCCATTGCAGAATGTTAAGGATCATTGGAAAAAGAGGAAAAAAGTGTAAATCTACCTTTAAGTGTTATTCTTTCAAATAACAATTAAGCAGATTTATAATTCGTTCTCTGACGAAACTATATATTCGGCGGTTATATCAATGGGAGAGGATGGGGACAAAGAAGAATGAGGGGAGCTTGTAAGTGTTTTTGTGGTGTAGAGAGCTTTGTTTTTATTTGTATTGTGATCAGATTTTTTGGGTAGCTCAAGAGAATGGTTGTTGCTTGAAGTAGTATTGTAAGTGTTACTTAAGTTGGAGATGCTAGAGTGTGCTTTATATATGTGGTGTGTGGATGGTTGTAAGTTTAGGTGAGTATCTTTTTTTGAGTCGGAGTTGTTATCTTTTTTTGAGTCTAAGAGTGAGATTTGTTTAGAGAAAGTGTTTAAATTTGTTTGAGTAGTATCATGATTTTTATTTTGTGAGAGTGTAAGAGAAATATTTGAGTTTTTGAGCAGATTTTGGTCGTTAGTGATCAAGTTCTTAGATTTTTGGGACTGTTGGATTGTAGAAGGTGTAATTGTTTTTACTGCCGCAACGTAATTAAGAGTGTTGTTGTTGTTTTCTAGGTTTAACTGATTGTGAATTCTTCTCGCTTCACCTATTCTGATTTTGTTTTGAGTTTTTATTTTCAGAATTTCCTTTTGTTGAATGTATTTTGAGCGGTTATTGGAAGAAGAAGGGTGAGTGCCGAGACAATTAGCACACATAATTCGTGAGCAAACATCTTGGTGGGGAGGGAAGTTGCAGTTTACGCAAAGTGCAGAGTTTTTACAAAATTTGACAGTGTGGCCTAATATTTGGCAATTCTTGCACCGCATGGGATTTGGAAAGTATTCCCGCACAAGTACTGGATACCAAGCTATGTTAATTTTACTGGGAACTTAATAAAGATTAAATGTTAGAAGGATTGAACCTGTGGGCTGTCTTTTATTTTCTATTTCCCTATTTTCTATTTTCTATTTTATTGGGATTTGGAAAGTATTCCCGCACAAGTACTGGATACCAAGCTATGTTAATTTTACTGGGAACTTAATAAAGATTAAATGTTAGAAGGATTGAACCTGTGGGCTGTCTTTTATTTTCTATTTCCCTTGTAAACTTATAAACGCTTACAACACCCTGTTCTTTGAGATCTTCTAAAATTTCTTCTTAGCTCGTTTGAATAAGGTTGCGGTCAAAAATTGTGCCTTTGCATGAGTTGAGAGTGTCGTGTAAAGTAATCGAGACTGAGCAGAGATCTCCAAAGTTTTTTGTTTTTGTAAATTTTTCCGCTATTTTTTGGTTTTTAGTTAATATAAGCAGACTACCGTCGCGAAGAATGTTGATTGATTCATACTGGGTGCTGATACAATCAATTGCTTTCTTTTTGGCAAAGACACTAAAAGATTACAAGGGTTTGGCTTCATCAGCCGATTTAACAACTATGAATTTTGGGTTATCATTGTTTTTTATAACACTGGACTCTGAAAGAAGTGAAAATAGTTCGTTTTTTTTGTTGTTGGTTTTTTTTCTCTTTGCTTTCGAGCTGGCTTCGAAAAGCGGACTTAACCGATTCCCCGAAGGGATCGGTGATTCACAAAACATCACTATGAACTAAGCCAATACAGTTTTTTTTTTAACTCAAAACAAATTAAATCAATATAATAATCAAATTTACTAAAGAAAAAAAATAATGAAAGTAGATAACCACTGAGAGTACGAGATGATCGGAAGGAACGTCTGTTCGTAGCGAGGTTTAGTCGATCAATATTTATTTATTATTGTTATTTCAGTTCTTACATTCTTACATATTAAAATTTAAATAAACAAGGAAATGAAAATTTATTTCAATAATTTTTTATTAATTACTTGTCGTTTTTTTGGCTATTCGATCGTGTGCATATTGGAAGAACTTCTTCGCCACATCCACTGTCGATACTAGCTCGTTTTGTATTATTTTAAATGCACCAAAGTAAAAAATTAAAATATAAGATTTACATATTTAAAGGAATTAGTTTGCATGCGTAACCCTAAACTTGTAAATGCAAGAAAAGTTGGAATATATCTGTGGTCGCAAGGAATAATGACTAAACTCAAAATATCGTAAAAAAACGATATAGATTTTACTTTATTGCCAATTTTTGGAAGTATATAGCTGTCCATTTTTTACCCAGAATTGATCACCACTTATGTCTGCACATACTTTGTTTGTAACGGTTCATATATTTCAAAAAAATTGGTCGTAGTTCGTGCAATTAAAATATCGTTTTTTACGATACTTTGAGTTTAGTCGTTATTCCTTGTGACCACAGATATTAAAATTTGTGAAGCAAAGTACAATACAAACGCAATTAAAAAGTTTCTTGAAAATATCTTGCGTTCGGCTATCCTATAGGCACATGCAACTTTTTCACTCCTGATAATTATTTTAAAATTTAAACGACAAGTAGTTTCAAGCCTAACAATATAATAATTTAAAAAAAAAAATTAGTAGACAAATGTATTTAGTATCCCTAATCTATAGAAAATGAAAGATTTTATAACAAATTTAAGACTGCTTTTTATGTTAACGTTGTGACCGTTTGTTTGACGGATTCGTAACGGGTTCGAAACGGGTCCGTTGAAACATAAGAAAGCGAAATGCGTACTGACGGACTCGTTATTAGTGATGGGAACTATCCAAAAAATATTCAAATTATTCGATAGTATTAAATCATTCATTCATTCGATAGTTTGTTTTTTTCGATAGTTTTTTCATTTGCACTTCGTGTGCTTACTTTCAACTGATTGCACGAATTGTGATTACATGTAACTGAAAAAGTGCGTTCAACAACACTGCTTGATTTGCGTTTAAATGAAAATTATAATGAAATCACACTACTTAGTAGCTATTTAGAGATTTTTTTAAATTGAATGAATAATACTAGAACTGATGGCAAACATCATTTGATAGTTCTTTATACAAGCTATTATTTTTATAATTCGAATGAATGAATAATTTATTCGATACACTGAAAAAAATACTATGGAATCAAATGAAAACGTATTCATATCAAAAAATTTTCGACATAAATGGCGCCAAAAACAAGTACCCTTAAATCAAAAGAATACGCTTTTAGATTAAAAGTAAATATTTTAAAATAAAAGTCATTATTTGGAAAAAAATGTTTTTCAATTAAAAACAATATATATTTGAATTTAAAGAAAAAGCTGTTGATTCAATAACAATTGCTTTTAATTAAAAAACAGGTTGTTTTTCATTGAAAAACAAATATTTTTAAAACAATGACTAGGACTTTAAGGCAATTTTTTTGGAATGAAAGTTTTTCTAATTAGCTTTTTGATTTGAGTAGATCTCAAAAAATTGGAGTAAATTAAAAAAATGCTAAGTAAATACGTAGGACATTAGATTATCCAATGCCTTATAAAAAAGTCTCTAAAAATAGCGCACAAATATAAAACTTCTAAAAAAGTCCCATTTATATATTTTTTTTTCTAAGTTGGGAACCCTGCAAAGAAGGAACTGAGTATGACTTTGACTGACAATGATAATGAGATAAGGGGGTTTCGGACTATCGTACATGTAAGATGGACATGTAAGTTTAATGAACTCCTTCCAAAATACAGTACGCAAACCACCTGCCATAATTATATTTTCAACTTTGCACTTTGCTTACGTTTTTCTTTATATGTTCACTCCACGACGTTTTTTTAGAATGAGAAAATAATTGAAGTCGGATGAGCTTGCGTTCGCACATACTATATGTAGGAGGGACAGGCACAAACAATTAAAAGTTTTTGATTTCCATCCTACATGTAGGACGGGCCGCAGTATTTGTCCATCCGATCTGTCAAATCCGTCCTACATGTAGGATAGTCCGAAACCACCCTTTTAAACTAGCGGGAAAATTTTGCTGAGCTTTCAAACAATCGTATGTATACAACGATTTCATTTCATTGCGGGCTCTCAAATAGAACGCATCGGCGTAATGGCTGAACAATGTTTAGATGACCGTATAGTTGAGCAGTAATTTTCCATATTTTAAAAATATTTTATAAATTTTAATTAAATATATCCAAAATTCAATGTTTAAAACATTTTCCATATTATTATTTTTATCCAATTTTTTGCCGTTTCGTTGCTCTTCACTCGCTGACGCTTTTAATGATATGAATAAATGCATCGATAGTCGAACCAACTTGCGTTCACATGTCCGACTATCTCATTTGCTTTCGAATGATCGTACATGTCATCGAGCATAACTGAGTCAGCGTACATGTACGTTCGTCTGAAACCCCCTAATGAAATACAAAACGTTGCTATTGTTTTTGATTTAAGAGCGCTTTTCTAAACCAAAAACAAAACTCTTTTAAATTTGTAACATTTCGTTCAAATCAAAAACATATTCCTTTTTAATAGTGTTTTAAAATCAATAGCATTTTCATTTAATTTAATTGTCAGTTTTTTTTTTTTAATGCGGACAGTTCTTTGTTCTAGTAATTATTTTTTAATTCGAATGAATGAGTAAATTATGCGATACTTAAATCATTCGATAGTTTCATGAACTAATTACTATTTTTTTTAAAGTAAATGAATGAACGAAATATTCGAACGAATTGTTCGATAGTTGAAAGCATTCGATAGTGCCCATCACTACTCCTAATGGGTTTGAAACGGATCCGCATCTGTTTTTGTGCACATTGGGATATCACAAATATTATATATGAGTGTGGAAAGTTTTGGCTTACACATTGTTATTAACCCATTGCTTTCTAACTGGGTAAGTAATGAACTGGGCCACTTTTTAATATAATTGTTGCTTAAATATTTATATCTTGTTCATAATTTTTCCCCGTACTAAAAAACAAAAATATTGCAGAACAAATTATTCTTAACCTATTTAATTTTAAATTTATTTCGAACAATTCGAACACAAATACATAAATTAATAGTAGCAAGCAACCAATCATAAATTATTATCTGAAACATTAAAAATCAATATTTGCTTATAATAAGACTAGTTTTCCGAATGAGAAATCAGAAAGATCGTGCCACTGTGGATTATTTAAAATAATATTTAAAACAATGAATGTAAACTTTTAAAACGCCTACATTTGTTTAACTTTTTTGTCTCTTTTACCAGGATATTTTTAAGAAATCTTATCATTTTGGAAAAAAATGGTCAAATTGTCGTACCATGAAATCAATTTTTTATTTTTCTTTTTCTCTTCTGGTTTGCGAGATATTTTAATTAATAGCGGTCAAAATAGGCTTAGAATAGCTCAAATTCGACTCTTTGGAAAAAATTTATTTGTTTTAAATTTTGCGACCAATAGCTTAGCCAAAACCAATCTAAATGTGGCTTAAAGTTTAATTATTTCACGCAGTTGTTTTAGAGATACCTTTATTTTATCTACTTCGGGTTTTTTCAAATACTCACAAATATTGACACAAATGTTTTATTTCCTGGTTATTGTCTGGTTATTTTACGCGGTTGCTTAAGGCAAAAGTTTTGCCTCGTTTCTACTTTGGAATTTTTTTAAACTCGCTATATAAAGCGCTTGGAATCTGAGCAACGATATCAGTCAGTTTTTGAGCAGAAGTTCGTTATATTCCTCGAATTAAGCAGTAAAAATACATTAAAATATCCGGGATGAAATACATAATTGCAGTTCTATTCGCCTTGTTTGGCTTTGTGAGTTGGACATAATAGAAAATTAATGAAAATTATATTGCAAATTTAGCGCTGATAGGCAGCTTAATTTTTTTAGTATCTAATACTTTTTATTTATTTCCTTCCTTTGTCAGGCCTCAGCCGTTAGATTCCTGGATGAGCTGCCTTCGGCAAGTATGGAGTGCATTAAAGCCCTTAAAGTACCAGACGAGCACGTTAAAAAGTACGAAGTGTTCGACTTTCCCGATGATAAGACCACACGTTGCTACATCGCATGCGTTTACGAGAAATTAGACTTTTTTAATCCCAAAGATGGCTTCAAAACTGAAAAAATTATCACTGAATTGACACAAAATGCGGAGAGCAAGGAAAATGTCAAGGCCGCAATCAAGAAGTGCGTCGACAAAAACGATAAAGGGTCGGACTCTTGCACATGGGCTTATCGTGTTTTTACATGCTATGAGCAAGAAATTATCTCTGGTAGAGTTTAATAAGATCTACAAATTATGCTAAAAGTAGCTGCAATTCCATAACAACAGTGATCTGCTGCTCAATCACAAAAAAAAACAACAAATACTGCTTAATATTAAAAAAAAAAATCAAACGTAAGATTAATTGTTCTAATGCTTGAATCATATAAGACGTCCTGTCCTGCTAATAAATTTTGTATTTGCATCAATAAAAAAAATAAATTTTTGTTTTTATAAAAACTTACCTAATAAATTGTCCCGTGTCTTTTATGTGAGCAAGCATTTGAGTTGAAATTTTCATACGACTAAGAGAAGTGATAAAATTTACGATTCATGCATTTCAGAAACATTGGTTAGGAACGTAAATCAGATTTACAGTGATAACATAACATCACGTGCGTACGCAGGATAGAGTTTTGGGGGTTATACCCCCCTCCCGAAATAATCGAATTTCAAAAATCACCGAGAGAAACTCTCAGCATAACATGGCAGCCATTGTGCAAGATGACATTGCACATTGGTAATAAAATAAAGACTTAATTTGAAACATTTATTGTAAAAAGACTATAATACATAAAAAGACACAGTTTCGATAGTATCGTAAGCATAGACGTAGAATTCCTTTTTACGCAGTAACAGAGAAAAATTCTGTTTTTTTCATTTATATTTTGGCTCATTCCATCAGATTTCGCCAAGGGTAGGCCTCACCATCTAGAAAAAAATTGGCAAAAATATTTGTGAATGCCCCGTTATTGAACACAACAAAAAATTTTTTTTAGGGTCGCCCCAAAAAACATGTTTTAGGTGTATACAATATACCTTATATCTTTACTCCTAAAATTGGTATTGGCTTCATTTAAAAACAGTTTCAAAGAGAATTGACTGTTACTTTAGCAACAATAAAAAATAACTTTACTAGTTAAGCATAAGATTTGAAAAAAATACTTAAACTTTTGTAAAAATTTTAAATTTTTTTTGATTTTAACCACCCTGTTTTTAGAAGTTAGATTTTTAAAACTGATTTTTTGACGTGTAATTACGTCTTACAGCGCAGTTTGTATGGGGGTCATTTTCACAAATTTTTTCAAACACATTTACAAAGCTTAGTTGACACTTGAGGGTATACCTACAGGCTTTAATATTCATCGTACAAAGAACAAATATATATGCCAAAATATCAAACAGAGTACGAAGAAAACGAATGGATTTTGTCATTTATTTAATAAAGTCACAAAACAGCAAAATTTAAGAAGAAAAAAAATTCATACATTCGTATGATAAAAACACAAGCTGCTTTAGTAGCTACTTCAGTAGCTGCTTATGCTGGTGTTGTTGTTCGTTTGGTTCGCAATCGTTTCGTTTGTTGTTTTGCTGCCTTTGTTGTGGTTGTTGTTATTAATATATATGTATTTAAAATGTACATATATAAATACACATAAGATGCTTTCGTTTCTGAAGTTCGTAATTGGTTTTGTTTATTTTCAGAAAGATATATACAAGAGAGAATTCAGATACATGTAGCTACAGAGCCAGTTTGTATTATTACTACGCAGGTTTGTGCATGCTTTACTAAGAATGCGTTGTTCTTTGAAAATCTATTTATTTTTGAAATACCATAATAAATTCGAACTATTTCTGTTATGCATTATATTTTTTCCATATCAAAAATATATTTTGTTAACTGAAATTGTAATTTTAAATTACTTTAAAAAATATACATCAAATATATAAAATTCTCGTGTCACAATGTTAGTTACCATAATAATCCAAAACGGCTTCACCGATTTTTTGAAATTTTATATACATATTGAATAGGTCTCAGAATCGGCTATTATCAATTTCATATCCATAAGTGATAAGAATTGTCCACCCCTAACATTAATTTTTTATTTTCTGAACAACATTTTTTTATTTTTTTATAATAATATAATATAATCCTAAATTTTCACCTTTCTATCACCAACCCCTATTTTTTAATAGTCATTTTAGTAATTTAATCATTTTTTATCCCGCTTGATAACTGATCAATTATCACTTGGTAAGTTATCCCCGCCAGTAAATTTTAATCTCTCGTTTTGTTATCTTACACGAAATGGTGTGTATCCGCATGCAACAGTTATTTAGACATGGACTCATACGATTCTTTAACGTTAACTGCTTTTCATAACCTTTGTGCAACAAAACAGCTTTCAAGCTTAACCTGCTGCTGTCGATATATAACCGCCAATCATTTGGAAGCTAAAAGTGGGTTAATTCACTAAATCTTCTGTAGCTTTGTCATTTTTGCACCAATCTGGGTCTTGTTCGGCGCAAAATGTTCGTATTGAAATAAACTAATGTCCTATGTAATAAAACAGGAAAATTTTCAATTTTTTTGTGTAAAACAAATTAGTTGAAAAGAGCAAAATTTCAAAATATCATCAAATTTTTCATGAATTTTGAAATTGTGTCCACTGTAACACTGTCATTTCTTGACTAATCTTCACAAACGACCCATGGTTATTTTGGGAATTTTATTATCTTTCAATAAAAAATAATAATCACATCAACCGACGAATATTTTTGAAGATATTTGCATTTAAGTGACATCATCTTTTTAAAAACGCAAATAACGGTAATTATGCAATATCTCGAGAACTAGAACCAATCTGGAAAAACGGAACCCAGATTCAAATTCTGCGCCTCAAATAGCTTTAGGAATAACTTGTAGTTGCTCAGCTCCAAAACCGTGTATACTTGTGTTATTGTTATATGATATTATCCAATTTATTAATTAATAAATTAATTAATTAATTAATCAGACGCGTTTTAATTTTATTAATTTTTTATAAATAAATTAATACACCTTGAAGATCAACTCATCTGCACTGTTTCACAAATGTAGTTTTTCTTTTTCGTTAATGTTAAGTAAATATTTCGTAATATTTTTGTTTTAGTAAAAAAGAATGGCATTGGCTAGAGATAATGAAAAAATAGTTGAAACAAGGAAAGGAAAATATATTAAATTTGATTAATAAGGGAAATTTAAGGGTATGTTCTCATCTCGAGCTCCGAAAACACGGTGATGTTCTAGATTTTTTTTTTCTAGAAGGAAGTAAATGAACACCTTGAGTTTTTTGACAGTTATTTATTGATTCGTAAAATGTAGGGAAATATTTTTTTATGCATAAATGTGTAATGTGAAGTGTCAATACGCCGTCAAACGTCACATTGAAAAAAAAAAGGTACCCAAACGGTCTCCATCTCACAGCAGTTCATGTCATCTAATATAAAAACTGGTCACTGTAGAACAAAATTTGACCTTTTCTTAGATTATTTTCATAATGATACAGGCTGCAAGAGTAGTTTTGAAAAAATCATTTATGAGACGCAATCGTCCATCTGGGCCCACTGTGCGTCGCTGCGAATGACTTTGTAAGCGACAGATGAATCAGAAACTTTTTGGCTTGGACTTAGTTAATTTTTATTATATATACAGGCAAATTTCTTTACAACTCTTACATCAATAAAGTGTAAATTGAAATCAAATGGTTCTAAGTACGCCATTAAATTAGATTTTTTTTAATTCTGGAAAACTTCTTATTTTGTAGCTTACAACGTTATTCGCGCCAACGCTTTAATTATAGTAGAAAAAAAGAGTTACATTAATGGCTGGGTATGCCCTCGTCCTCATACCCGTAATTGTCAAAAACAAATTAATTCATTTACTGTACCTTCTTTAACTTTCTCATGACTTTCCTATTTTCTTTAAACTGTCAACTTGATTTGACTTTAATTTTTAAGGTTTGACTTTTATTTATAGTCAAGGATTTTGAAGTCACAACACACTTCTGGTTTGATGTGTTATCTATCTAACACTTTTTTGGCGCTTTAAAAACTATTTTGCACCTTGAAATAAATCAAATACACTTAAACATTTCCATTACATCGATATAGAGAAAATAGACAAAAATTTTGCACAACTTTTGTTAAAATGTTCACTGAGTATCTTGTTGTTCTAACATACAATATTTACAATAATATTGTAAAGTGAAAATCACATTGGAAGCTGATCGCAACTGATCTCTAATTTCTTGACTCCTGTTAAATACCAAGCAATAGTCAAATCCGCCCACGCCATGGCGCACTACCGCCACTTTGAAAATTAAATGAAGATCATGAAAGATGTAATGTGTAGATAAGTCTTACCAGAACCAGAAAATCTGAAGTAACTGTGGACAGCATCCTTTGATGCAACAGAGTGAATGTTAAATATGTATTATAGTTTGTAAGAAGGAGAATTTAAAAATATCATGTCATTTTCATTAGCAGGTACTTTGTAACTTTTACTTAAAAAATAAAGAAGACAGCATTCTGGACAGCTTTCTTTTGTTCAAAATCAATGGGACATGATATTTTGCCAGGACTTCAGACTTAGTGAGATGTTCAAATCTGATACTATGAAATATGCAAATCTATCTATGCTATACTTTGCTCTGGTAAATGCTACACTGCAAGTGATCGCATCCAGTATTTGCTTTTCTTTTAAGTTTCATTTTGCAGAATAAAAATAAAAATGTGCCAAATAAATTTAAAATGCTTAATCTGGAAATTAAATAAAATTCTTAAATGTGTAATTATACCTAGTACTCGTAATGCATAAAAAATAAACAGGATAACAGCTGCAAGAAAAAAATCTTCTCACAGTAAAAACATTTTCAAGTGAAATTTACAAAAAGGTCATTCAACTCAAGAGCTGTATTTAATAAAGAATTTTCTGAATTCTTAAGAGCAAAACAATTCTTTTTCGAAAAAATTTCTTTATTGTCCTTTCTATAAAAAGAATAACAAACTATTGTCTTTTCCTTGTTGCCTGTTCTGTTATCTCATACATAAGCAAACAGGAGAGTTCAATATTGAAGTAATAATATTGAAAAAAAACCAAAACCAGCATCTTCACGCAATCTTAAATCATGAATGGGTATAGCGATAAAAAAAAACGTCATAACACTCAATGAAAAGATTCAAGAAAGTTTTATGTTCAATAATTGATGGTTTTATAACTCGACAAACTGTAGATAAATTCTGAATTCCTATTAAAAAGTAGCACATGTCAACATACTCCATTCGTGTAGTTCAATTAATTTTAGTCAATACCCTTTGAGTCTAAACAATAATGATGGCAAAGAAAAAAAGACACTATTAATGTGTACCTCTCTCTTGATAATTTTTAAATATATCTTTACAGGCAATATGTACAGAACGTAGGCGGATTCGCCGCACATTGTAACGCATATAGCAAGTGAACAAAATTTGAAGAAGGAGTTCCTGTATAATCATTACATTTTTCAAAAATTATTTTTTTCAAACCTTTGGTCTGTGTTTTCCAATTTTATACCGTAAAATTTCTTAGAGACGCCATTATGGACGAGTTGACGAAAATTTACCAAAATTATATCTACTCTTTAATCAATTCAATGCCCAGACGCCTAGAAGAGGTGATTAATACCAATATAGGTCATCTTACTAATTATATACAGATCTCCATATAGAGATTTTTGTCAACTACTTTTCTGTTATTCCCATCAGCCAAAACGGATTGAAAATCACATAAACATCGATGCTAAAGTGCTCTTTAAAGCAGCTTTGAGGTATCAGAGGTGGGAATTTTATATTTTTGATACTTTATTAAAAATTTTGGAAGCTTGTGAGAACCAAACAAAAAAGCCTTTGGAAAAAGTGTTATAAAACAGAAATGTTATTAATGTTATGAATTATTATAATTATTTATAAAATATCCTTTTTATAATTGTGATTACTTATTCTAAAGGCATTAAAAATTATAAACTGATTACATTCCGATTCTTGCAGAAGAATCGCGGTAGCAGTAGTGTTTATTTTGAGATTTTCTTGCCTACTTGGAAGCATCAGTAAGCATTTTGTTGTGATTCTTTAGTTGTTTGATAGTAGCAATAATGATTTAATTTAGATTTTCCGGTTGCTTGGCGTCAATCGTCAAAATTGATTTTATTTTGGTGATTTTGGTTGTGTGATGACAGCATTTGTGTTTTCTCCACACATCTTTTTTATTTTAGAATGATCTATGTATACTGTCTCCCCCACACCTTCCTTGGAAGTAAAAAAGCAACACTTTTGTGTTTTTTTTTATAGTTTTTTTATATCGCCACAGCATCGTATTACATGCAATGTTAAAAAATGTAACAAAATGCAATGTAACAAAAAAGTATTGATGGTTGATAGCAAAAATATCGCTGAATTATTACTAAAGCATCGATACCTACGACTGCTGGGTTGAGTTAAATTTAAGTGGCTTTTTAATTTTTTTATAAATATGTTATCCGAATGCAAGAACTAGAATTTTGTCTTACAGTTTACCAGTTGAGAAGAATTTAATTTCAACTGGTATCCCGAAATAATTCACGACTTTTACGAAAAGTTGCACACGTTATTGTAAAAGCTAGGTAATAAAGATAGTGCAGATATCATTTGGAATTGCAATGAGACCGGTGTTCATTTTGAAAGTGAAATAAATAAACTGAACACATCAGCCCTTGGAAATACTTTAACCGAGCTTCTATTTATTAGATGTGCTGTGCGTATTATTAAATCTTTGAACACATTTAATCGATAACTGGACCTACGAGTTTATGCCGACTCCGAACTGTCTGAGCTAGGATTTGAACCGACGCGTCAGTGTTGCGTCTAGTGGACAAAAATCAAAAATTTTTTTTCATCAAATCATACAAAATGGGTATCGTTGTAAAGGAAATACTCCAATTAAGAAGAATTTAAATTTTTAGTTCCATTAAATAATTTTTGGAGACGCTACACCTGTTTAAAGTCAATACAATTTCATAGTTTTTATGGTACAATTTTCGTTTCCGAGCACTTAGGCAAATTTTTTTTTGTTAAATCATTTTTCAAGATATTTTAATATTTTTAATTTTCATTTAAAGTTAATTTATAGTAAAAAATAAGGTTTTTGTTATTGGGAAGAAAAAAGTTAAATTGAATTTTTTCAAAAATTTCAAAAATTGATAAAACTATGGAAAAATAAAAAATTTTGTTAAATTTATTAGTCAGCTTCTTCCAAGTTCCGCTATGGTAAGTATGGTTTATTATCTTTTAGAATCTATAAAAAACTTTTCCGAATACGTCCGATTCTTTGAGTAATCGTATTTTTAAAAATGGTCCAAAATGCAATTTTTGTAAACAAACATGTTTCTTATCTATTTTATTAAAAAATGATCTAAGTCTGTTTGTTTAGATGTTTTTTTTAAATTATAGGACATTTTTTGAATAATATGTATTTTAATATATACAAGAAATATATCATACCGGAAAAAAAAAACTTAATTCATTTTAGAAATAAGCGAACAATTTTAAAAATTTGTACCCTACAAGTTAAAGAAGGGCTTTAAAGATCTTGCAATAATTATTGGGCACAAATTAACTAAAAAATAAAAGATTCATATTTAATTAATTGTATTTTTCGGAAATATATATATTTTTTTTGCAAACATATATTAACGTAATAGTTTTTTAGGCAATTACTGGAAATTACGTAAATTTTTTTTAAGTAGAGTGCACCTATGATTACTATTGCCACCCACAATGCATTTACCGTTTTTAATTAAACATTTTACATAAAAGTTTAACGCGTGATTTGAAGTAAAAATGTCATATATTTTTAATAATTCCGATTTATTTAATAGTTGGATTAGTGCTGGACCACGAGATAAAGTATCTTTCATCGTAGCTTTTGTTAAAGAAAAAATTGATGAAAGAGTATTTGATGAAAATCAAGTAAAACAAAAAGTACGCGTTTTTTGTCAAAAACTTCAAAGAAAGTGGATTGAGTGTGGTTACAAAAAAGAATATTTTTTAAAAAAAAATTCGAATTGGCTAAATCTCAAAGCTTTCGAATTTCCACATTCAGATGATGTAAGTAAATAGTTTTAAAGAAATTAAATTATTTTTAATATAAAAAGTTAAAATTAATCTATAATTTAGCAACCTAGCACAAGTCGCGGAAGGCCTCAAATGCAATTTCACTTGGCATCAGAAAAAACAAAAAAAAGGAGAATAGCTGATATAGCTGGTGAATATTCTGCGGAAGAGTTAGATTTTGCTTCCCAATTTGCTAAAACAAATAGCAATCCTGAAAGTGAGCCTAGAAAAAAAAAATTTGTCACCAATGGCGGCATTAACGCTGTATATGGATTTGGACCTTTCTGTAGAAAAGTACAATATTTTGCGAAAAACAGTGAACAAATTGCATGAAAATTGCTTTCCTAGTTATTATGCTATACAGAACTTAAAAAAAACGTTAGTACCGCCAGTAATAGCTTCAGAAAATTCTGCTGAAGTTCCTTTAAAACCTTTAATGCGAAAAACAGCAGAAAGCGTTTTGAGTTTATGTAAACCTAATTTGCTTCAAAACAAAGTTGCACTTATCTGCAAGTGAGTAACCTTTGTATAATTTTATATAGTAAAAAAATATTTTTATTACTTTAGATTAATTGACTCAACATCCAGAAATGAAATTTGGGTCAATGAAAAATGCTCTTCCACTCTTTTCTGTAGACCTGTGAAATTTATCATGGCAAAAGAAAATAAAAATATTATTATTGGAGAAAATGCTGCTATGAAAAACCAGATAAATGAGTTAGAATGCGACATAATCGATCTTGATGGAAGACCTATTGAGGTCTCATACATAATGCACTGTACAATGATAGATGGTGCCATTGCAAATATTCTAACTGAAACCAATTCAACAAGTAGATGTTTTATATGCAAAGCAAGTCCTATTGAAATGAATCGAATTGATTTGGTTAAAACTCCAAATATAAATCATTATGAGTATGGACTTTCAATACTACATTGTTGGATAAGGTTTTTGAATGTTTACTGCATATAGCCTATCGATTGGCATTTAAAAACTGGCAAGTAAGAGCAGAACATAAAACGGTTTTTGCTGAAACTAAAACACGAATACAAAGACAGTTTAGAGAGAGACTGGGCCTGCTAGTGGATTATGTAAAAACAGGTTATGGCACCACAAACGACGGAAATACGGCTAGGAAGTTTTTTTTAAACTATGAAGTATCTGCAAAAATCACAGAACTTAACAAAGATCTTATATACAACTTTGCATTATTGTTAAGAATCCTCTCATGTGGCAAAATCATTAAAATTGATGAATTTAGTAAGCTGCTGAGAAAAACGAGGAACTTGTACATAGAGTGCTACAATTGGTATTATATGCCTTGCTCTGTACACAAAGTTTTAGTACATGGATGCGAAGTAGTAAAATGTTTCGATTTACCAATAGGTGACTAAACTTTTAATATTGTAGTTTGAAGTAATTCGATCTAAGATATATTTTTTCACAATAATTATTTTCGCAGGAACTTTATCTGAAGAAGCTTTAGAAGGAAGCCACAAAAATATTCGATATACTCGTCTTAATCACACGCGGAAGTACTCAAGAGAAAATTCCAATACAGATATTATGACCTATTTGGTAATCTCATCAGACCCTCTTTTATCTTCTCAAAGAAAAAGTAAATATAATAAAAAGATAATTGAGGAAGATTCTAACATCAATTTGTATATTTATAATGAAAATAAAGATGAAGATTAGCACTTTTTTAATTCAAATAATGTACATAAAGAAAATATTAAATAATTATTAGTAAAATTAATATTTGCATTTCATTATTCAAAGCGAATATCTTTCAAAAAGAAGAAAACGTCAATGTATTAAAAATATATAAGTTTTTCCAGCATAGTTTAGTACAAAAATACTCTTACAAAAATATTTATATCTTTTAAACTATATAACATATTTCAAAGAAATAATTTTTTTTGATAAATCATAAACCATATATTAAACCAAAATTAAAAAAATTGTAAATTTAAGAATTTTAAATATGGTAATAATTTTTTAAAAAACTTAAAAATCTCAAAAATTGAAATTTATAACCTTAATTTAGACATGATGGAATTAATTTTTTTAAAATTTTTTTTCATATTTGATATCAGCGACCTTAAATAATTCACCACTCCAAATTTCATCCAAATCGGACGACTCCTTCTATTTTTGTCCAACTTTTGTATGGGCTCGCAACACTGTGCGACGTTCCTTAGCGTGCTTTTACAGATAATTAGTTTTATCCTTCCGCTGAACGAATATATACTTAATTACTATACAAATTTCAACTCTCGCAACACAAACGAGCCAACGAATAAGCAATGCGTGGCAGCTGGGATGATTTCTTAAAAAACTTAATATCTTAATTAAATATACTTATAATTAAAATTTCAAAAGAAAAATACCCCTATCTTAATCTGTAGCACAAATATGATATTTTAAAATTTGTTCATAAAAATTGGACCAGTACTTTTGGAGTAAAGTCGTAACTTTAAATTTTCACTTCAATTTTATGTAATAGTATATAGATATAGATAGATAGATATAAATACATAAATTTTATCAGATTGTACCACTCCCTTTGCCGATATTTTCTACCTAATGAAGAATAAAAGTGCAACATCTCGAGTTGTAAAAAGTATAACAAAGGACATTAACTTGTTTATTTTTAACTTGGTCAACTTGGAGTTTATTAATTCAAAAATATTTTTATTTGAATACATAGGTTTGTTCAAATTTTACATAATCTTAAGAAAAAGAAAAAAAAAACGGATTAACTCTACACAAAGTCAGAGAAATCGAAATCAATTGTGTTATCAATCGTATCGTTATCTTCATTTACAATGATTTCATTGATTTTGCTATCATTATTATTTTTTTCAATATCTTTATTATGAGAAGCTATAGAAGGTATAATAAGTTATTTGAAAGCCAAACTACTTAGTATTTTGCTTCTCTTATAAATTCAACCAATTTCCTTCAGTAACCTTTCAATAAAAACTTGGCTCCTGCTTAACAAATCCACCCACCTGGGTATACTGTACATTCCGGTTGTAATAAAAATCGGATACATGCATGACAGATTTTTCTGTCATTGTTGTTGCCTATTGTCAACCCTTTACAATCTGTCTCGGCATAAATTGCAACCAGAAGACAAAAATGTGCTGCCTATATCCGGGCGTTTATGGACGTGTATGTGTTTTATTTTTTTAAGAGCATACTTCGCAGCCTTTGCAGCCCATATGAATGTATTTGTTGTTGTTGTATACACGTGCTCAGCAACATTTCGTAGATTTTATATTTTTTGTTTCCGTAGGTTGAATGCACAAAAAACTCCGGAATATGTTTAACAAAGTGTGAAAATATTGTGGACAAAGAAATTTTTTTGCATTTTTCGTATTATGCATCTCCTTTTTTTCTCTTAAGTTTTCGTAGACATTTTTATGCTATACAGAATATGGCGGAAATTTATGTCAGCTTACACAAATGTGTTGCATATACTTGTAAGTTAAAATATGTGAAAGAATATAAAAAAATATGACTGGCATAGCTAAAAGCCTTAACACGGGACAGGTTTCAACAATATTTTATACATTTGATTTAATCATGTGAAAAAGACTTTACAGGACATTCGACACTCGATAACAACAGCAAAAAGTAACCAATTAAAAGCAAAAACCAAAAACTTATCAAAGTTTTGCACTGACCCACATAAACTTTGTTTTCAAATCTAAAAAGGATAAAACTTTAATGCTATTAAGGATTAACGAAGTCATGCAAATATAAACTACACTCATACCAGTATATATGAAAGTAGTAAGAGAACACAGATAAAAGTAGAACACAAAAAAAAAACAAAAATACAGAGTTATATAAAATAGACATGCAGAAGGAAAGCTCGTCATAGCAAGCTAGCAGGTAAAATGTTTTATTCATGTTCTTGTTCTGTTGATATAGAGTTCAATTTCGGTATTTAATAATCTAGGCTTTGATTTAAGTGGGGTTTTTTTTCGCCAATCGAGGAAATTAAAGGTCAATATAATGTTTGTTCGCAAATCCGTTCATCTAGCTCACCCATTTTTCTAACATGGCTTCAACTAGTAATGCAAAATCATCACTTTATCCATGATGTCACTTTTTAGTGTGGCTTCATTTTAAATGAAATTAAAAAGAAAAAAAAAAACACTAGGTTTCGATTGCTTTTCAATTCGGAAATACACATATACATATATTGCTAGATAAGAAAAGCTTAACAAAATGAGTAATCATGCCATAGAAATACACTGTATTGTTTGCAATTCGATTTCTAGAAACCGTTTTTTGAACAGTAGTACAGTTAAGAAACACTGTACGCAAGTAGATTTATTCAGAGCAATTTCACTTAATTGACTTTTGAAATAATCATTAGTTTACACTATTTATGGAAAGAAACAATTATAAAAATAAGATTAGAGATACACAATTAGTTTTGGCAATTGCTTTACAAAAACATTTTAAATTTAAAAAGTACTAATATTTCATTTATAGAATTTGTTTATAGAATGAGGTATTGTTTTTTGAGACACAAATCACATCCTTGTTCGATAAAATAGCAGATAATTGATGTTCAAGGAAGTAAATTATGTGTAAAATATTTAGAAAAAAATGCTCTCCCGTAAAATTTAGTGTAAGGCACAAGCGATAATTTTACGTACAACTGATAACGACAGTTTTAAAAAAAAAAATGTAGGTAGGAATTCTATTTATTTTCAAAATAATTTTATACTATATAACTTAGGTAAGGTTAGGTTAAGGTGGTGGCAGGTCCTTAAACCAGCCCACTTAGACCATATTATTGGTCCGTTGTGATACCACAGAATGGAAGAAGGGAGTAATCAAGAGAAACTTTTGTGTAGGATATTCTAAATGTGGCAGAAGCTGTAGAAACATATGATGTTAAATCAGAAGCAAGTGGTATGCCTTGAACTCAGTCAAATTAATATACTAAGCACCAACTACAATTTTTCGTCTTAGGTTGATGTTTTGAAGTTCCTTTGATTAGAAATAAGGAAATAAAGGTTATATATGGTCAGGATTCGAACTCGGAACCCCTGCGCGACAGTCAAGCGCGCTACCACTAGATTATCGAGGCCGCCTACTATATAACTTAGACATGATAAAAAAAATAATAAAAAAATACAGAGTACGCTTAATATTCAGCACCGTTTCAACGAACGTATTTTCGTGTTTTAAAATTTTTGTGCATTTGTTAAAAGCCGAGCTCATTGATTTATGTGATGAGTCATTACATGCAGCAAAAGGCTAAGGTCTTGACAGTTAAACGAACCTTGCCACATATATTTTCAGAAGTATTTAGATTATGTTAATGCTTTTTGTATGAAATGCGAGTATGTATATGCGAGAAATATGAAATAGGGACATGCGTTGTTTCAACTAGCCACTTTCGAAATTTTTGATTCCGAAGATTATCATATTTATATAGAATTTACAATTTTAGACCGAACAGAAAACAAAGAATTCAAGAATTAAATTCAAGAATTGGTACAAAGAATAACCCCCAAAAAAACTCTTGAATTATGACCAATCGAACTACGTTTTCGGTTGTTAATAAAAAAATTTGAGCCTGATATGAACAAACTCGTTAAGGCCAGCATATATAAAAATTTTTGTGAAAATCCAAATCATCAAACATCGACGTATTCCTTCAGAAACGTCTTGAAAATATACTGTTAAAATTTAAAGCGGAATTTGAATTCGTTTGTAAGTTGGAAGTTTTAAGTGTTTGAAAACTGCAACCGGCTTCCATCAAGCCCAAGACTTTGAAAGTGTTTTCAAAACTGCATTTTTATAAATGGCGTGCATCATAACTCAAACAAATTTTAACAAATCAATTCGAAATTTTGCGCCCAATATTCAGCAGTATTTGCAAAAATGTGCTAGAGCGTGGTTTTTGAAAATAAAAGTTTTTATTAAAAAAATTTGCATGTAAATTTTAAAAAAATTTACGATTTTTTTTGTTTTTAACGACATTTTCAAATAAATTTTTTTTCCAAATCGGTCTACGGCATATTCAAAAGTATGTGACCTAGATATAATAAAAAATTTTCTCTTTGTTTTACATGAATAACGTCGACGCACGCCAGTTCTGAGATCTGTCCTTATACCACTATATAAATATAACTATATAAATATACACCTTTTTGAGTCATACATTTTTTTTGCATTCTTAAAACATGCCTCAATATACCCTTTAATTTTCGAATAATAGTTATTTTCGCTTCTACAGCCGTTATAGTAGGTATCAAGCTACAGTATTTCATCTACATTCATTCTCTTTATACCCATTTATCTCGAAACTACTTTCTTCGGCAAGGTGTTTAGTAAAAGCAGAAACTATTCAGCGGAATCATTTGAAATTTTAGTTTACAACATCAGTGGCTTACGCTGGAACTAGAATCAAAGTTTTATTTAAAAACATCGTTTGTTTTACACATAATAACCGGTAAAAAAAGGCTGTTTTTAGAATTTAAATTTCAAAAGCGCGTTATGATTTGTTCACACTGAGAACTACTGTAAATGCGCATTGTAAATGCGCATTTAGAGCATTTACTATATATATTTGTCCCTGTTACTCCTACAACGATTAAATGGCCTTTCGTAAATGTGGATTTTGTAAATGCGCATTAAGCTCTCAGTGTGAACATAGCATTATTCTGTCAATTTTCAATATTTTTTTCTTTCTACTTCCAGCCATAGCTGCACTCATAGTGATTATTAATATTCTTGATTTTTATTTTTCAGATAAACAGAAGAGTTAAAATCTGCAACACCGCCCAGACCCATTTTCTTTGAGAGGGTCTTATGGAGCGCCATTTTTAACATGAACACAAATTTTTTGAATAAAAAAATACATTTTTATACCATGAATGCGTGTTAGAACTTACTTTAAAAGTTTATATATCGTTTTTCAATATTTTTACCTATAAAAAATTCTGAAAATATCTTATATATTTGAGCGCTAGACCACATGCCTACCTTAACTGAATTCAAAATCCTAAAAATGTTTTAATTTAACAAAAAATTATATGAGGCCCATTTCTATGACTACATGAATATAGAGGCCTAGAAGTATGAAGGACACAAAAATAACAAATTTCACTGAACTCTATTAGAATTAATTGCACCTAAATAGACCGCATAATTAAAGACCATAAACGTTAAAGACAACAAAAACTAACTGGTTTTTGTAAAATTGTTTCAGTGTAAGTGCCTACGTGCGCACATACCACGAGATATCAATAAAACGGATGCCGGAGAACACCATGCAGGCAGAAACACAATAGCTTCATCGAAAGTGGACACATACTCGCTTACAACAGCACACATACAACAAGCACACACTCTAACACAATCAGAGGCCAGATCAGACTAGATCAACGCCACCACAAAACTATCAAATACAAGATCCACTGGCAGCTACACACAAAACCAGAGCATGCCACAAATTTTAACCCATGCACTCACACATATGGACATGCACACGCGTATACTGCTGTTTCACGAAGCAGTAGAAAGCACAATAAATAAAGAAAAATACTTTTGGAAAAATATGCCACGCATTTAAGAAGCGTACGTTGAATGGGCTCATTTTGTTTTTAATTTTGTGTGCCATAATCTCTTCAAAATAACGAAAAACTGAATTTAAACAAAATTTGTGAAAATAAGCATAATAATTACATAGATTTATGAAAAAACATTATATTAACCCTGCTTTGATAACCGTATTAGAAGTAGATCAAAAGTTAACCATACGCCTATCAGTTGTTTCATTGGTTGCGTGGTTTAATGTTATGTTAACAGCAATTAAACAATTTTTGCTTTGTACTTACAAGGCTTTTCTACACATTTTTACATGTTATTCAAACACATTTTCTCAAATATTTTTTTTTTATTTAAAAATGAAAATAAAAACTTACAGTAAAAGTTTTGTCACTTCTTTATATGGGAGCAAAGCACTGTGCGGCCCCATTTTTCAGAGGGTGATAGTTAAAATAGACCGCTGGGCTTTATTCAACAGCATTACACGCTGCCATCCTTCCGTTTTACTCTTTGGCCTCTTCTGTAAAAATGACGCCTTCTAAGCTAGTCGCTGTGCAAAACATGCGCTTAGCTTTCATTGACTTTAGTGGCGTCCATTCAGCAACCTGCTGCTGCTGTTTTTTTCTGCCTTTCTAACTCAACTTCCACACTAGTAGCTGCCGCTATCTTCATGTCGTCTAACAAAAAGTGGCCTAAAGTCAAATTCATGCATTCAACACAGTTTCATGGTTTCTGTCACTACAAAACAGGCACAAAAAATGGACACGCTGCAAGTGCAACAAAATAACACACACACACACACACACCAAATAGAAAGGCTGTGGCCCACATTGATTGTGTTTTGCATGCGGTTTCGCATTGTTTGCCCAGGATGTTGGGCGTTGTGATTGGAAATTTTGAAAGGCATGTAAATGAAACGTAGGCAGCGACCGAAATAGGTCGCCAGCATGAAAATTGAATGGGTTATTTTTGTCAGCGGTTGATTTAAGAAAATGAGTTTTAGAGATTTTGCGTATATTTGTTTTGTTCAGTTTGTGTTGTTTCTCACAGCTTGTTACATCCTTAGCGCTACAAAACAATGTTGCCTTTTTCTTTTGGCAAAAAAATAGATTTCTTTAAGAATTTTAGTTGCTGAGTCAAGGGTCAACAGTTATTTTAGCAGTTTGTTTGACATTTGCTTGGCAACTCTCCATTTGGGTTACCTTGATTACCGGCAGAAGTTTTTTCCAACAAAGCGCAATAAAATAAAATACCAGTCAAAACCAGTGTTTGCAAGCCAAAGGCAACAAAAAAATAAATATATTGGGGCCAACAATAGAACTCAATTTAGTGTTGTGAAACATGCCAACAACATAAGCTTGTTTTATTGAACATGTTCCACAACCAGCGTTGGGATATTTCACAACCTTATGTTGTTTTATATTATTTTATTTGCATTGTTTCGATATCGAAATGGTATCGTTAACTGATCATTTGTAGCGTTATGTTACGGTCATTTGATTTTTGAAACAACATCTTTTCGAAAACAAGAAATATCAGTGCTCGAGAGAAAACGAGCTATCGTTATGTTAGATATTGTAACTATGAAGAGGTTTAATAATATAAAAATTGCAATGATCTACTGTGCGTTCATCCCAGACAAAATTGTAAGTATTGCTCCTATGATCATGATGATTTTGTAAGGGAGCTACATCTGATGTTCCATTAATATTCCCACTTGTATTGATTAAAAACTCCTTGTATTAACTCAAAACTCCATTTAGTGAACCGCACGAGAAAACACGCTTACCTGATCCAGGTTATTTTTACATGACAGATTTTGTTAGGAGAGCAAGCGCGTCGGAAGCGAATTTCATCTGGGGGGGCAGTACAAATGGGGGGGCAGTACAAATGGGGGGGCAGTACAAATGGTGGTGCAAAAAAAGTTCACCAAAATTTCTTCACATGAAACATGAAGAAGAGAGAAAGAACAGGAAAATATATAATACAAAAATATTATCGTTGTAAAAAAAACTGATATTTTGAATAACTTTTCCTTTTAAATTGTTTATCTAGCTAAAAAAGTGCGGGGGCAACTGCCCCCCTCTCCCCCCGCTTCCGACGCCAATGTAGGAGAGTCAAACTTATCGTATTAACCTGATCCACGTCACTTTCACCTGACGGATATGGTTAACAGAAATACATGTAGAAAATAGCGGAAAAAGCATGGTAAGCCAAAAAAACAAAAACCTACTAGCTGGCAAATTCGGATCCACTGATGCAGAATTTTTAACAAAGGGTACCTCGGGATAAGGTAGATGAAAAGAACCTGTCTTTAAATTTTCAATTTTATATAATTCTATGGTCATTTGATCTAAAAAATAAAGTGCCCATGGTTTACTTTACCTAGCTCTCCCTCTGGCTCCCGTTGTAGTCAAAACGGGTGTTTTTTAGTCTTAATTTTGTTTCTTGTGATGTGGTTGTTAAAAAATTATAAAATTGGCATGAAGGAGATTGAGGTAAGAACATGTAAACCTAGCATTTGGTTAAATAAACCTGATTTAATTCTATTTAATCACAAATACTGGTTAAAATTTGGATGAGATAACCACATTTGTCAGTTTCGTTAAACCCCAAAAACAGGTTTAATTGACCTGAACGGCATGTGGAAATCTTAACCTTACGATTCATATTGGCAAAATTTTACCTGAAATTAAGTTAAAAATTAGTAAAATTAACCAGATTTTTTCTGGCTTTTCAATTAGTCCTGCCACCCTACCCCTTAGTATGAAATGTTCTTGCATAAAATTATAAAAACACCCAAAAAATACCACTCTTTTTATAAACTGGATGAGCTGCTGCTTAACCTTGTAGAAGGAGCGCTATGAGTAGTTAATCGCTCACGCAATTTTTTAATCGATGGAATTTATAATTTCTACGAATTTTTTGGATTCATTTTGTTGGGTAACGGTTCTTCTCCGAGTCTTAGCAAGCTTCTGCTGAGGTTAGTGCAGGATCGTAGCTGTAGGCAGGAGGTTTAAGTTTAAAATCAGCACTTTGCTCACTGCGTGACAAACGACGTAAGTATTTTTCATTAGCACTAGAGTTAATAAAACCACATATTTAAAATCGGCAAGCAATGAACATTTTACCTGATACATTTAAGAAAACTATTAAAATGTGTAAGTAAATATCATCAGGTTGATAAAGGAAGAAATTTGCTAGTCTATTTTGAAAAGCTGACAAAGCTCTGCAATGATGGCTAAAAAGCCTATCTTACTTTCATTTTGCAGTCTATATTTATTCGTCTGACAAAGATTTTTATTGAAACAATTTAATTGATTGATACAATAGAACTAATTTTATTTTGGGATCGCGTTTGCCTCTTATAGACAAAATCGATTCCATTCCGTTCAATCCTAAAAGTTATAACATTTATCTTTCTTTATATTCTTACCTGTTAAAATGTTTCCCTTTCTTTAAATTCTTATGCTATAATATTTCCCTTATTTTACATGTTATAAATTTTATAAAAAATTCTTAATTCCTAAGCTCTCACCAATACTTGAATACTTCCGTTAACATTGTAATAAAAGAAATATGCAAACGCAGCATATTCACCAATTGCTTACGTTTACTCATATGTAGTCTTACTTTCAAGCGTACAAAGTGTTACAATGTGTCAACGTTCACTTGTGCATGATTTTGTTTACATTTATTTGTTTACTAAAAATGTTTATTTATAAATGACTAAACATGCTGCAGTGAGTCATTGAATACACTGTGTAGTGTATTTCGCCATCTATTGATCTACTTAAATAGCCTCAAGATAACGGTTTTTGTGGATTAAGCTCCAGAATGCAAAACAGACGTTCCAAAAAGGTTTGAACTTTATGTCGAATTACTCAGTAATAAACACGTAAATTATATGTGTCCAACTTGCTTTCAAACACACATCAACAATGATCTCATCGAAGACTTATTTGTCGTATCATATTAATTTATGTTGTTACACTCAAAAAATTAAACACTGTCAGGACATGAACTTTTCCCAAGAAAGTATTTGTCAGTTCTTTGTAAAAGCATCAAAGTCTTTACGCCAACCATTTCTAAGCTTTTTTGACAACATTGGCGCTTTCATCGCAACAATGCGTGCGCATTTGAATACCTTCAAGAGTTTAAGTATTTTCGCCAAATATATAGTTTTTGTGCCAATAGTTTTTAATCTTGAAATTTAGTTCAAAACGACACTATTGGGCCAACAGTAAATATTTACGACAACAACGAAAAATCGTTGATTCATTTCGCAATGGCGATCACTACACTTCTACATACCGGGGATGTACATATTTTAGTGTTCGATCTTCCTTTTGTTTCTGTCTAAAAGTATGCGTGACACGGTTTGAATTTTTTCAGTATTAAAAGTTACCATGCGCTTCAAACATAGTATTATATGTAGTGGCACCGATTATCAGTCGGCTACATAAATACAGATACTTTTCATTAAATGAATATCTATGCAAAAAATAATTGTTAATGCATTTTGCCAAATAACATAGATAAATTACTAAACTACATAATAGTTACTTTAAATACTTTAAAAACTATTTGCCTCCAGATAATCGGTGCGATTTCGTTACACCAAAAACGAAACTGTTGGTGCAACAACTTAGCTGTTGAATCAAATGCGAAAGTTGTTGATGAATCAAATACGTAGTACTTGTGTCAACAACTTTTATCTCTAGGGCAACAATTTTATCGCTGTTGGCGCAACATCTTAACTGCTGAATCAAATGCGAATGTGGTTGAGGCAACGAAATGACTAATAAAAGTTGTTGCAATTAAGAACAAATTGTTGGCGTAACAGCGTTTTTTTTTACTGTATAAATACCATATTTGAAAGTTTTCTATATGACCTTGTTATTATTATGTTAATTTTCTCTGATTTAAATAAAAATTCCAAATGTTTGATAGCTTAAATCATACTTGATTTTATATACAAATTCTAGATTTTTGATAGTTTATAATCGTTTATTGAGCTCTAGGTCAGGTTAAAAAAATTAATTGCTCTAAAGAATTTTTCCAAAGAAACTACAACAACAGCATTTTCAGTATGAAAAGGAAAGCATTACTAGCTGACTTTGTTGCAATTTCGGCCCTGGTACAGGCTTCATCAGAAATCTTTGAGACACGACGTGCAAGCGCAATAGCGCACTTCTATACAGAGGCGATGAGATTTCTGTGTCAATTTCTCAGTTTTTCTTCTTTTCATTTGTTACTAAACTGTTGTTGTTGTATATAACCATATTTTTTACTAAACTGTTGCACGAATATGAATTTCTTTGCTATGTTTTTGTTTAATGAATTAATAAATCATTTCTGCTTGAATTCGCTAAGTAAATAAACATATGTAACTAGTAAGTAACTAGTAACTGATAACGAACTTACTTACTTACTTAGTTGGCGCTACAACCGTATGTCGGTCTTGGCCTCATCTAAAATTTTGAGCCAGCCATTTCTGTCTTTCGCTTGCTGGCGCCAGTTGGAAATTCCAAGCTTTTTCTGTTCTAAAATTTCAAAAATAGAGCTTTTTCAATTTTAATTGTTATTAGATTAGTTTATTTCGAAGAATTTTATCAACTGCGCTTAGGTTAGACCGAAGCACCGATGTCGCACTGTGCACATACACACACATATGGCCTTCTTTAGTGTGCTCAGTTCTTGTTGCTTTCTCCAAAGCTGTTGTGTTGAGCATAAATTTTATGGTAAGTTTACTTTGAAATTTATTTTAATAGTGTTCCCATTGTCTTCCCAGGCTAAAATTTTGAGAGATTTTAGATAAACTATCATTAATTAATATATATTTTTTCCAAAATTTTTAAAAGTGACTTTCATCAAAATATTTTTTTGTAAACTTTTATGCAAAAAAATAACGTAAATATTTTAGAAATTTTACAGTTTTATTATACAAAATAAGTCTTTTGAAAATATCTTTAATATGAATCTAAGATCGTTGCTCTATCTCAAACTGAACAGAAGTTATGATCAAATGAAAAACAGTCCTAAAAAAAACCGACTTTTTTAAATTTTTGAGTACCCGTAACACAGTAACCACTTGAAAAAAAAATAAAAATTACAAATTTATTTTCTAAATTGTAGCCAACACTACGTGTATAGAAAGTTTAAACCAAATCGGAGAGGGTCAGGTTGAGAGTGTTGTTGAAAAGCAATGTAATCACCTTATACTTATAAAATTCAAAATTTCGTTCAAATTTTTCAACTTTTTTCACCACTTTCCTACTTTATGTGTCTTAATTTTTGTGGCCACTTTTTTTAATAGTTTAATTTAGATTAGCTCTCAGCACTCTAACAATATAAAATTAAAACATATTTTCTCTAATGGAAATTACTTCAGTAAACAAAATTTTTGTTTTCTGTTCGAAAAAAATCGATTAAAAAATAACTTTGATTTCTGATCACAAAAAAATAACGTAAAAAAATAACTTTTATTTCTGATCGAAAAAATATGGACCACGAAATAACTTTTATTTCTGATTGAAAAAAATAACGACTAAGAAATAGCTGAAATGGTTGATTGAAAGCGATAATCATTATTGGCGGTCCCTGGTATTTATACTATCGTGATGATATCGAGTACGTATTTATTAAAGATATCGTTACTATATAATTTACTTTGCAAAAACTAAAAGTTGCTTTTAATAACACTGCACGTTACGTTTACGGAATTAAAAGGTCTGATCACATTTCACGCTTTACTTATCAGTTGTTAGGCCGTGGCTTAACAAACTATCTTGAGGCAAGAAACTGCATTTTCCTGCATAGGATCATCCACTCGCGATGCCTAGACTATCTTTTTGAGAAGCTTAAAGTTTGTAGATCAAGTCGAAGCATGAACCTAATTATTACTAAGTTTAATTTTATTAACTCAAGTAGATTGTTTTTTGTTAGTGCAATAAGACTATGGAACTCACTGCCAAACAGCATTAAAAATGTTTCCAATAGTAGGCACTTTAAGCATTTAATTTTCGAGCACTTCTCTTAACTCTCTTTTTCTATCTGTTGTCTTTAAATTTTCCTCTCAGTTCTTAAATCTTAACTTTGTTTCTCAACTAATTCTTTTTTTCAAATTTTATTTTATGAACTGAGAAAGCAACTTAAAATATTTACATTTAATATCTCAATATATATTTATAATTAATATTTTTCTTGTTCAAAAACTAATGTATGTAAAAATTTGATTTTATTTTATATTAATATTTGTTAAAATAATTTTGTATTTTTTATAATTCTATATTTTGTCTTTCTAATGTTAAATTTTAATTTGATATTAATATTTGTTAAAATAATTCTGTATTTCTTATAATTCTATATTTTGTCTTTCTAATGTAAAAAAATTCACAAAATATTTTAATCTTATAAGTTGTTATGTATGCTATAAATGAGGCATGTAAAAGACTAAGTCTTAAATGTCAACATATTGTAACTAAATAAATACAAAATACAAAAAATACAAATATATCGCAATGCAATCGCTTTTATAATATTGTTATGATATCTAGTATTTTTTAATACAGATAAAGTTACGATATTGAAATGCTATCGTAATTATACTATCATGATAATATCTGGAAATTTGTTAAACAGATATTGCTATGATATTGTAATGCTATTGTTAACGGGACGATATCTCGTATTTGTGTGTTAGGATATTGTAACGATATCGTCAGACTATCATAACATTTTTCTACCGACATATGGTTTGCTGGGATTTATTATGTGAGTGTATTTTTTCGATAAATGTGATAAACAATTTTTTGCTTCGTTATCTGAAAATCGTTGCGAGTAAAAATGTTACTAGCAGAAACCTAGAGGTACTTTTTCTCTCTAATTTTTATACGCTATCGCACAGATAACTGTCTCCACATAAGCGATGGACAAAAAAAAAGGAGTGCTTCTATAATTATGCAATTTTGTATGCTTAATTAGTTTAAGTCAATTAAGAAAAAATTTTAATTTGATTTGTTTCCACTGTACAGTTCACTGTGTCTCGTTGCAAGTTTTTTGAGTACGTGAAAGCTTTATTAGTAAAAACTTGTTATATTTAGTAACAATTTTTGTTAATGAACAAACCTATTGTTTCGAAATAAAAATTGTTTTGCTAAATTTGACTGATGTTTTTTTAATTGCCGGGATTTTATTTATATGTTATTCAGAATGATACAGAAACAATCACATAGAATTGATTAACACCCAAAAGTATACCACATGGAAGCAGATATACTATTGAGCAAATAATAATAGATTTTGAAGCTAAATTTAAATTTGTTCTAATTATGCAGCACGAGAGCGCGCATTACTTGGTAAAATATTTAGAATAACTAAAATGTAAAATTGTGCTAAGCACGCCCCAGTGATATATTCTGACTAACATTTACAAAAAACAACTCCTCTTCCACAGAAGTGTCTAGCCTAAAGCATGTATTTTCATGCAGCTGCATTCACAACAAAAAGGCATTAAAAGAGGGAGGAATTGAAAAAAAAATAATTACGCTCTATGCTTATTGTGTGCAATTCGAATACAGATAAAATTCCAATTTGCTTAATTTTTTGTAAAAATTTATAAAAACCATAAACATTATTAGAACTATGTATGTCAATTTAGGATATTTTTAGAATAAATTTTGTTAAATCTTGGGTACAAAATGATGGTTGCTTACAAACTTGATAAATACATTCATCGCTATATGTTAGAAATATGTATTTCTTAAACAATTTCGAGTTTTTATTAACCTCTTGGAATAAATGAATTTATACGATTACTAATGAGATGTGGTGCATTTTAACCACGACACTTTAAGGTGTTTCATTTGTACTTCGCTACATTTTCGCATACAATTTGTAGTTGACCACCATGTTTATATACATACTATATACAAACATAATTGTATTGCATAATTTTTTTGCATTTACAGACATATTTGTGTAAATAATTCTGACTCTACACAAATAAAAAAAAAAACACAACACAAACCAAATGCATACATATATTCCGCTATGACAATTTTCTGTGTAAGCGTGGGTTTGTATATTTTTTTTTTTATAAAATATGTCACATGCATAAAATATAGTTATTTAACGTTACGCCTGCAAGCGTGCAATATTAAATAAAAACAAATTTTATTTGATTTTATGCAACAAACTATGTAACTGTAATCTATTCACAACTTTCACATATTAAATAGTTATTTTTTAAACATTTTGTATGCGGCATACATTTAGGCTGCTCATGTTCAACAAGAGCATGGGTGACAGTTGTTGTTATGGTTGTTGTTGTTGTTGTTGTTGGTTTTAATGTTTCAAACATGCAACGATTTATGGTTAACCAATAGCTTTTGGTCGAGTGCTGGAAACGAAATTTAAAAAAAATAGTTTGACAAAAATATATGACTGAGTAACAGCTGGAGAACTGGAATGCGGCATACTTTTTGAAACATTAAAAAAAAATAAAAACTTTTAACCGAAGTATTAATTAAAATCAGCGATGCCCACGAAAATTATTTGAGGAGTGCAACAACAAAACAAATTTTATTTGATTTTATGCAACAAACTATGTAACTGTAATCTATTCACAACTTTCACATATTAAATAGTTATTTTTTAAACATTTTGTATGCGGCATACATTTAGGCTGCTCATGTTCAACAAGAGCATGGGTGACAGTTGTTGTTATGGTTGTTGTTGTTGTTGTTGTTGGTTTTAATGTTTCAAACATGCAACGATTTATGGTTAACCAATAGCTTTTGGTCGAGTGCTGGAAACGAAATTTAAAAAAAATAGTTTGACAAAAATATATGACTGAGTAACAGCTGGAGAACTGGAATGCGGCATACTTTTTGAAACATTAAAAAAAAATAAAAACTTTTAACCGAAGTATTAATTAAAATCAGCGATGCCCACGAAAATTATTTGAGGAGTGCAACAACAACGAAAAGCAACATCAAAAAATTTTTAGATCTAGATACAATGAGGAACTACCAACAACAATGAACACATAAAAGCAACAACACGAGCAGTGTGACCAGAGTGGAATTTAATATTCCACTTTGGAATATTTTTCTTTTCGAGAGCACATTTTTTTTCAATAATATGCAGCATAAAAAGTGGAATATTTAAGTATTCCTATCGTTTGGGGCTGTCTAAATTAACAAAAATTTTCTTTCAAAAATACCAAGTAAACTCTTTTCTAAGAAAAACAGTTAAATCAATACGAAGTATAGTTGAGTCGTTCCGAACCTGTATAGTTCGCGAAACTATGTTAACAGTCGGACATAGTTTCATTTGCCCTGTTCACACTCATAAAATTTTTTGTTAAATCCAATAGAACAACGTGGGAATTCCAAGGCAGTTTTACGTTGTTCTTTTATATTTGCCAAACGATTTGATGAGCGGTTTGAAATGTGGACACCGCTATTCACTCCTTCGATTAATTTTTAGCATGTCCAAACAGTTCCTACAACAGTTCCGACTACAAGTACAAATTGATGCTTGTGAGCGAACGAAAGAACTGATATATGAAATGGTCAGATGACATTTCGTCGTTCTTGCTGTGCACATTGCTCTGTCCATTTCGTTTTTAACATGCTTTTATTCAATCAAATGGAACTGGCAGAACTAAATAGTTCCTCGGACCTGTTAAAATCTGGTACATATGACATGCATTAGGAACAGCTTTAATGCTCCTTTTACTCCCTTTTCAGCAGTTTTTGTAATTAACTAACTACAAAAACTACAAAAAATACTACCTTAATGTTAACATCTACTCCTTTTGTAAGCTCAATTTATTCTCATCAACGGAAAGTGGTAGCACTGGCTAACAAGAAAATAAAACTATCATATATTCGTATACGTATATTTTGTATAACAAAAGAGTTGAGCTACTTCAGCTTTTTCACAATTTCTCCATGAATTGTCGAGTCATCAAGCAGGTCTTTCAACGGAGCCAGAAGATTTGAAACAAAATTTCATAAACTACCATGATAGCTTCAACTTATCCCCAAAAGATATCGAAATTCACATCGCATACACATTCAAAGCGGATTTGGCACCTACAAATTTCTCTTGATAACACAAAAAAACTACTACGGCCCCTAGCTCTCACGCTATTACGACCCCTATTTCCCAAAACCAGCCTAACCCGTCAAGTGCTTTATTCTACCATAACTGTGGTGGTATGAGAGATAAACTTAGTAAACTTTTTGTTGATGCTAAATATTGTCAGTTCAATGTTCATGTCTTTACAAAAACGTGGTTAAATGATACATTAAAAAATGAGGAAATTCTTGATTTTAATTGGACAATATACCGTAATGATAGAGATTATACAAAAACAGGTCTTTCTCGTGGTGGAGGAATTGCAACAGATAATTGCAACATCCACCCATAACTGCCTTGAACTCCGATTAATAAGAATAATACTAGATCTAAATCGTTATATCTATATTGCTGCAATATATTTCCACCCAACTCAAAAGAAAGTTCATACAATGAGTTATATGAAACTATAACTTCAAATGCAGCCACCTTAAATGAAGAAAATAAAATAATCATATTGGGAGACTTTAACCGTCCCAATATTTCTTTTATTACCGATGAGAATGACAAACACCTCCTTCCAATTAATCTTACTAATTCGGTCGACTTTAATTTACTTAGCACCTTTTATAGTAACAATTGTCAGCAAGTAGCTCCCATCCCTAACCAGAATGGACGGTGGTTAGATTTAGTTCTTACTAACTCATACGACGAAGTCAACGCCACTCCAACCTGTGAAGCAGAGCATTTATTCTCAAATACCCTTCACCACACTGCATTTACAGTTCAATTACTTTCTTCCCGTATAACATTTAGACAATCCTTTAATAATTCTGTAGTGTATGATTTTCTTAACGCTGATTATGAAATGAACTGAATTATTTTAACTGGCACCAACTATCAGTCTTGGATTTGGATGATACTGTTTCGTTTTTCTACCAGTGAATCTTTTCCGTACTTGATATAATATATCAAATAAAGTTCCACAAATAAAAAAACGAAACGAACCGTGACTTGATATTTTTAATTAATTTGGTCTTAGAAAGTTTGACCGAATTACTCACTTGAGTAACAAAGTACTCGGTTGCAACATCTTCAACTATTTGGATACTAGAAACTGCATCTTTTTACACAACCTGATATGCACTCGCACTCCTGATTACTTATTTGAAAATTTGCAAACCTACAATTTTGTAGGTCAACTAGAAATCTGAATCTTTTAATCCCTACTTATAATTTTTTAAACTCTAACAGACTCTTTTACGTGAACGCCATCAGATTGTGGAATTCACTGCCTTTAAGTATAAAAAGTATTACAACTAAACGCAACTTTCAGCATGTAATTTTCCAACATTTCTCTTAAGTATCTCTCTTTCACTAATTCTAAGCAATTGTATTTAAAAAATCTTACTTTTATTAAAATTACTTTATCTTTATATGTTGTTATTCTTGATTTTGTCGATTTTTCGTTTTTTGTTTGAATTAATTTTGAATAAATTATTATTTTGATTAGATCTTTTAGTTAAATGATATTAATTGTATTAAGTAAAATTTTTAATTATTTTGTTTTGTTGTTTATCACTTGTTATTTTGTTATGTATCTATATTCTTACTGCATTTAAAAGACTCTGTCTTATTTGTGAACCTTTTCGTTAAATATATAAATAAATAAAATCCTAAAAAAAAAAATTAAATCTGAACCTTGGCTTGATCCTAATCTTAGGCAACTCAGAAATCAAAAAAATAGTCTCTACAAACTCATTAAAACACCGACATTGTAAGTGATGAAGTAAAGGCAGGAAATACAAGGCTGTCTAAAGAGTTTTTAGTAAAGTCTGAAGCAGCATATAAATTTTACACCAACTTGATTGGTGAAAGAATTATTAATAACCCTACAAAATTTTTCGACTTTGTAAACGTCAAGCGTAAATTGGCCGGATATCCTACAACCGTGTTTAAAGACAATATTTCTTCTTTCAACCCACAAGTGATCTGTTATCTCTTTGCAGATCATTTCAAAGAAGTATTTCGTCCTCCTTCAACCACCAATTTGTACACCGTTCCTGTATCCCAACACGTCCGCTTTGGTTTGCACAGTCAATACTACACAAGAGGATATAATTAATTCTATAAATGAATTAGATCCCTACAAGTCTTCCGGTCCGGACCTTATACCACAAATTCTCCTCTTTCAGTGTATATCTCAATTAATTACACCATTACATATTATTTTTAATAAGTCTTTGCAACAGGTGTTTTTCCATCTTTTTGGAAGTCATATCATCTTACAGCAATGTATAAGAATAGCGATAAGAGAGCGAACAAAAACTACAGAGGTATTGCCTTTTGGTCAACTATTCCTAAGATTTTTGAAAAAATAATATGTTTTAAGCTCACTGAAATAGTTAATCCACACTTAAATTAAAAAAAAAACACGGCTTCCGTAAAGGACGATCAACCACTACAAACCTCACAATAATGGTATCAGATGTTCTTAACAATATGGAAAAAGGTCATCAAATAGATGCCATATAAACCGATTTTAGTAAAGCATTTGATCGAGTTGATCACGTTATATTAACAAAAATATTAGAAAAATTCGGTGTATCTGGTTCTTTGTTAAAATGGCTTATATCCTATCTTAGCTGAAGATCCCAACATGTTAAATTTCAGGGTACTCTATCTTATAAGATTATTGTATCATCAGGCGTACCTCAAGGAGTCTCCTTGGTCCACTCCTCTTTAACATATTGATTGGTGATATTTCTGAAGTTTTGTATGATATCCCACATCTCTTATACGCAGACAACTAAAAAATGTACTATGTTATTAAATCTGATATGGACACAGTTTTCTTACAGAATAAACTTTTATCCCTGGAAAATTGATGTAATCAAAATAAGCTTTCTCTAAATGAAAATAAATGCTATGTTACAAGTTATTCCCGTAAAAAAGAAATGCTTTATAGTAGTTTGGAGCTAAATGGGGTTGAACTAAAGAGGATCAATCACATTGCAGATCTTGGGGTTATCCTAGATTTTAGGCTGCGCTTAAATCTTCACCTCTATCATATTACATCCAGGGCAAACAAGCTTCTCGGATTCATTAAAAGACGTGCAAATGAATTCAAGAACGTCTGCGTAATTAAAACCCTATATTGCACACTAGTGCGTCCACTTTTTGAATATTGTTGCACAGTATGGAACCCTAGGTTTGAAGTGCATTGTGATAGAATGGAATCTATCCAAAAATAATTCTTACTTCTTGCGTTGAGAGACACGTACGACCCTCGAGACTATAGAAACCTGCCACCATATATTCACAGACTGAAAGCCATTAACATAATGCCGTTGTCAATAAGAAGATCGCTACTCTGTTCATGTTTTATATTTAATGTCATTGCCCGAAACATTGACAGCGATTATATTGCCAACAAAGTAACAATTAATGACCCAATAAGGAGATTAAGGCATACAAGATTTTAGAGTGAATCATAGAACCACACCACGTACGTTTTCAACGAACCAATTAACAGATGTTGTATGATATTTAATACTATCAGCAAGCACTGCCTACCACCTACGTATAAATGCATATTCAAGCGTACCCTATCCAACCACCTCTTTCCACCCTAAGCATCTATCCTTATCACGATCACCAATCACAATCCATGCCTCTTTAATTGTTCCCTATTAATTATATGATAACACAGCAGTTTCAATAGTCATCTTTTCCACTACTTTGTATAAAATATGTTATTATGTAAGTTCCTTCTGTTTATTCTTTTCTTTTTTTCTTTCCTTTTCTTTTTGACGTGTGCTTGAATTCATGTCATTCAGATGGGTGGATTACGCCCACTTCGATTAGCATGTCTTTGTACACCAAAACAAGGAAAGGGGTGAGGAAAAAAAATAAATAAACAAGCTGTTAGAATAAGTATATTGCTTTGCTTGGCCAAATAAATAAATAAATAAGTAAATAAATATTCTTTTGACAATACAGCTAGGTGGGTGGCAATAATAAGACCTCGTTCATCTTTTGAATCTGATAGTGCAAGCTGGCATTCAACAGATTTGCGGGAATGTGCAAAAAGTAAAAAATATCGTTGAGTTTTTTAAAAGAAGTTCTCAAGGGCTGTATTAGTTGCACGTAGTACAAACCCAAATGAATATAGCTCCACTTAAATTAAAACAAGATGTTGCTACAAGGCGGAACTCTAAATAGGAAATACTGGGTAGAGGTTTAAAGACAAAAGATGCAATTGTCGGTACACTTGCACTAATTGAACACGATTTGGCATTAAAGTCCCAAGAGTAGGACAAAATTGAAGAAGTTATTCCTATTTTGAAAATTTTTTCCTCTATAACTGTCGAAATTTCAGCCTTAAAGAATGTAAGCTTATCAAAAGTTATTGCTTAATGTCGAATTTTAAAACGTCAGTTAAACGATCGCTTTTGTCTGGGGTTAACACGCTCCGATAATGCCAAAAAACTTGTGGATGTTCTACAAAAACAAATAAATGCATGATTTTATAATTAAGAAAAGAACTATCTTTATGCAGAAGTCACAATTTTAGATCCGCGTTTTAAATGAAGAAGATTTCGGGATGAAGCTAATTTAAAAATGTTTTCGATCGAACCACCATCTTCAGATGCAAATTCAACTGTTATCGCACATACCAAAAATCAGCCGTCGACCAGCAGGAGTGCATACATTCGAGATGACTTCGACCGTGAAGTAGCCAGATTGGTACCTGTAAAATCTATAGCTGCTGGTATAGTTGAATTGGAGAAGTATATTCAAGAGCCAATTATAAGTAGGTCTGAAGATTCCCTTTTCTAGTGAAGCGCAAGGAAGAGTGATTATCATATTTTGTACGAACATGTCCTTAAGCGGTTAAACTTAGCAGCGACATCTGTTCCGTGCAAACGCATTTTTTCAAAAGCAGGCTAAACTCTGACTGATAACTGTTCCAGGCTGTCTGCAAAAAAAGTATCACAACTAATTTTTATAAACTGAATTAATTCCGCTGAATTAATTCCGAAAAATTTTAGGTTACTTGAACATTTTTTATTATTTTTAAAATTCTAAATTTTTAAAATTATTCTTAACCATTTTTTATTTAGTGTTAGTTACTTAAATTTTTCATTTATTTATTTTATTGAACTCTGTCATTTTGTATATATTTTTAACCAACTTTTCATATTACTTTAAAGCTCCTTTTCATTGAATGAACTATATATTTTTTTTTATATATAAATATTTTGTGCAATATAAATATAATTATAATATGCAATTTTGTACATAGCTGTATATATAAATCTTAATGAAGTACAAATATTTATTTACATATTTAAATTATTTCTTAATCTTAATATATATAATCGCGATAGCAAATTTTCTCAAAGGAACGGCAAGAAAAACGAAATGCATGTATAATAGGGGTGTTTTCTCCCATTAGTTCTCCTACACAAATAAAAAAAAAAAAATAGCTACGTTGCTTGATGTGTTTGAGAGCACTTTGATTGCTTCGTTTTCATTTTCTTGTTCTTCTGGTTTGTAGAAAAAATTGTAAATTCATTTTATGGCCCGAATTAAAATTGTTGTTATTCTCATCAAAAGCATCTAAAACTTTGGTACTAATTTTAATTACATAAAATATAATTGAAAATTATAATTTACGCGTACTATAAGTGCACAATATTAGAAATTGATTTAAATGAATGCAATATTTCTTAAATGCTTGCAATTGTGCTGCTTGCTGCTTGTGTTTACTTTTTACTTTTTCACATTTTCTTTTGTATGTATGCACCACGTGTTACAGCTGACAAGCTCGAGTGACGTAGTGCGCAGAAGATTTCATTTTTTGCGCACGGAGTAAGCTATCTGTATATCTTTGTTTCATGCGTAGAAGGCATTATCGTTGCAGTCAAAATTAAATTCAAACAAGCAATCATGATACAATAACTATTAGGTGTTATGAGAACGTGAGTCGTTGAAAACTGTTGTGAACCGTTATGGTGGCGATACCTTAGTGAACTATTTTTTTCTCTGAATGTGTTTTACTCTAAACGTCAGAAAAATTGTAAATTATTTAATTTAATTATTAATATTATGCAATTATATAAATAATTTAATTGCAATTGTTGGCTCCGCTGAATGCGTCGAATGTGTGTGACGCACGTGGTTTGTTTTGTTTTCTTTTGTCTAACATTTGATGGTCGCAGATCGTGAGAAAATAGGTAGCTGTCATGGCTACTTAATAGTCATTGTATCAAACAACAGATAATTCAAAAAATGAAATGACAGCTCATAAAAATATACAGGTGCGGCACCTGTGTTTCAAATTTTTTAAAGGCTATATCGCAATTTTATATGGATAGCCAAAATAATCCTATTCGTTATAAGATTATTATTTTTGTTTTTGCTTTGCATGTAAAAAAATAATTTGGATTATTTTGAAGCGAATGGAACGCAGCTATTATTTTGACAGAATATATGTTGTTTTGTACCTTATGGAAGAAGTTCCTTTTCTTAATATATGAATATTTCTCTTAATTTATTTATTAGGAAATAAAACTATACAAAAGCCAAGACTGTTTGTGTTAATGTGTATAAAAACTCGGCAGTGCGTTCAAATTAAATTTTGCATCGACCTTAAAAAATTATTCTTACAAAATTTCTTACGTCAGTTCCGATAGCAACCTTTGTTTAAATAAACAGCATGAACCAACATCTCTTTCGTACAGTGAGAACAGAAACATACTTTAATACTAAACAAAACATTTTAAAATATAAATTTAACGCATTTGCGTTTGTACAAAACAAAATTTAACACAAACGTGTTTATTTTTCAACTATAAAATCATTTCTTTTTTTATAACTTTCTCTTATTATTTCTTTGCAAGAACTGAGATTGAGTTATAATGAGCACTGCTCATTACTGCTCATTTTAATGATTAAAATGATAATGAGCAGTATAATCAGTGAACAGTGTTGCCAAGCAATTGAGACTAAGCTGAGAAAAATCTCTATTTTACTTTTGATTGTTTCCAAATATTTTTGAATTTGTTTTACAGATAAGTAACATTAGATGAAAAAAGAACTAATTCATTATTTTAATTTTGCAAACTTCATCGAATAGAGTTAAAATTAAATATTCGAAGGGTCCATGGTGTCGCTGATCACGCGATCACGCAATCTGTCGTTGAAAACTCCAAAAAATTAAAAAATGGCGGTTTATATTAGTTTTTTATTAAAAAAAAATATATATTAAGACAATGAATAATTTATGCGCAATTCACCTCATTTGCGCATGATCTATGAACTATTTCGCAACACATCTTATGTCAGTTGCTCAGGAGATGCTTTAGACCAGAGTTGTAAATCCCATAGCTCTTTTAGCTCACTTACAACAACTTCAATATTTCCATGTGTGTTGTAATTCGAGGAATTATGTACATGTCATTGTTGTTGCTTGCTCGAGTCGAAAGCTAGCTATCAATGGCCACATTCAGCGCAGACAACTGATGTGAACTGTAATGGTAGCGCTACCTTAGTTCACGATGTTTTTCTCTGAATGTGTTGCTACTCTACACGTCAGAAGTTAGATTCAATTTAATTTTTATGTAAATTTAATTCAATTGCAAAGGTTACTCACTTAAATTTGCTGCGTTCTTTCTGCGTTTATTAATTTAACAGAGTCAGTAACAGCATGTGACAGTTAAACAAACAGTTGTGTTCATGTAGCATAGAATTTGTTCGCTCGATTAAAAGGCGTTCGCTACTTTATCAGTTTTAGTTAGCGCTACCAAATTTGTACCATTCAGCGAATTTTTACACAACAGTTGCCAACTGTTGTCTGCGCTGAATGCGGCCAATGTTATTGCTGCTGTGTTTTTTTTTTTTGTTGGTATTTTCTCGTAGCGCACACTCAAAGTGGTGGCGAGTTTTTTGTTGTAGCATTTTCAATATCACTTGTCTGGAATAAATTTGCTGGAATATATGCTGAAAACCTATTTTTGCAATTTTTTTTAAATAGACATTAGCTCAGTGTGCTCATGTTGTTGTTTTGTTTTTATTTTTTTCGTCGCCATCGAAGCTTTAATTTTTTAATTTTTTTTTTAAATTTTAATTTAGCTCACTGCCACGACACCTCTGCTTTAGACAACAACTGTCACTGCTACCTGGTTATATTTTTAAAATGGTCCAAACAGTTTCGATAAAAATTATCTCTCTTTCGCACTTACATTCCGCACATTACTGATCCATGGAATTGTTTGAGCGGCGACAAGTAAAACGATTATTCTTGTGAGAGAATGAAAGAAATAATAGATGAAAAGAATATATGATGCATCGTCATTATTTTTGCGTGCATTTTTTGTTTATTTCTGCTTTTAACGAATGAAGCAGAACCATCTCGAAATAACATTTAAAATGATTTCGTTCCTTTCATTCTAATAAAAACAATTGAAGGAACTATGTATATAGTGTCGCGGATATGCATAAAACTGATGCGCTATTAGGTGCAAATTTGTATCGTGCTTTGAGAAACTGATTATAAATTATTTTAATTCCCTTTTTGGCAACATTATAAATTTACTACATACCGTTAATTCAAATATTTATTTTATAACAAAGATAATTTTTTATAATTTGTTTTATTATGGTACAATTTTGTTATTTATACTCTCAGCCCTATTCTGGCAACTTGACAATAGTCAACCAGCATTTTTAATATTTCTATGTGTTTGTTGTATTTCTTTTTATTTCAAAACAAAATTTTAAGCCCAAAAAACAACATTTTTAAATGAAATTGTCCATATCTGAAAAGAAGTTGACAATTTTTATCAAAATTTATTATTTTTGAGTTTTGAAATAAAAAAATTTCAACAAACATATACAAATAATAAAAATACTGGTTGACTATTGTCAAGTTGCCAGATTAGGGCTGTTTATTTTTCAAATAAATAAATTTATTTGCCAAACTATAAAAGTTCCCTCTCTAATATAAAGTATTTTATTTCATTTAAAAATTTTAATATAAAATAACTAAAAATCAAAAAATTGTGTTCAATTCGGTTTATGATTAGTTAGAGCGTTGTGTTAATATTTTGCATAGATTTTAACAATTTTGCTCTTCAGTTCATCAAGCAAAATGTTATAAAAAAACGCTTCTTATTGTCCTTACAGTTCAAACAAACAAAGGAACTACATACTTCCGCGGACATATTTTCATGAGCTACTTCCGCTCTACAAAAGAATCGTTCCATGTCTGTTCCGTCTCAGGAACTGTCTAGCACAAACCTTATATGAAGTTTAAGTTTAGTTTAAAAAGTTTAAAACCGAAATCATGCAGCTTGGTTTGTCAAAAAACTACCGAATATGAGGAACATTATGATTGCAAAGGGGCCGTAGCCTACTGGTAGAGTACGTGGCCCGTAAGCTGAAGAACCGAGATTCAAAGCCTAGCTATAACAGAATGTTTTTTTTATCCTAATCAGGTATTAGGATCATTGGTAAATGTAACAAATGTATTAGTACAATATACATTTCTGTTTGTACGAATAAAAATAAAATATTCGTAATATGTACCCAACAACGTCTGTTCTACGAATCCTGTTCGTGGCTGAAAACTACAAATAAAATTCGTAGAATGGACGCTGTTATTAGTAATATTGACACAGAAATATTTTTTAGTGTAGATCGTTTCCTAATCGTTCTGCAGATAATAACATGTGGTCGAAAAATAGATATTGCCATGTTTAAGAAATTTGCTTGGGATATGGCTAAACTGTTAGTTGCAAAATATAATTGATACTTCATTCCTGTGATTGTCCATAAAGCTAAAATACATGGAAAAGTAATAAATGATGCAGCTGTACACTGTTAAAAATCTTGGACTAAATTTTAGTTTTACTAAAATATTACTGCATTTTTTTTATCCTGCTTTTTAAAATTCAAACTAGCTCATAATTCAAACTAACTGTACTAAAATTTAAGCCAAAAGAAATATTACAGCTTTCTTTTAGCTTTTTGGTTTAAATTAAAGTTCAATTCTGTATTATTTTTTGTTTTTAATTTTAGAAATGGACCCGTAAAAAGTTAGCGGGGCAATGCTTATTAGGCGATTCGGCTCAAATGTTTGTTTTTTGATTGTGTCACGACTAGTGAACTTATTCTTAGCGGGTTCGAATATCACGTTTTTTTTCGTACTTCAATCCAAGCCTGTACTAAATTTAAAAACAAGGTTGTATTAAAATCATATTTTAGCATTTTGCAAATTCTAGATTTAAGACCAAAGAAGGTGTGAACTTATATGTAGCACGGAAAAGTTTTAATTTTAGTACAAGATTTCTCACCGCATATATACTCTCTCATACTCTCTCGCTCTTTGCCGATTTACATACTTTATTTTCTTTTTTTTTTATTATTTCGTCAAAAGACAAAAAGATTATGGTTATAGACAAAAACATTATGGTCATAAGGAATAGTATTAAAGTGTCTTTAAAATACATATAAAGTAATTAATTCGACTGCATAATTTTGATTAATTACTCCTTTCTACAAAAAGTATAGCGTTTCTTCCACTTTTAGCGTATGTTAATATATATATATATGTATGTATTTGAGGCAATAAGTTCAAAAGTGACGCAACCTATAATTTTTTAAATTTATGCTTTATTGCACAAGTAATTGCTCATTTTCGTAAGTAAACATTTCATTTATGTATTGTTTTTAAAAATGTTTGATGTCTTCATATTTTGTAAGCAATTATATAAAATTAATCTTTTATTTGAATGAAAATTACATCCTTATCAATTTTTCGCAGAACTCCCTTTTCCCGGTACATAGATATGGTTGAATGAATGTTTAACAATCAAATTAGATAGACCTTTATTGAAAGCATTCTTAGGGAAAAGTGGAAAATTATTTTGTTTTTCAATACATACATTTTGTTTTATGCCTATTTACATAGATTGCTAATTTTCAAGTGGGGTTTTTTTTAAAGAATAGTAAAAACTAGCAAATGTAATGATATTGGAAAGTAACGAAACAGCAGAGCATGTTTTTGCAATATTAAAGCACTCTTGAATATTTCCTTAATAAAAAACAAAAACATTAAGTAAAAACATATTCGCCCTTCTTTCTTGTAAATGGGATCGAGTTTTCCAACATCCAAGCTAAGCATTGACCTCAAACCCAAGAATTAAAACACACACATACACACACACACACGCAAACAGGCTATCTTCGTAGCATAAATAAAATGGGAAAAACTTGCAAACTGCGCACACATGTTAAAATTCCCTTGGCTGCATTCTATGGCATTGGCATTGCCATACTTTGGAATTAAAAAAAAAAGCAAAGAGCCACAGCTAAAGTCGTTCGTTGAATGACTATGGCGCGCTGTAGCAGAGGATCTGTAACATGTAACGAGTTTCCACTGACGTTGTGGTAATGGCATTTTTTGTGGGCCACATTAAATTTTTGTTTTTTTCGTTTTTATTGATTTTAGATGGTTTTAAATTTGTTTAAAAATTCTACGAAAAGATTTGCATGCTAATTCTGCAAATAATGAAAAATTTTATGGGAAGAGATAAATTCTTAACAGAATTTTCAAATGGTGTGCCCATTTAATTGCATAGACTTAACCCGTAAAATCCAAAATACAGCTCATACACCCAGAAAAAAGACTTTTAAAAAATTGTTGACTTAATTTCCGGTTAAAATTTACCAACATGAATCGTTAGGTAAGATTACTACATCTCATTCAGGTCAATTTAACTTGTTTTTATGATGTAATGAAATTGACAAAAGTGGTCATCTCAACCAAATTAAAACCAGTATTTGTAGTCAAATTGAATTGAATCAGGTCTATTTAACCAAATGCTAGGTTAATACGTTTTTGCCCTAATCATCTGCCAGGAAATTTGGAAATTTTCCAACAATCACATCACGAGAAACATAATTAAGACTAAACAAACACTCTTTTTGCCCCCAGCGAAGGCCAGAGGTAGAGCTAGATCAAATGAATCATGGGCACTTTATTTTTTAGCACAGAATTTGATAAAATTTTATACTTGCAGACAGTACCCTTCGATACAAATTCTGCATCACTAGAGCAGAATTCAACAGCTGGGAGGTTGTTTTTTTGCAATAGGCCTACCATGGTTTTCCCGATATGTTCACATTAGTTTTTATAAACCAGATCCGTCAGGTGAAAGTATCGTTGATCAGGTTTATACGATGTGGTTGACTCTCCTAACCAAATTCGTAAGGTAGAAATAACCTGTATCAAGTAAGAGTATTTTTCCCTGAGTGCATTAAATCAAAAATTTGGACTTAAAATTTATTCGCATTAATATTTTAAGCAGGAACATTATTTTAACCTTTCCATGTGAAACATACGGAACACATTGTTGCCATATCTCGTAAACTGTTCATCATAATTTATAATACAAAAAGTCAAACTAAGCAACAAAAATCAATCAATTATGAAAAAATCGTATACATAGCAGAACAATAGAAAAATACCATTAAATTTATCGCAAAAACAAAATAGCACAAGCAACAAAAACAACACCAACAACAATAACTCGCACACTGGCAACAATAGCGGCAACAAGAAAACAATGAAAATTGGAAAATCATTAATTTTTCTACTCTTATTTTTTTGTGCAATATAGGAACATAGTACTTGTATATTATTGCTGCGTTGTTGTTTTTGTTGGTTTTGTATCTATTGAATATGCTGCTATTTAATGGCAAATCGTTGTTGCTTTTGTTGTTGTATTTGTGATGCAAGCTTCTTTGGCTTGCTTAAACAATAAATGATGAACCAACTTGATGTTCGAACGCATGAATAAAGCAATCATTATTCAATATATTGCTGCTGTTGTATTGGTGTGTGAAACGGATTGTGTTAGTTATCATGCAATGTGAGTTTGTGTATGTTTTTATACTGACATGTGCTGCCCCCTCCCCTTTTTATGCTTATATCACAGTGTTTTATGTGATTTTAACTAAGTGTTTACATAATTCAATACATCAATACTTAAAGTTAAACTTAGTTGTATTCTTATATAAATATGCTGCAGTTTTTAGCTTAACCACTTGCTTATTGTGATGGTTTGTTATGAAGTTAAAGAATAAAAATGGCCTGTTATTTTTATATGTTTTTTAAATAATTCTGAGAATCAAATAAAATACAAAATTTATTATACAAGTTAGTATATATCGATATCTATAATATAACATCGATGACTCAGTATAGAATTATCTGTATGAAAGATGATACCAAACAAAGGAGATCTTAAAAAAAAAATGTATTTGATATACACATGTCTGTGTGTTTATTTAAACAGTCAAATAAAATGCAATTTTATTTTATTTCTAGTTACCAGATTCTAGATAATAATTTATAATAGGGTTGTTAGATTTTTTTTTCATCATTTTACACCGTACCAGAACTATCGGAAAAATATTTCACACACGAAATAAACAAAATGCACGTAAACCAAGAGGCAAAAGATAGTAAAACTGCGCTCTAACTTTTTCTCTAGAATGTCAGAATTTTTATTAAAAGGATATTTTACTCACAAAAAGGAATTGTTAAAAAAAATTTAATTAAATACTTTAAAGATATAAAACATGACAATATGGGTATTAAATGAAAGAGAATATTCATAGTGATATTAACAAAACAATATATATTAACAGTAGTAAGCGATCATAAGCTTTAGGGCAAAGTGCAACAAGAGGATGACATGTCACCATACATCTAGAGAGCGACATATGACCATATATTTATAAAGTGGCATACGACTGCGGATGTCTTCTGAATATCACCATGAATTACTATTAAATACAATAAAATATATCATTTGTTAGTTGTTTATTAAATAAACAAAAAATATTGAATAGTTTATTCATAAAAATTTCAGATGAGAATATTTTCTTGTTTCAAACTTTTTATAGCGTGATTTTTAATAGTCGGGTATTAGTTTTTTGAACTTATTTCTTTCAATAATGGAATTACTTCAGCTTTTTTTAATGCATCAGGAAAAATACCAGAAGTAATGCTTTTGTTAAATAAGTGACAAAGAACATCTGAAACATTGAATACTATTTTCTTAAGAAAACTACTAGAAAAATTATTTTCGATGTCAGAATTTGAGTTTTTAAGGACATAATAATCTTGTAAGGCTCTAAAGAAGATATGTTCTCTAAAAAAAAATACTATTAAGATTTGTATATTCTTTATATAAGCACTTACATGAGGAAGTTACAAGACCATTTTCTAAAACGTCGTCACAACTAATATTAGAAAAAAACGTATTAAATAAGTTAGCTTTTTTACATAAGGTAGTAGAAACCTTTCCATCATCTTCAATGTCTGGGACAATGTTATTTGGTATAGCATGTAGCAATATGTTTTTAGAATTTATTTTGGGATAATGATAAGCGACGGAAGCACGCTTTGATTTCCGGCTCTAGCTCGTCGGCTAGTGGTGGTGAAAGTTCTTGTAACCTATCACCGAAGAACATTTACTACAACACTGCAAACTTTAAGTTACGTGCAGGGGAAATGTTTAAGGTATGGATGCATAGAACTTAAAAAAAGAGATAAAAAGCTAAGAAAAGTCAGTAAAAGAGATAAAGAAACGAAACGGAAAATTGTGCACGATATAATGTTGGTGTTGAGAATTGGTGACCTTGCCTCAACTTTTGTCCTGCTATCCGTGATCATCTTGAACATAGAAAATCCTAAAAATATATCCGAAAGATTATCCCAAAAAATATTTCACAACGCCTGCATGAAAGCAAATCATTTTTAATTAACAAACGCATATTTGACACAATTTGTTGTTTTTATTTAACCCCCCGTCAAACACATATTCTGAAACCTTCAAACAAATACATATGCCTGACCAGACCCTTTACGTTTTTATGCATTTGCATGGCAAAAAGGGTACCATAACTTTGAATTTCTATGTATGCTCGTTTATTATTTTTGTCTTTAGCCTTTTTTTTTTGATTTGTTGATATATGTAGCTACCTTAATGTTAAAAAAATTTTTATTCATTTTGTGGAATGCATGAAAAACAAGTATAATCAACTTTAAAATGTTGTTGGCACACAGGATTAGTGCATTTTGTGCAGTAAAAACGTGTCTTCCTACGCAGCTTTTCGTCTTGCGTGGCACAAATTCTGCAATCTTTTCTGGAATTCATTGTACTAGGGCCGCTTTGTTGCTTAGGCAGCATGTTGCTGGGAATATTTAACGGCCTTCCAAAGAAAGATTCACTGGCCAAACGGGTTGAATGTTGTCCCAAAATATGGTTGTTTTTCACGCGATTTTCAGTATTAGCAAGCACCAATTGTTTACTCAGCTTGTTTAAGAACATTCGTCGCTTCTCTTTTCTGGTTCTTTCTGTATTTTTATTGCATAAGATGTAAGCGGCTAATCCCATGACGTCTATCAAGTTGCAAAAAAGCTTATGGCCAACGTCTGGTTGATCGTTTTGTGGAGTAATGCGTTACCATTTGGTCCATTGTATCAACGCCGGCCTTTGTTGAAATGTAAAATAATATAGCTTCCGGTTTTTTTGCTACGCTTTCAACTTTCTCGGTGTAGTGCGCAGTGGATAGTAGATTTACTGCTTTGTTCTTCTTTGGAACGTAGCTGCACAGTGATACAAGGTTATCATAGAAACCGAACACAGTTGAAAGCACTGGCCGTTTGCTGTCTTTTTTCACTTCTTTGGGAAGACACCTTTTGTTGGACCTAATGGTGCCAAAGTATGCTAGTCCAGTCGACGAAAGACGTTTAGCTGCGTCTAATGTTGTAACATTGGCGTCGGAAGCGGGGGGAAAGGGGGGCAGTTGCCCCCACTTTTTTAGCTAGATAAACAATTTAAAAGGAAAACTTCAAAAGTTATTCAAAATATCAGTTTTTTTTACAACGATAATATTTTTGTATTATAAATTTTCCTCTTTTTTCTCTCTTCTTCATAAGCATGATTGCGGATAACCATTTTCTTTCTCTGTGTTTGCAAAAAGATAAAACAAAATGTAGAGTTTCTACTGCAAACCCACCACTTCTGTTTAAAAGCACCCTTAAGTATGTAGCTTAATGCTTCTTAATTTTGCAACTCTGGTAAGAAAAAATTTAACATATTCTTAGGGGCTTTCCATATTGGATGACATGTTGTACGATAAGTTAGATGGAAAACTAATGGGACAATCTGATTGAGCGTTCGAACGATCCAACTTGTAAAGCAACATCATTAATTGCAAGCTCTCAAGCAGAACACATCCGGCTAATAGCTAAGCAACTTTTAGATACCCTAACAATTGAGCAGTAATTTTACATAGTTGTACAATATTGTACAATCGGCAGAAAAAAACCAAAAATTTCGACTATCGTTTTAGCTTACGCATGGTACTACATGTTGTACAATCTGCCATGTTGGTCCAATGTTTTGGACCATGCGAAAGCTCCTACTGTGAATTAGCTGATGAAAATCCACCTCGACGCTTTGAAGAAACATCAAATCCGGTTCCTTCAGTACAGTTGCCATTATATGATCGGCTACGAAAAGATTATTTCGAAATTTTAGATCTTCTCTCAAATGAGATAATGGCTAGATTCGATCAAACAGGTTGATATTTTACTTTTTTTTTTATTTTTGCAAGCTTACACCAGCTTCACTCAACCGACTCACTTTAATTTATCAAACGCTGAGTCGGTTAAGTGAAGCTAGTGTAAACTGGCACTTTGTTAATCTTATTGTATATTTAAACAGATCTTGACACTCTGGAATCGTTGGAATATTGTAATCGAAGCCTTCAACGGAAATTTGCCTTCTGAACAAAATTTAAAAACAAAACTAGATCTTTATGCAGATGACTTTTGTGCAGATGGAATTGCTGAAGCAATTGCCTGGCCAAACACCTTGAAATTGTAGTGACAATGTATCCCAATTTGCAAAAAATTCGGATACTGTAAAAAAAAACTATTAAATGAAGTTGAAAAACTTATTGATTTGCTTTTGACTGTGCCTGCATCAGCAGCTTCATCTTTTAGTGCACTAAGACGACTTAAAACGTATCTTCGAGCAACTATGACACAGAAACGACTCACTCATGCGGCACTTATGCACATTCACAAAGATAAAACCGAAATATTGAATTCGATGGAGGTGGTGAAAGAGTTTGTTTCTCGCAAGGACAGAAAGAAACATTTTGGAATAATTTTAATTGATATAACGTTTTGTACCTTATTGCATTTAAACCATGTAAAGATATACCTAGTCTTGCTTTATAAAAGTAACCATTATTTCTTATATTTTCATATTACCATATGAAAGATTCTTTAAAGAATGATCTTTAATATTGAAATTGGAAGAACTTTTAAAAATAATGAAATTTTAATATTTTTTATATTGGGGGTTGGAATTAGTTTTAAAGGTTTTCTAAGAGATGGCGTAACTATCAATAGATCGCATCGGGCACACCTGTGACTATATTCATTTCAAAGCACATTGTCTAAGCTTCATTTTTCAGTATGTGTCATTCCACTGAAGTGTAAACAACATATATTTTTTTCTCTGTGAACATGTCGACTTTCGTTCCAACAAAACGCAATTTGCGGGAAGGTTTACTTTTGTGCTTCCATTTGAAGAAAAAAGCGGTTGAAGCACAACGCACGCTTACTCAGACTTACGGGGACTATGCTCCATCGATTTCTACTTGTGAGTACTGGTTCCGTCGGTTTAAAAGTGGTGATTTTGATACGGAAGACAAAGAGCGTCCGGGCCAGCCGAAAAAGTTTGAAGATGAGGAATTGGAGGCTTTTCTCGATGAAGACCCGTGTCAAACCCTTCAAGAATTGTCAGAATCATTGGGAGTCGACTTATCAACGGTCGGCAAACGCTTGAAGGCCATGGGAATGATTCAAAAGCAAGGAAATTGGGTGCCGTACCAGTTGAAGCCGAGAGACGTTGAACGGCGATTTTGCATGTGCGAACAACTGCTTCAACGGCATAAAAGGAAGAGTTTTTTGCATCGTATTGTCACTGGCGATGAAAAGTGGATCCATTACGATAATCCTAAGCGAAAAAAATCGTGGGGACCACCCGGCCATGCATCAACATCGAGGGCCAAGCCGAATATTCATGGCGCCAAGCTTATGCTGTGTATTTGGTGGGATCAGAAGGGTGTCGTGTACTATGAGCTGCTAAAACCTAACGAAACCATCACTGGGGAACGCTACCAACAACAATTGATGCAATTGAGCCGAGCATTAAAGGTTAAACGGCCGGAATATGCCAAAAGACACGACAAAGTGGTTTTTCAACATGACAACGCACGGCCACATGTTGCAAGAACCGTCAAGGAAACGTTGGAGGCGCTGAATTGAGATGTGCTACCCCACCCGCCTTATAGCCCAGACATAGCCCCTTCCGACTACCACCTATTCAGATCGATGACGCATGGCTTGGCTGAGCAGCGCTTCACTTCTTACGAGGATACCAAAAAATGGGTCGATTCGTGGATTGCCTCAAAAGACGAATCGTTCTTCCGGCGCGGAATCCATATGCTGCCAGAAAGATGGGAAAATGTTGTAGCTAACGATGGACAATACTTTGAATAATATACATTGTACCGTTGTTTCTAAATAAATGCTCAAAAACCGAAAAAAAACCTTTAAAATTAATTCCAACCCCCAATATATTTTTATATTTTTGTTATCTTAAACTAAAATAAAAAATTTGTTTATTCACATTCATGTTTCTTTGAAGAAATTTTGGTGAATTTTTTTTGTACCACCATTTGTACTGCCCCCCATTTGTACTTCCCCCCCATTTGTACTGCCCCCCCAGATGAAATTAGCTTCCGACGCGCTTGTGTTGTAAAGAAGTTATCAGCAAACTCATGAGCACATTTTCCCCTTGATTTGTCTCTTGTTATTATCCCTCTTTACCATTGTACAGTTTTCCTTGCAACGGATATTTGGTTTTCGCATCGCATGCCCACCATACTTTTATGCCATACTTTGCGGGCTTGATGGGATGTATTGCGTGAAGTTTGTGCGCCCACGGTATGGAAATAGCTGCTCATCGATGATTACACTTTCGTATGGTTCAAAATTACTGGCAAGATTGTTATTCAAGAAGTTCCATATGTCGCGAATGGGAGCACCTTTATCGATTTGTTGACGAAATGCGTGCGTACGACTATCGTATATGAAAACACGATTTGTTATTTTGATGCGCTGTATTCGATTTGACGATAGTCGTACGCGCGCATTTCGTCAACAAACCGATAAAGCTGCTCCCATTCGCAACATATGGAACTTCTTGAATAACAATCTTGCCAGTAATTGTACCATACGAAAGTATAACCATCGATGAGCAGCTATTTCCATACCTTGGGCGCACAAAGTTCACCTCTGAAACGCATGATGTTGTGCTGGCGGAATCTCACTGTAGCGGGTTCAGCTGTACTCTACTTGGTACCATATTTTCCAAGCAAAAAACCGTCTGCATCTTGAGTTGGTGCATTCTCACTTTCTTCTTCGGGTTCTTCATCGCTGTCGAATATTTCATTTGCTTCAATTTTCAATTCATATTCAATGTCCTAGGCGTCATTTTCGAGCACAAAATCTGTGTTTTCACCGCTTTGGTCTTCAAATAAATCTAGTTCTTCGTCTGATTCTGTGTGAAGTGCGAAATTACGCTGTAATGCTGATGATAGTTGTTGTTGGAAATTATCAGTAAGGCTGCCTGTACGCAAGCTCGTATTGTATACAAATTCTTAATCCTCTGCCATAACAATAGTAATAATTTCACTTTAGTTTCCGCACAAAAAAATTTATATTTCTGTCGATGTTGTATGTTCAGCATTCAATAATAAACTAACTGAACTAAAAACCAAAACCACAAACGAAAGAAAGAAATAAGAGAAAAATGAACACAAAAACTACCTGGAAGCAAACATATGCATTGTATTCACATAAAGACAGCCCAAAATATAAAAAAAAAAAATACCTGGAAACAACAATCTGCATTGCATTTGCAGAAAATAACCCAAAATGTGTATAACAATAATTTATTTCATACAAATTATATAGGGGTCTGGCCAGACATATGTGTTTGTTCGAGGGGGAATTTTTTTGCAGTTTTTTTCGTATTGGAATGATATTTTAATATTTCTTTTTTTAAAATAGAAAGGCAACAATATTTTAGGCGGCTACTGGGAGATATAGGTATCTACTACAGGTATCTAGATACAGGTATGTTTAATTAACGCTCAAAAATGAAATATGCCTTGCCAGAACCATGTGTTTGTCCAAGGGTTAAACAAATATTCATATAAAGTTATCTTAACTTCTAAGAAATTTATTTATAATAGAATATAAATATGCTCAAGTAAAGCAAAAATAAAATAATTTTAAATTTAAAAACAATTCTTAAAATTATTTAATCATTAGCAAGTAGCATTTTAATTTTAGTTATTAATAAAAAATTAATATTTTGGTTTTATATTAAAGACTTAAAAAAATGGCTAAGCACTAAGATTGATTACATTTTTTTTCGCAACAAACTATTCCAAGACTAACACCAAAATAACTCTGGCATCTTTATATTGTTTTTTTTTAAACTAATGATTTAAGTTATTGTCTTGTTTCAATTATTGTCTTCGTTACTTTATTAAAAATTTGTTTTGTTGTTGCTTTAATCTTCCAGTTTTACAAAGAAATGAAGAGATAAGCTTTTTTCGAAAAATATAAGTAAGAGAAAAAAAGACTTGCTTTGTTAAACTCCACTGTTCCCTCGATGAAAGATCTTTCATGTTAGTGAGCAAGATGAGCTGCATTGCTTTAAATCGTCAAGCTAAAAAAATAGAAAGTTTTTTGTTGTTTTATTTTTGTTTTCATTTGTTAAACTAAATTTTACTCAAAAACACGACGATAGCTCGCGCTAACATTAGCTGCGTTCCTTTCGCCTTAATATAATCGCGATAACATATTTTCTCAAAGGAACGGTAAGAAAAACGACTCGTGAGGGCAATACCGTTGCAGTCAAAATTAAATTCAAACAAGCAATCATGATACAATAACTATTAGGTGTCATGAGAACGTGTGTCATTCAAAACTGTTCTGAACTGTTATGGTAGCGATACCTTAGTGAACGATGTTTTTCTCTGAATGTGTTTTACTCTAAACGTCAGAAAAGTTGTAAATTATTTAATTTAATTAATTATATAATGCAATTATATAATAAGTGCAATTGTTGGCTCCGCTGAATGCGTCCAATGTGAGTGACGCACGTGGTTTGTTTTGTTTTCTTTTGTTTAACATTCGATGGTCGCAGCTCTTGAGAAAATAGGTAGCTGTGATGGCTACTTAATAGTCATTGTATCAAACTAACAAATAATTCAAAAAATTAAATGACAGCTCATAAAAATATACAGGTGCGGCACCTGTGTTTCAAATTTTTCTAAAGGCTGTATCACAATATTATATGGATAGCAAAAATAATCCTATTTGTTATAAGATTATTGTTTTTATTTTACTTTGCATGTTAAAAAAAATAATCTGGACTATTTTGAAGCGAATGGAATGCAGCTATTGTTGCACGAAATTTGGTTGCTTTTTAACATTGCTGAAAGAGCTTTGTTACCAATTTTGTTAACAGTGCTAGCAACATTGTTGTGTTGTTTATTCTATTTTTTCAGAAAATTATGTGAATATGTTTAAATTTTTTTTGTTTTTATGTACAAATAGCACTGCAATCGACAAAGACAACAAAATCACTTATACTTAAATTAAATGCATAGTTTTTAGTATATTTCTTTTTATAATTTAGATTTGTTTAAAGTTATCTTTTTCTTCATTTTTAATAATAACTTAGAGTATGTGAAAGTTTAGATAAGTTTATTCGAGCATTAATCAAGTTTTAGTTCATTTTTAATAATTACTTAAGTTATATTAGAATTTAGAACAGTTTATTTTAGCATTAAAGTTTAGATTCAAGTTAAGATTTAGGTATTTAAGTTTAGACTTATTTAGCTATTTATTACTTAAAGCTTTTAAGTGTCATTTAAAGGTTATTTTAGTGGTGAAATTTTCACGATCACTTTACTATGCAATACATAGTTACATATTTAGTTATTAATTACAACTTTTTTGTTTTATCTTATTAAGTTTCATGTTAGATATTATTTAGTTTTTAAAAGAAAGTTTTTTTTTTCAATTTACAATCATTTCTTTTGAAGATTTTTGACAATTTATTTTAGAGTTTATATTTTTTCATTTTTCCCCCTTAATACCGCATTTGCTATCACTTAACAGCGTTGAAACTTGTTATGCTGAAGTTATGCTGCTTAAAATGATGACCATCGATTACTTAATTTGTGCTCTTATGCCTTCCTTTACATATTTTTATGCAAGAATCTGCCTTTGTGCAAGCTGGAAGCTTTAATGACGTTTTTGCTCTTTAGCTTTTTCACAAAGCTTTCTTTGGTGGAGAGATTTTAATATTAATACATATTTGTATATAATTTTTATTAAATATGCACTTGATTATTTGATATAAATTGAAATTTACCCTTTTAGAAGATGGCACCAGTAAACAATATTAGCTATTCTTAACAAGAATCTTCTCATTTAGCAATTCAAAATTTGAGCTGTGTGGCTTTGCAAAAAACATTTTTAGTTAAGCTAAGAAAATAACTTAAATATAACACTAAAATAACACTTACTTTTTGTTGTCTTTGCGCTTGAAATATCCGTGTTCTTTGATCGATATTGATTATATTTTCGAGCAATCGTTAGCAATATCAACACATTTAATTGAGTTAAACTAAAAAGCACATCTCTAAGCATTTGATATATTTAAACAAATTAAGAACTCTTACTTGAATGACCACTTTACTCTTAGTTTTATTTAATGAAAAAAAAAAAAAAATATTTCGAAGAAGTAAATTTTTGTATGACCTTCTTTGCAGACGGCTTATCAGAAAAAGAACGCTTTTGTCTTCCGATGAACCATAAGTTTTTAGCTAACAGTATTCCTCATAAAGAAAATGCCGTAATAGCGTAAAATTTTCAATATTTTGGGAATTGGTAGCAAAAAAGAAATTAAAATTATTCATATCGCTGTGGTGAATTTCTTTTCACGCGATGATGGCGCTGATTTTTTTAAAAAAATCATTATATCTAAATTACCGGAAATAACTTAGTTTTTTCTCGGCTACCAGCGCCGGTACCAGTAGTCTTTGAGTGATTAAGCTGTGATAACTCACTGTTTAAAGTCGCATATGATTTCACGCATTTTGGAACTCAATCATCTGAACTATATTGAACAAATCGAACGTTCAAATTGGCTACTTAATCATATGACATTTTAAGCAGTAGGCTATTTATAGATCACCGCCATCAACTCTACCAAGGTTGCCATCTGTTCTAGTTGCTTCTTATTTATTTCAATATTCATTGGTGTTCGACAGTTTGTCGAAATACACCATAGAAATGAAACGAGATTTTTTTGCTTCGCTAGAAGCTACCCTGCAGTTAATAGCACTAGTGCAAAACTAGTGATTTCACTAGCTCTTTGGTAGCCAGTACCAGTTCCACTTCAATCTACCTTTTTTGTATTTAACTGGCGAATTTTACATGAGCATATCATAGGAAGGGGTCAATTGCTACCTTTTACACGCCCATTCCCTACTTATTTCACTAGTCATGAAGAGCTAGCTTTTTCGCTAAGTGATATTGACACAACAAAAAAAAAAAAAAACAAAGCAGAGTGACTGATATTCATAATTCAATATATTTATACCTTTTCATAACGATATTTTATTTATGTTGCGCAACGAAACTGAAAAGCTTTATATGTCACGTTTTCTCGAATAAGTCACTTCAAAATATGAGCTCACTTCGAAGTCTGTCAGTACGTTAAAAAAATAAACAAGAAACAATCGAGATGGAAGTTGATTGAAATGACCCTTTTATGCATTACCTTGGGTCAAAAAAGTAGCTAGTGCGTATAGAACTATTGAAGTAGCTAGCGTGAATGGGCCAATTGATACTTTCGATACTGGCGCATAGTGTTTTAACTGTTGAGTAACTCAGATGTTATCCACTTCATCAGTCTGTTATTTTTATTAGAGACATTAACATTTTTGGTACATTGACAAAATGTCAATAAAAATATTAAAAGCAACTGACGGATTTGTTTCATTATAGACATTTACCCAAGATTCAATAACAAGGCAGTTGTTAAGTTAAATAAAGTCAGTTTTTTGTTTAAATAAATCAGTAGACGGGTTAAAATTTTTCCGCAAAACAATATTTTCAAACTTTAAACATTTTTAGGCAATGGTCTGACAAAGAAAGGTTGCAGGAACTACAGATGGAAATTTTTGTTGATTGATTTAACCGCACAAAAATGTGTTCAGCACAAGTTGCAGATTGGTTGGTAATTCGAGTTGGCTCATTAATACAAGTTTCAAGGCTATAAGAAGCAAGCATAAAGAAGTAATTGACAACAAATTCAGATTCTTGAAAAATATTTAGATTTATATCTCTCAATAAAATGACATTATAAGATAGTTCAGCATTTAGCAAAACATTTAAGTCATTTCAGAAAACATCCTGACATGAGTTTATAAAAAGCCTGTAAAAACAAAAAAAATATTTTAAAATCTGGTTATCAATTACACATTTGACTTTAATAACATCCGTGGTTCTGAGATTATAGCTTGAAAACTCGCATTTCAAATTATCCGTGACAGCAACGGCTACATCACTAGCTGCGTCCTGCACATTGCAATTTGCATAAAATTATGCATAAAATTAGGTTTTATTAGAAAATTTATAGATATAAATTTTAATTTGTTCGAAGTAAAAAAACTACCATTACTTTAAATACCAATCCAAAGAAGCTTTTAAAATTTTTTTGATAAAAGATATTGTCTGTTTTCATTTGATAGCAATATTGTCATGTTTTGAATGTTTAAAGTATTTAAAAAAACTTTTTAAACATATACTTTTAGTAACTTAAAAGTCCTTTAAAAAAATTCTAACGTTTCAAAGAAAAAGTGAGAGCTCAGTTTTACTATTCTTTTTCTCTAGTTTCACGTATTTTTGTGTGAAAAGTGCTGTCATACGGTGTTAGCATTGAAATGGGCATAGCTTTGTCATTCATTGTGTAGAATTAATATTTAGTTAATCTCGTGTTAATATTTTTCATTAATTCTCAGAAAATTCAGCAACTCGGTAATAGCAACCTGAACGTACATATTATATAATAACTCAAGGTTATTATTAATAATCTAACATTGCATTATTCTGCCCACAAAATTTCAACTCTTTTGCAATGAGTTTAAATGTAAATTTGCATCAGCAGATTTTATGCATTCAATGACCGACATATGTCATCATCAATAAATTGTAAAACATTATTTTTTTTATAAACATATATCCTAAAAGTCATTATTGGTGGCACATAATATTTAAGGCAATTAACGCATGAATAGGCTGCTAAAAATGCACATTTAATAAACTTGCCCCGAAGTAGCCGCAATTAAGGAGTGGTGCGCGGCTGTTTGCGGTTTTCAGCCTAATGTTAATTAATGTACCTGTTTGGTAATTAAAGTGGCCTGCGATTAGCTCAAATAAATGGCAGTACTGCTGCGCATTTTATAAAATGAAATAATTAAATGGGAGCAATTTTATGAATATTATACGCTAAAATCTGAAAATATATTTTATGGCGAAATTATTTGCATAACACTTAGTTAGGACATAAATTAATTTTATGTCCTTTTAATGAGCTTTTATTAATATAATTTTCAAATTATGAACATATTTTTCTAGAATGTATTGGGTGCGCATAATTTATGAGACCTGAAAATTTTCGGAATTATTGGGGGAATATAACAAGTGCTTAGTAAAGTTATTTATCAAAATAGAATATGTAGTTATTAAAAAATATTTTTTACGTTAACTATTACTAACTTTTGTCATATCTTCATATATAAAATTCTTCCGTACATGTCTTTGTCACTGAACTCCTCCTAAACGGCTGGACTGGTTTTGATGAGATTTGGTGTGTGTGTTTGCGGCAGGGTCTGTAGATGGTTTAGTTTTTAACCCGGTAGGTGGCGTTGTTGTTGCTGTGGCAAATTGTCATCATTCTTTCACTAAACCATTGCTCTTAATGCAAACAAAATAAAAAAAATACAAAATGAATAACAATAAAAAAAAAAATTCTTAATTTTTACGATGTCAGGAGTCTTGATTTTTCGATCGTATATTTTTTCAAATACTATATGAAAGAACATTAAAAAAGCCAATTTTGGATTAGAATATTTTTTCAACAAAAATTATTTTTATCAAAGTTTTTTGGCGAAATAAAAAAATTTGTTAAGGTTTTTTTTTGGAAAATTTTAAAAATTAGAAGCAAAATGAAAATGAAAAAAAAAATTGAAACATGAATGAACGGACAATTAATCAAAATTTCAAACGAAAAAAAAATGAATGCAATCCTTTGTAACATGACCGAGTTAGCTATTCACTTTCAAAGCCAGCATTTTAATTTTTGATTGATTTTTTTTTCTATTTCACCAAAAAATAAAATAAGTACTTAGGCTGTGTGCGAATTGATCTAAATATGACCTTAACTAAATTGTGTCGATAAGGCAGTGCTTTCTAATTTAGGAAGCTCGCGAATTACCTAAATTATTTAGGTAAAGTGAAGTAAGCCAAACACTTTAACCATTTCTTTGGATTAAATCAAAACTAGGTATAACTACAGGAACAAATGGATATAAATATTAAGTTGAATAAAAGAAAGGGGAAGAAGGAAGTGGGCGCGTGCTTAAAAAAAGAGTTATTACAAACTTCAGAAGTATTTTTAATTAAGTATATTTAATTAAGTATGCTGAAATTTGTAAAAATTATGTTAGCATACAAGAAAGGGTATTTTAAAATAAACTATTTAGAATATTCTTAATAAACATTACAAATAACAGATTTCAAATAAAAAATAGTAAGCAAATGTTATATGATTATGTGGCTAAAGATAAAAATGTTTTTAATTTAAAAGTAAGGTATCTAAAAAAAATAAAATAAATAAGTGTTTGAATTATGGAATTAAAAAAAATAAAGTTGAGGAAGAGTTAAGTTTGATAGCGATGATAGTTACGATAGCAATGAGAGCGATGATTTTTATTACGAACCACCGGTTCAAAGAGTTCGTATTTCGTAAACTTTTTACAATAAACAGTCCTATTGAACAAAACTCTAGAAAAGTGTAAAATCTTTGGTATTTCCTATATAAAAACAACAAAAAAATGCACACACAAAATTCAAAAAGTTGCTAATGTGATTCTTGTCATGTTTGTAGTATTTGAAAAGTAATAAATATGGTCAATCAGAACAACTTTGCCGACAAAAATATAAACAAATTCTTAACCTCTTTTAAGATGCAACTAGCACAAAAAAAATAGCTTTCAAAAAATTTTAAAAATTTCAAGCGAATTTAAAAACTTTTATATGGAAATAGAAATTTTTTTTGACAATCTATTAAAAACCTTTTTTTATTTGGAATACCTACATATGTCTTCTTTAGCTGGGTGCTTCATTTATTCCGTCCCGAGACGATGACCTGATATTTGTCGCATAATGTATTAATTAATAAAAGTTTTTCGAAAAGTGAACATTGATTTGACTGGCAATGGCTAGAGATAAATTTGGAAGTAAATTAAAAACCGAAATAATAAATTATTATTAAAATGGATACTCGCAACTTCTTCTGCGAATTTAAAATTAACAGATCTTATGTTTGCCGACTAAAAAAAAAGTATGAAACAACAGATGAAGTCACTACATTGGTGGTAGACCACGAAAAACTCTAGTGCGCACGGACCGACAGCACTTGTGACAGCACTTTATTTAGATATTCATCACAGCACAGTGCGTAGGCGAGCTACAGAAAATGACTTAATCCTCAAAGAAGCGAAATAAGCCAATCCTTACAATGAAGCATTTAAAAAAATTTTAATGCGCCAAACAAAATGTTAGCACATTATAATTTTATGCCTTTATCGTATAGGCTAGATTTTGCAAGAGCTCATATGAACTGGTCGGTTCAGAAGTGGAAAACTTTTCTTTTTAGCGATTAGTCCAAGTTTAATTTAATTAATTGGGATGATACCTATATGCACAGTAAGACGCCGCAAAAGCGAACGAATCAATCCGCAAAACTGCAAAGTAACTCCTTAAAAGGCTGTGTTTGCTCTTTTATTCAAATAGAGGGATTAATGGATAGCATTAAATATAAAAATATTCTTGAAAATTATATACTTCCCCATGCTGAGTGGAATATGCCTCTTCGATGGGTGTTTCAACAGGATAATGATTCGAAACACACATCGAAGCTGGTTAAGAATTGATTAAACTACAATCAGATTCAACTTTTTGATTGGCCAGCTTGGCTTTTTGTTTCGGATCCTTAAAAGGGAAGTAGGGGCTCAACGTTTAAAAAATAAAAACGAATTATTCCAAAAGTTAAAAACTAAGTGGAATGAGATCCTAACTGATATATTAGATAGTTTAATCAATTCAAAGCCAAAAAGATGCGCAGAAAATATTAAGACAAAGTATTGTGTTGCGCAGCCTAAATTCGAAGAACTGGTAAATTATTGTTGTTACAATTAGAATAAAAGTTGTTTTTGCTCCTGAAAAAACATTTATTTATTCTAACATGAATTAAATTGCGAGCTTTAGATCAAGTAAGTTTTAAAGAAGGCAACAACAACAACAACAACTCTATATAGAGTCAATCACTTAGCTGACTGGACAGTCTGCTTCGGAAATTGCTACATTTTCCTCTTCAGTAGTCTTTGAGTGATTAAGCTGTGATCAACTCACTGTTTAACCGTAGTCCTACGTTGGTGTAGAAAACTACATATTTTTTAGTTTTCATATATTTTCAAAACCGTTTTTTTTTTGGGATAAAGGCTAGCTTACATTATTTTTATTTTATGCTTAGTGTAGACCAAAATCATGTTCCTTGTAGTATATCAATTATAAATTTTTTCAAAATATTTAATAACTACAATTTTCCATCTACACCTCAACGTGGAATTTAAAAGTTTTTCTCAACGTAGGACTACGGTTGAACTAGTATATGACTATGCAGATTTTGGAATTCATTCTTTTGAATTATATGGCTGCTAATCATATGACATTTCAAAGCAGTAGGCTACTTATAGATCACCGCCATCAACTCTACCAAGGTTGCCATCTGTTCTTGTTGCTTCTTATTTATTTCAATATTCATTGGTGTTCGACAGTTTGTCGAAATGCACCATAGAAATGAAACGGGCATGTTTGCTTCGCTAGAAGCTAGTGTTTTAACTGAAAGGTGGCTATTTTCCCACCTTGTATATAGTGATTGACTCTATACAGAGTAGTTGTTGTTGCTTTCCTAAAAACTTACTTGATCTAAAGCTCGCAATTTAATTCAAGAACTTTGTAATTTTAATTATTTTATAAAAGTTTCCGATTTTAGTAATCAAAAGAGGTTTTTCATATCTTAAAATTTTTAGATTTGCTTACGTAGGCAATTTCCGAAATTAGTGAATTTTTGAATTTCCGCGCAGTAACTTTAAATGCAACACTGGTCCTGCTGACTGTCATTCGTTCCCCCAAAAGAGGTCGTCACGCCAGAAATAGTCAATAAAATCCATGGAATGATATTGTGATGCCCCGAATTAGCACAAGTTTATGCCAGTATGGAAAATGTACCATGCATCCTTGGTTTAATTCCACAACTACTTTTTATTTTTAGCTTTATACACTCCAATTTGACACTTTAGAACCACAGGTTCTGTCTCGAATTAAGATTCGGTGACTGCGAGAGCCATGTTATATCATTAATTGTATGTAAAACTTATCTGTTGCATATTTTTCGGAATGCTGTGGATCGTTACCACTTCCATATTATGGACATTTTCTCTGTAGCATATGGAAGCATCACAGTTTCAGGTATTTTTATGTAGTCCACAGAACGCATGACATCTTTAATCAAGAAAATAGGACCTACGCCTAATAATGCAAAGCAGCTCCATACCATAATGATTCCGGGTGGTGTACTTGGGTTCATACTGTTTATATTTTGGTCGTCTAACATACGAGTACGTATAAATTCTTAAGTTGTTATAAGGAAATGGGTTTTTTATCGATTTTCGCACAAACAGTTTGTCGAAATATGTTGCAGTTTTGCTTATTCTGCCCCCTGTTCCTGGTTAAGAGACTGCATAAATTGCAATAAATACCTTTTTTGTTGAAACTCCAAACCAGGGAACGAAAGTAAACCGAACGATATTTTAATGTGCCTCGCATGGCATGAGTTTCCGTTCGGTTGCGTATATGTCAGTGGAGACGAACATAAATGTTATTATTCTGTATCGTTCGACAGCATGGCATACACTACATTATAATTATGTTTGCATACTCTCTACTCAACACATTTGGCATACGATATTTTTTACGTAGGCTATTCTCTCTCATTTTGTGTCTCAGAATCAAAGTTGCCAACACTTTTTCATACGTATAAAATTATATATATAATTTAAAAAATGTATTTTCAACCAATCCTTTCATATCTAACTCTATTTGTGCAAAAATTCCCTCATCATCAGATGAATCGTAATATTTATATACAGACACGGGGTTTTGAAATATTAAATTTCAAGAAGCCTTCTGGTATGTCAAAGCAATAGCAAAATACATGTTTTAAATCTTTTCAATAAACACTATATCACAAGAGGTGCATTACGCATATGCAATTCTATTTTTTTTCCATTTTCTGTTTTTACAATGTTCATTGCGCTTTTTACTTACCTTTCCATTCTATGTTATTAAATACACATATAGGTTTTTGTTTTGCGTAAATGAAAATTTTAATTTGCAAATATTTTATTCATAAGAATGCGCTAACATTACAACATTAACAGATCGGCACAAACAATTTTTCTATTGTTTCTTAAAAAAAAGCCGGCAGCACACTTAAAAACAAGCATTGAAAACTTTAAATAATTATTTTTAAAATTATATTCACTTTTCAAAACAAGCTAGAAGATTAGGGTTGTCAATTCGGTGACCAGCGTGTAGATTGACTCGTAGAAGATTTACATTTACTATTTAGATCGCTTTCAGAAAAGAACAAAAAGCTTGAGTGTCTCCTTAATGCTCTGTTAACTATTCGCCTAACGTCTAATACTAGCGAACGCATTTTTTCTGTGTCAACTATTATTAAAAATAAAGCGAAATTGATTTTTTATATCAAATATTTAATATCTAATTGAAAAATACCATAATTATACTTGCTAATATTTTGAGTTAAGATAGATACACTTTAAATTACTTACAAACAGTTTTTTCTTTTATTTTGGATTCAATTTAACAAGCTGTCATTTTCACTATTGTAAATTTTTAAAATAACATGGAAATAACAATAGTAAATGTAGTTAACTTATGTTTTTTTAAACTGCAAAAATTATTATATTTAAAAAAAACTTGTCATTAAAATCCATTTGTGAAAAAAAGACCGAAATATATCATATACAGACACACCCAAAACCTCAAGATAAAGGCCGAAAAAATATGTTAGCTTATAATATTGCTAACTTGGCAACTCTGAGCAGAAGCAATAATTTTTTTCCGCTGGTAAAACTTTGTGTGTTCCAAATAAAAGAAGTATACTTTAATAAAACTGCTTGCTTTTTTAAAGTTCAAACCTTAGCTGGGAAATTTCCATTTCGACAAGTAATCAATTACATTATATTTAAAAAATAATTGTAATGATAAAACAATTCTTATGCAAAAAAAATTCTATTAGTATTTGATTACGATTACAAATAACCAAAAAATAATCACGATTACTTTAGATTACGCCAAATAATAAAAAATAATAAAAGTACGCAATAAAAAAATCGAACTACTTTTAAATAGGACTGGCATCTACATCGTAAAAAGAAATTAAGAGGTTATGTAATGAGTTAATTTACCACTGGGATGACGCTAACACAAAAGCTTGAGTGTCTCCTTAATGCTCTGTTAACTATTTGCCTAACGTCTAATACTAGCGAACGCATTTTTTCTGTGTCAACTATTATTAAAAATAAAGCGAAATTGATTTTTTATATCAAATATTTAATATCTAATTGAAAAATACAATAGTATTGTTTTTGTTTTATTGCATCATTATTCTCTATTCATAGCATTGAGAATCAGGAAGAGTTGCACAGTGGTGTGAACGCGGAATTAAATAGTTTTCTCGTGATAATTTTTGTTACAATTTTGCTATAACCCTTAAGCCTTTAAGGTGATATTAAAATTAAAACAATTGGCTGCGAACCTGCTTAAAAGAAACCAAGAGGGTAAATAAATGCTAATATTATTTTTGACAGAGCAGAGTGATAGCTTAAATTAAAAAATTTAATTCCTTATGAATTGAAATTGTATTTTGCTTACAATCTAAAAGTTAAATTAACATTTAAAATAATTGGCTGCGAGCCTATCTTAAACAAACAAAAAAATAAATAAATTCGTATACTTTTTTTAAAGAGCTGTTTTACTTTACTACAAAAGTATGTAGCGTACATAGTTTTCGTGTTACATGGAAAATAGGCGCGGTTTGGGGCGGGTTTGTTTGTTTTCTAATTATAATTCACACGCATAATTGTATTGGTCAATGACGAATCCTTCTATTTTATTCCTACATGAATACAGTATGGAACCACTGTGCGGTGTAATTCCATGAAAGTTCAGCAATCATCTTATTTGTGTTAGTTCGCACTAATATAGTAAAATTCACAAGGGGCCGCACTCGGATCTTGCTGAACAGGAAGGGCCGAGCGCTAAAGTATATATAAACTCTTTCAGTGATTTTGTCCAATATATTGGACACGACAGAAAGTAATTTTTTATATTATCTTGCAACGGTTTTTTTTATTAATTTGGTTCTATAAAAAACAATGTACCAACTAATATAACAAAAATAAATTTGGAGAGATATTTGACATTAAAGTCAGTTGGATTTGGTTTTTGTCCTATTTTGTAAGAAAAACCAACCGTACAGAAATCAAATTAATGTTTTTTCTTAGTTTTTATGACAATAAAATGATAATAAAATTAAGAGGATTTTTTAAATTTTAAAATGATTTTAAAATGATAATAAAATTAAGAGTAAGTAGCGCAGGTAAAAATCAAAGGTACGTTTTTCATCTTATTAGGACCGTTAGATAGAAATATTAACCTAAAAAATACTATTTCGGCTTAGCCTAGCCATTGAAAGGACTTGAGAGACTTTGAAGTGAAATCGTTGAAGTGTCAGTCAGATAACTTTAAACCATTTAGATGTTCTCTTTTCTAATATTAATTATAAAAACCTAAGTACTTTTTATAAAGATTGTTTTACATTACAAAAATAGTGATGTATATGGTCAGTTTAAACTATCGAAACATATGTGTGTAAAAATTTCAAGTCATATAAATAAATTTTGAGACTTTTTAAGTGAACAAAAACTTTTTCTAAAGTGATTTTGTATGGGAGTTAGGCGTTGTTTCTACCCGAGCCACTAATTTTAGAACTTCATCTTTATTTTTAGATAGAATCTTATCCCACTACTACACGGTTTATGATCCAGCTAAAATTTTTTTATGGATTTATACACTGAGAAAAGAAGCATACTAAAATCAAAGAACATTTACTCAATATTAAGAAAAATTTTATTTATTTTAGTGCAAATTTTTTTTTTGTTTTAAATGGAAACTTTTCTTTAAAATAAAGAAATAAATTTCAAAACAAAGAAATAGTTTATTCCTTTAAAGAAAATTTCTTTCTTTCTGAAAGAATAATTTCCATTTGCAAAAAAAAAATTGAAAAAAATAAATTTCTTTGATTTTAGTCTGAGTGTGTTAAAAAAAATTAATATAAAAAATAAAACAAATAAAATTTTACTTTTGAATCTAAATTCTTAATTTTTTGAAATAAATGCGAAATAGATGCAACAAATTCATATTGTTTAAAGAAAAAATTTCCTTAAAACTAAAGAAATTTCAGATTTTAAAACAAATACCTGTGTTTTTTATTTCAAAATTGAACTTTTTTCTGAGTTTGCTTAAAATGGAATAACTAGATACACAAACAAAATTTTATTTAAAAAAGTAGTTTCATTTTCGTCAGATTTCATGACCTTAACATGTACAATTGAAACACAATTCCATAAACATTAAACAGTAGTCTTAAATTCTATAAAAAAATTATATAAGTGAACTTACATGTAACAAAGAAAAATTAATATTTTATTTTCTGAATTCTCCAGCCATAAAGTGATAACACGCACTAATAAAATAAACTGAGATTTTCTTAGCAGCTGTGTTAAAAAAAGAGTCGTGTCGACAGACAGACAAACAGACGGAAACAGCTAAATCCGCCCAGCTAGTGATGTTGATCAAGAATATATAATATACTTTTCTAGGCCAGACACCCCTTTTTAAGGGCGTTAGAAACAGTATAAAAATAAATAAACTGAATGCAAAAATGCTTTGATTATTCATACTAAAACAAGAGCGCCCTGCAAATGTATGCTACCTACAAAACTGAATGCGCCCTTGATACGCAGCATGTGCTTGAACAAAGATAAAATGTTTTTCTCTCTGCTTTCTCAGTCTCTCAAACAACGCTTCTCATAAGGTTATTTAGTGTAGCTTCCCTCCAGGAAAAATCGGAAGGCTTCCATCTAAAAGTGATAAAAAAACATTCCCCACCCTATCTTTCGAAAGCTTAAGGGTAGTTATGAATTTATATTGTTTCCCCACCGCATCTTTTGGAAGCTTAAGGGTAGTTTTGTATTTTTATTGTTTCCAAACCGCTTCTTTAAGAATGCATGTGGAAACTTTTATTTATTGTCAAGCAATGACAATAGAAAATATTAATATCATTGTTTTCTAGCCGCTTATTGTAGAATTCGATAGTCTAGTGGTAGCGCGCTCGACTGTCGCTCAGGGGTTCCGGGTTCGAATCCTGGCTGAATCCATTTTCATAACAAAGGAGAGGAATGTTTCCATATAACTTTTTAACACAGCGGGGAGGAATGTTTCCCTCTAATGACATGCTATGTTAAAAAAGCAATGGAGTGTGCAACAAAGGGGAATGCTTCCTACATTCCATGGAATGTTTCCTGGTAACATCCGGGAATGCTCACATTTCCTGGAGGGTTATACTACGGAACAATGATGTTTATGTTCAAGTATGCAACTTGAACGCAACCGAATAATGGCCTTGGTAATGAATGCTACACAACATAAACGTTCAGTTCTCTCAAATGAACGCTTTTTTATCTTAAAGAACGAAACGATAGAGTTTATTTTCGTTCCCTGCTCCAAACAGTACCTCTATTTTTCGCAATTATTTTTCCCCTTTGCCGAAAGTTTTTTTATTTTCCTTTCAGAAGCGCTGCAATGAACTCCACATTCAAATAAGGAAAAATAAGCATCCTGTTAACCTTGATCAGAAAGCTCAACTATACGCTTATGTTAACACTATTTCGTATTATTTGTATTTTTTTTACATGCAGTTGTGAAATTTTGTTGATTCACCTACACTTGACATTATAGCGGTAAGTAAAATGATGCAAATGAGGGAATAAAATTCGGCTGGGTAACCGTGGTTATTCTTCTTAAGTCAGTGTTTCTATTAATATTCCGAGTCTTACTTCCGAGTGCTACAAAAGAAAGTGTTTATAATTATTATATATTATTATATATTATTAATATATATTATATATTATTTATTATTTTTTCGGTCAATTTAGATTTTAGTAACATAAAATAGTTGATGTTGAATTTTGCCTGCACTATCAATATTACTGCTTTTATATAGCACTGCATATTTTTAACAAAACTAAACACTCTCTCTTGAATTTCATTAAATAGCTAGCAATAAAACATGTTGAATTAAATAATGGCGTGTTAATATACTACAAATATGGTAACTACCAAGTAAAAAGTGGATCATCCTATGAGCGATCTAAGAGTTCTACCTGAGGAGCAGTGGAGAGCTCCTTATTGATCCAAGCTAGGTGTATTTTGTGTTCTCTTTTAACATTGCATGTCCTAGGAATGGTAGCGCTCCCTAGAACATCTCAGAAGAGCTGAAAAGGAACGATCAATGAATCATCTAAATGAATCAGCAGAGGAATATTAAAAAAATATTTTTTGGTTTTTTCACAGAAATAGTTATAGAGTTTCGTAAAAAGCATATACCTTAATTTATTTTCCTAATTTGTTTTATTATTCTCGCCTATTGATCTCATAAAATAGTACGGGAGCGCAAGGACTCAAGCGCCCTCTTTTTAACCCATAAAATAGCAAAAGAGCGCTCCCTTGTTGCTCCTAATGGGAGTGATCGCCTTCAATTATTGTAGTAAATTTCAACATAAACTTTTTAGAGAGTAGTAGAAAATATAACTTGGTATGTTCCTAGTAAAAAAGTGGATCATCCTGTGTGCGATCTGGGAGTGCTCCATGGGGAGCAGTAGATTTCTCCTTATTGATCCAAGATAGGTGTATTTTGTGTTCTTTTTTAACATTGCATGTCCTAGAAAAGGTAGCGCTTCCTATTACATCCTAGAGGAGCTGAAAAGGAGGGATCATTGAGCAGCGGCGGATCTGGAAAAAATCTTAGGGGGGTAAATTACCAAAGTCACACATTTTCGATTTGAGAAAATGTTGTCTTTTTACAAATAAAAAAATTGTACTTTTTTGAATTGAAATTATCGAATTGTGTAAGAAACAATTTTCCCAATACGCACATTTCCGTATTTATTTATATTTCCCTTTTTCTGGAATATCTTAGCGAAAAGTAAATAAAAACTCTAAATTTGACTAATTTTGGAATTAAGGTTGATTTATTAAAATTTTTCACATTTATTCCATTATAAAACATTGCACAATTATATTTTCAAATATGTGCAATGAAAAAACATAGTACTTTTCAATAAAAAAAATAAAGGAATTTGAAACGTATTGTTCTGACGTTACGACTGTGATATGGTACACTTTGAAAAATAAATGAACAATACAAAATGTATACTGATTATAAGATAGTTATTAGATAGAGACAAAATTATATGACAAAATCATCGCAGCGCTTCTTTTTTGCGGCAAAGTTATCAATAACTTCGTTAATATTTATTTTAATGTCTCTATGAATATGCAATAATGCGAGTCCATTCAATCGTTCTTGTTGCATAGTTGAACGTAACCATGTTTTTAATCGTCGCAGTGTAGAAAAACTTCGCTCAGCTGTTGCTACACTGATAGGAAGCGTGGCAAAGATAGCAAACGTTTTAGAAATTAGTGGAAAAATGTCATTGTCACAAAGAGTAAAAACGGTGTTGATATCATTAACCTTAGTTTCGCTCTCCCATTTACACTGCCAAATTTGAAGTTCATGAAATAATTGAATTGGAATTAGTTCCTTATTACCGTCACAAAATGGAATTATTATCTTAGAAATGTTAACACTCAAATTGTTTAGCTTTTCATTGTTGTGTTTATCAATTATGTTTGGCAGGATTTCGTTTACATATAGTTTTTGGAAAAATTTTTCGCTGAAACGAGCCGCCATATCAGCAATGATATCATCTAGTAATGGTATAAATATGGAAATTCGAAAGTAGTCTTCTGGTGTTGAAACGCTGACATTACAACGGTAACCCTGTCTTCCAGCAATACGAGGTATATTAATTGATATACCTAAACTCAAGTATACATATTTTTTTCAGGTGATTACAGATCATGTTATTTTGCAAGCAAAATGGTCCTACTCTTCTCGCATCGCTTCATAAAAACGCCACGTACACACAAATGACGTCACAAAACAAAAAAAAAACAAATTTTTTTTAAAGTACTATAATAATTGAAGCGCTCTCGCGAATAACGTTGTAAACGACAAAATTGTAATTGTTCACTTGTATTTATTTTACAAGCACTTTTATTCATTTTTATTAACTTTTTTTAGTATGCGATAAAAATACCCCAAACTGCTCAACTGCTTACTCAGTTCTGTTTATATATAATATAAGAGAGTGATTCTCACAGTTATTCGCAAAAAAAAAAGTCGTCTACAACGTTATTCGCGATTATGCTTCAATTGTTGAAATCAATAAAAAACTTTATATCAATACCTCTGACCATTTTTTTTTTAGTATTCTTTCAAAAAACGCCTTTAGAATCGCTAAATGTATACAGAAAAGTATTCTTAAGTTGTTGATACAATTATTTACTTCAAATAAAATATTAAAAAGTAAAGTATTTAAAAGTTCTTGGGGGGGGGTAATTACCCCCTTTACCCCCCTTGTATCCGCGCCTGTCATTGAGTGATCAAAATGAATCAGCAAAGGAATATGAAAAATATTTTTTTTCACAGAAAATAGTGAAAATAGTTTCCTAAAAAGCACATACCTTAATTTATTTTCCTCATTTCCTCATTTCCTCATTTCCGCAAAGGAATATGAAAAATATTTTTTTTCACAGAAAATAGTGAAAATAGTTTCCTAAAAAGCACATACCTTAATTTATTTTCCTCATTTATTTTAATTTTCTCGCCTATTGATCTTATAAAAAGTACGGGAGCACAAGGACACAAGCGCTTACTTTTTGATTCCATTAAATAGCAAAAGAGTACTCCCTTGTTGCTCCTCATGGGAGCGATCGCATATTTTTTATTTTCGATGGCCTTCAATTATTGTAGTAAATTTCAACATAAACTTTATAGAGAGTAGTAGAAAATATAATTTGGTATGTTCCCAGTAAAAAAGTTGATCATCCTATGTGCGATCTAGGAGTGTTCCATGAGGAGCAGTGGATTGCTCCTTATTGATCCAAGCCAAGTGTATTTTGTGTTATCTTTTAACATTGCATGACCTAGGAAGGGTTGCGATCTCTATAACATCCCAGAGGAGCTGAAAAGGAGTGATCAATGAATTATCCAAATGGATCAGCAAAGGAACATCTAAGATATTTATTTTTTTTTTACAGAAAAATGTGATAGAGTTTTCTAAAAATCAAATGCCTCACTCAGGGACCGAAAATAACTGTTAATAATAATATAATAATAAACTGGCCATTTCAGCCCTTGGAAGGACTTTGACCTAGCTTCTATTGATCAATTGTGTTGTGCGTGTTATTAAATGTTTGATCACAAATGACCGAGAACTGGACCTACATGTTTTATGCCGACTCCGAACGGCTTATGTTCTCAAGAAGCTTTACATGGCAATTTTTACTCTCTGAGGTTTGCCATTGTCTGCAGAGAGGTGACGACCGAACAGAAAAATTAATTCAATTGAAAAATTTTCTGTCTGAGCTGGAATTGAACCCGGGCTACCGCGGTTCTTTAGCTTAGGGGCCACGCACTCTACGCACTAGGCTACGGCCGCCACGAAATAACTGTTATTTTACAATATTCAGATGAAAAAGGCATAACGAAAAGGTGGCCGGAGGACTTTTTTAAATATACCATTATTATCGTAATGGCAGCAGCTTCGCGAATATTAAATGCCTTTTAAATTTTTGGCTGTTACTATATAAATTAAAATTAACTGTTATTTTTTGCCTTTTATTTTTTCGGGCAAAAATAACTGTTACTTTTGATTTTTATTTTTTAGGTCAAAAATAACAGTTATTTTGTGCCTTTTATTTTTTTGGTCAAAAATATCAGGCAATTTGTATTTTTTCAAAGGCCGAATAAATACTTTAAAACTAAAAAGTTTTATAGCTCAAAATGTGCGCGCTGAAGAGACGATAAAAATTGCATAAAACTTTTTTTGCCTTTCAAGTGGCCTTTAAAGAAATTCAAATTGCCTGATATTTTTGACCGAAAAAATAAAAGGCACAAAATAACTGTTATTTTTGACCAAAAAAATAAAAGTCAAAAGTAACAGTTATTTTTGCCCGAAAAAATAAAAGGCATTAAATAACTAGTATTTTTGTCGGAAAAAATAAAAGTCAAATGATAACTGTTAATATCTGACTTTTTTAATAAAAACCATAACCGGTACGGTCCCTGGCCTCACTTGGTTTTTATTTTTTTTATTTTTTTTATTAAATGCTCGCCTATTGTTCTTATAAAACAGTAAGAGAGCACAAGAGCACAAGTGCTCACTTTTTTTCCTATAAAATAGCAAAAAAGCTATTCCTTGTTGCTCCTCATGGGAGCGATTGCCTATTTATACACCCACGTGTAAAAAATACTTATCGGGTGTATTAAATATGGCACTGCAGGTATAGAAAAGAATATTTGTATATTCTTGATCAGTATCACCTCCTGAGTCGATTTAGCCATGTCCGTCTGTCAGTTTGCGATCACTGTAACATCCGTAATTATAGAGCTATCATAACGATTCATTTATTCAATGTATAAGCTTTTTATTTAAAATAAACATCAAGTGTATAAGTGTATAAGTGTAATAAACATAAATGAGTTAAATCGAACAAAAGCTACGTGTACCTCACATACAAAAACGTTAAAATCTCATTTAATTCTACCGAAAATTAATCTCATGACTTCAAATTTTGCACATAGGCTTAAACCTTTAATATGCACTTTGAGTGTGAACTATGTACAAATCGAATGAAAACCACGTCTACCTCTTATACAAATTGACTTTTCCAAAAGGTAAAATCTCTTTAAATTCCACAAAAATTAATCTAATAACGTCAAATTTTGCATATAAGCTTTAAACCATAATATGCAGTATGAGTATGAAATTTGTTAAAGTGTAATGAAAACCACGGCTACCTCCAATACAAAGTGAATATATGAAATCAGTAAAATCTCTTCAACTTCCACAAAAATTAGTACAATGACTTCAAAATTTGCTAATTAGTTTAAATTTTAACTATACACTCGATTTTTTAATTTAAAAATAATACTAAAAACTCCGCCCAACTCCCATAAAAACTGGCGTCATCTTAATAGTAAAACCTTTAAAGATTCCAAAAAAATAATGTTTAAACTTGATATTAAGCTTATAAGCTTATTAAAAGGACTCTGAGGTCCAAATATAAAATAGTTGGATAAAAACCACGCCCAGTAAAAGTGACGTCACCCAAATAAAACGAAATTCAAGACTTCTATTAAACTGAAATACGGCCGTGGGGTTATTTTAACTTCGGTCCAGTCGCAGATGATTCCTTACTAGTTTTTTATTGTGTTTGTGCACTCCAAAAAATATAAAAATTGTGTTGTAAAATATAAACTTCACTGTGCTAATTTTTCAATGGAGCACCTGCTTTTAATAGGCCATCTCGCGCTGGCATAAAAATCAACTTCGCATTTGTCGGAATGGCCTTTTATGCCATAAGAGAACAACACCGATAACAAGTACAAAAACAATATTTTCAATCTGCTTTTCTACCTACATACATGCACATAAATTTAATGGCACATGTTTGTCACGTGATACATTTTGACAGCTGTATGACAGGCCATAATCTCCACATATTCTAGCAACATATCGTTTGTATGTAGATTTTATGCTGCTGTTGTAACAGACAAGATGTGCCAATCGTTTGTCTAACCAGAAGAGTGAATGACGAATATGTTTGACAAATTGATCACGTGATAGCTTGTTTGTGTGTGTTTCAAATCATTTCAAAGTCAAAGTTATGGATACTCCCTGATGAGCTGACTAACTGACTGACTGCCTAACAAACGGTCCGTCATCATTCAACATTTCGACTGCCTTTTATTTTCACTTTACAGCCTGTTGGTGTTTTACACTGTAAAAAATAAATTTTATTATTTGCTGAAAAAAATGTCTTAAAGTAAGCTGCAACAGCATTAAGACAGCTATTGCTGCAATTACTTTTGCTTTTATTTACTGCAAATCAGCATACAATACGGTCTTATTTAAAGGCAGTTAAACAGTAAAAACAGCAGTAGTTTTGCTGAATACAATTAGCTTCATTGAAATTCAAATCAACAATTTAACCCTATAAGTCAAATTAATGTGCGCTTTGCTGAAAATAAGAGTTAAGACTGCATGATTTTCAGCATCATGCATAAATTTTTAATTTAAGCTTCATACTGCCTTAGATTAAGGCTGCATAAATGTAATAGAAAGACTACGATTAAATTAAGGTTATTAATGATTAAAAGGCAGTGTTTAAAATTGCACTTAATTTTTATAGTGTACCTTAGCTAGTTGCAAATAATATTCATGCCAAACTTTGCCTAGTGATGATATTAGTGATGAGCATTTTGCTACTGCTGCTGCTGCTGATGATGTCCTTGTTTGCTGCTGCCAATCACAAATATTACAGCTTGTCCTGCAGTTGATTTTCATGTAAATAATCCTCATGTTGACCATTTTGTTTGCTTGATATTCGTTGTTTGCTTTTGTTTTGTCTAGTTTGTTTGCTTGTTTTGTGCAGATTATATTTTGTTGTTGTTTATTTTGTTTTGAACTTGTTTTTATTATACAAGTTGCCGTAGTACAGAATGATGGTGTAATATTATATCTTCAAAACACACGTAGCTAGCTTTTTCGATGCACCCAAATATCTGTCCAACTGTCAATAAAGTCTGGATAACTCTCTGAAAGGCCAATTTTTTGCCTGTCTGTCTATGTATTTTTTCAGTGCCATTCTTTCCGTACCACAACACAATTTTTCATGCTATTTCTATGAAATTTTATTAGCCTTTCATTGCTTTATCGTCACCAGTCTGACGACATTATCTTCAATTAGCACGTTTTAACTAATTATGCTTGCCTCTTTACTCTCTCTCGCCCTTCCTCAATTTCTGCCAACCACTTCTCATCATGTCTTTATCTAGCCATCCTTTGTGCTGGCGAATGCAACTTAAATCCTGGTTTTTAACTTTAAGCTTTCGGATATGTGGAATTTCTTCTTTGTTACCTAAAATACTGCATGCTTTTAAGCATGCGTTTGGTTAGCTCATAATATGTTGTCCTCAATCAGTACGTGTGTTTTTGTGCTTTATACTTGGGATTATATTTATACTTGGTTATACATATAACGCAACGTCACGTTACTGCTTTGTCTTGCCAAAGTTGCCATTGGTTAATGTTGAAAATTAATTAATTAAAATACAAACAATTTGTTGTTTCAATTTGTCGAATTAACTGGTGACTTTTGACTGATTGGCATGGCAATGATTGTGTCTGTTTGCTTATGTGTGTATTTATTTTTCATATTATATTTGCCAAGCTCAAAGGATATTTTTTTTACTTCCATATAATTAAAACACTGTTTAGTTTTCTTACTAATTGGATTAAAATGTCGCAGTACGTCTGCAGTTGTAGTAGAGGTTGGAATATTTTTGTAATTATTGTGAGCTCCGTATGGAATTTAATGTTTTTAATGTTTGATAATTTCTTTAAGAAACAAGCATTATTAAACAATCATGTGAATTTCTTGATTGCTAAAAAAAAGTCTTGCCCTTTTGCATTTTTGTTGTTTTATAAACTTTCACAGTATAAAACATTTGTGTGCATCGGTATAACTATATAACATTTTTGTATCGATTAAGACTCTACCTTAAATCATTCATCTCAATATAACTTTTAATTTATGAAGACTATATCAATACTAACAAATTTATTTTTCTTTTGCAGATTCTAATCGCTGGTGTAATGGACGATAATGAGTGATTTATAACGGACCCTTACATTAATATTTAAATAAATTTAAAATAAGTGCAATAAATTAAAAAAGTGTTTAAAGCTTTTGCTGTACAAAAGCGCTTAGTGCCAAAAATTATTATGATATAGTGAGCAAAATATATTGTACACAAAAAAAAGTTTGTTAAAAACATATTTTTATCAGATTATAAAAATAGCAACACAAACAAACGGATTACCACGTCAATTTATATTTGGAAGTTATGACGTCATGAGACCGACATTTGATCGACGCCTCTGGATATTATTGTTCATTATTTTAATACAATGTAAGTACAAAAGCTTATTTGTTTTCTTAATGAATATAATATAAATATGTTTTCATAAGCTAAAGATAAAGAATGTCAGAAATAATAAACGATTCGCACGATTCAATAATTTTGCAGAGTATAAGGATAAAATACTTAGTTTTACTATATTTATTTTATTACCTACATGATATTAAAAACTACATTATGTAGGTTATGCCATAGGGAAATTATATTGAATAAATAAATATACGAATTTAATTTTAAAATAGACATTCTTTCATTTTGGCTTTCAATTCTTTTCAACCAACCTGCAATAAGACGCGCACAAATTTAAGTGCTAACATAACAGTTTCGCTCTGCTTCCGTTGTGGCAAAACGGCAACAAACACCCAACAACAGTTGCAATAATGTGTAAATAAAAAAATAAGGAAACCAAAAGGAACCCAACCACGTAACCCGCCATGATGTCATGTCGCAAGCGAAGATAGCGGCAATTTCCGCCATAACAAAAACTCACAGTCACTAACACATGCAAGTTTGCTTAAGAATGCGAATATGTGTATGGCTGTGCGTAGTATCCCAGCGGAAAAATAAAAAGCGCTTGTAGAAGTAACGCATTTTATGCGCAGTTTTGGTACGCTTTAAGGACGCGCTCTTCAGACTTCAGAGTTTTTGAGCGCATATTTTTATCTACATTTTTTTCATACAAAATCAAGCAAGAAAATAGCACAGTGTTAAGACATTCGACTCTAAGCTACGCAGTCCGAGTTCAATCCCAGACTATGCAAAGCAGTTTTTTTATTTATCTTTAATGTTGTTTTCGAATTTAACTGCATCCTCAAAGCTTACCAAAGATGCAGTAAAAATGCGCCTACTTTTGCGGACACGTAGAACAAAAAAGGAAAGAAAGCTTCATCAAAAAAGATGCGCTGCTTGCTTAAAAAACAGCGCATCATCATTTGTGTTTCAGCGCTACTTTTACCCGCTGGGATGCAAGTACATATGTGTGTCTTTAAAAAAGTGGCAGATAAGAACAAAATGTGTTAGTTTATTTTAGTTGTTGTTGTTGTTGCTATTACTGGCATTCATGTGCAAGACATTCGCGCTTAAGATAAGAAGCACTCCAGCCAACGGAATGCAGCAAGCAGCAGCTGTTGTCATTGGCGCGTAAAAAACATATAAATAAAAAAAATAAACATAATAATGTTTATATAAAAATTTAGTTGTAAGTGAACAATGTGGCCATAGATACAGATATTTTTGTAACGGAAAGTATTCATGTCATATTAAAATTAGGTTCTTGCATACTAGTTTATATAAGCTAAACTGTTCTCCTGTCTTATTAGGAAATCTCTCCAATGTTTTCTCAAGGTTCGTATAACGGGAGCAGTGGATACGCCTCATTTCAACTTAGCCCTGCTAAGATAAAGTTATTTTTTTGTACTGAAAACATTGCGTACGTCTGAGAGATGTATACTTATTAATATCCTATAACGGTGTTAACAAAAAGATTTTTGTAAAGTCTTGTAATTGAGATAATTTTTTTTTGTATTAATAGCTTTTTGATGTAAGTATTTTTAATTAAAAATATTGATAATTAAATAAATTAAATATTAAATTAAATTTGCATTAAAAATTCATTCCAACATATGTAGCCTTTTAAAAAGGACTCAAATGCATGTCGAAAAACTAAAAATGTAGTATGTGTATAATAGATAGGTTATTTTTCAAAAAGTATTGCAGAACCTTACTCAAAGGCGTTCGACTACGTGAACCATCGCATTCTTTGCTCCAAATTACAAAAAATGTACAATTTTTCTTATACTTCTACAAAGCTTATTTTTACTTATTTAGATGGAAGAACACAGGCAGTTAGCACCAAAAACTCACAATCTAGGCACCTTCCACTCACACGGGGCGTCCCACAAGGGTCTGTTCTTGGGCCACTTCTATTTTCAATTTACATTAATAACCTCTATTAATCTACAATTTTAAAACACTCTTCAATTCACTTGTATGCAGATGACGTTGAGCTTTATGCTAGTTCCACGCTCAACGAAATTTCGCAGTGTATACAAAAAACAAATATTGATTTAGAAAATATTTCTAATTGGGAACTGAAAAATGGTTTGTGCCTGAGTGCGTCAAAGTTCAAATGTGTGGTAATATACAAAAAGCCACTAGATCTTTCCGATTTGCCAAAGGTGACAATAAACAAATCTGAAATACTCTATTTTGGTACTGCAAAGAATTTAGGGATCACATTTAATAAGACACTCACGTGGAACAATCACATTGATCTCACTATTGGCAAAGTGTACGGAATTTTACGTTCACTATGGTCAATTCAGCACTTTACAGCACAAAACATAAGAATGCTTTTGGCCAAAACATATTTACTTCCAACACTTTTATTCGGGTGCGAAATCTTCGCTAATTGCGACTATGCTGCTAAACGCAAATTTAACATGCTTAACAATAACATTGCACGATATATATTTTGTTTGAAAAAATACGATCATATTGTATATCCCATCGCTCGAAACAAATATGCTCGATGACTTTTGATAAAATTTTAGATTTTCGCACTTTACTACCTTTACATAAAATAATATATACAAAAGAGCCATCGTATCTTTTTGAAAAACTTAGATTCGCACACTCTCAACGGTCAAAACAGCTAATACACACGCGACACAATCTTTTAGTATCAGAGCGACAATTTTTTCTTTATGGAGTACGTCTTTGGAATTCTCTTCCACATCAACTTCGAAACATCTGCAACGCCGCGCGTTTTAAGGAAGAGCTTTTTAAAATATTTCAGGAACTTTAATTGTTAATGTTTGCATCGTCAGTATTTCTGTTAGTGTATCTGCTGCATTAAACCTGTTTGTATCTATTTGTTTCAATATTTGTATTAAGGTCTTCTAAAATTCTATTACTTTTCTGTAGATTTTATTTTAACTTATAATTTAATTTTGGATTTGATTTTTAATTAAATTTTTAAATCTAATTTCACTTTAATTTTTAAATATATATTACATCTAACTTGAGTTTAGTTTTTAAATATATATATTAATTACACCTTTAGTGACTTATGCTCTTTAAATAAGATTCTAGTAATCTTCAGCGTAACGATTTATTCCCTGTAATGAAAATTTAAATAAAATAAATAAAAATAAAATAAAACCTCCCTACAAGGCCAGAGTCTGATTCCTGGATGTAACATAAGCAAGTGACGCAAAAAAAAAGTCCAGAAAGTTCTCAAACTGGTTGGGTGCCGCTAAGAAACGTGAATTTGAAGAAGTATAAAACGGATGTTTCAAATCGAGTTTCCCTTTTACATTTAAGTCATACAAAAACTTTTGACTATAACACATTTTTATGTAAAATTGTTAAGATTTTTACAAAAATTAGTCCTTGACCCAATATTGGCCTACTTTATTAAGAATTTAATAATTTTTTTATCGATTTTGAAACTTTGCCTTCGCCTAGAGCGCTGCAATTTTGGCAAACTTAAATGTTGCAGGATTGTTGTCCATTTTATGAATTTTAGAAAACATGCAAATCGGATAATTTTTATGACAGAAAAACGATTTTTTTGTTAACCGTAATCCTACGTTGAGATAAAATTCATAATTCCACGTTGAGGTGTAGAATTCTATATACATAAACGTTTAAATGAAATAACATAATTTTAATGTATGCTTATGTACATGAATTATAAATAAAAAATGTCATTTATTTGCAATGCAAGCCGTGCACACATTTGGGTTGTGATATGCTTTACAAATAGTATTTTGGCAGAAGCAACAGGCAAACTCATGGTTGTATTTTGGCCTCTGATTTTTTTTCTTCAACGTAAAAAAGCATCTGCCTCGCTTCTTTATTTGGTGTGGAAGGCTTGTCTAAACTCTATCTATATGTACAAAAATGGATCATGATTTGTTCGGATACATGAAACTTGAAAACGACTGGACCAAATTGGATACTTCTCAGTGCGAATTTGTTTGTAATTGCTACGCGAAGGTTTAGGAAAAAGAAAATGTTGCCACACCCCCTTTTACCGCCCACAAATCAATAAAAATGGTATTAAACTAAAATTTGGTAATTAAGTTTATATAATATCTATCGGTAACTATACTAAAAATGGGCGTCCCACTATAGCTACTCCTACTTTTAAGAAAAGATAAAAGGACTTCAAAAACACTGGCCCGATTGAGCTAAAAATTTGGCAGTGGAATTGTTTCGAGTACGAAATGGTTTAAGAAATAACTGCCACACCCCTTTTACCGCGCACAAATACATAAAAAATTTGCGATATCGAATAGTTTTGGAGTCATAGGTCGCACAGCCTCGAAATTCGGAATTCAACCACAATTCAAATATGTCGTTTCACTGATGACATTTAGAGGAGCTAAAAGTACACATGCCGTTTGATTGATTAAATTTTATGGGCGTTTTTCAAAGGGCGTGGCACCTCCCATACAACTCAAACTTGACATATCAAATAGCTTTGAAGTTATGGGTAACACAGCGTCAGAATTCAGTATTCAACCTCAATTTATACATGCAGTTTCATTGGTAACATTTTCTGGACGTTGGACAATGTAGGTGGCACCTCTCATACATCCCAAATCTTTTGATTTCTAACAGCTTTCGAGTTATTTTTCATACAGCGTAGGAATTCAGTATGCGACATCAATTTATACATTCTAGGGAGTGTGGCAGCAACGCGCCGGGTTTCGGAGTTATTGGTCACACAATGTTAGAGTTCAGTATTCGACCTAGATTTACACATTAAGTTTTATTGATTTTATTTTATTAGCGTTGGAAAAAGGGACGTGGCACCTCCATTACGACCAAAATTTTCGATATTGCATAGCTTTGGAGTTATAGATTGCACAGTTTTGGAATTCAGTATTCGACCTCAATGTACACATGCAGTTCATTGAATACATTTGAAGGGCGTTGAAAAAGGGGCCGTGACACCTCCCATAAAACCCAAATTTGTGCTATCGAATAGCTTTGGAGTTATAGGTAGCACAGCGTCGGAATTTAGTATTCGATCTCAATTTACACATTCAAGGGAGCGTGGCAGCAACGCACCGTGTTTCAGGTAGTACTATTATGTAAAAGGAGACTCACGAAATTTGATCCAGAATGAGCTCGGTAACCGTTGAACCGATTTTGATAATTATTATTTATTCAATTCCTATGATAATTTCCACTGTCATAGCTTACCAAGGTTGTCGAAAAATCTATTCTTTAATTATTACAAAATCATGTATTTTATTTGATGCTTACATTCAACATGTAGCACAATACAACAGCAAACAAAGCTTTCCTCTCTTTGTCGCGAGAGTTTCTCTCAATTCAACACGGCAGCCATGCTGTGTAGTTGCTTTCAGTTTTCTTTTGCCCATAACACGTGGTGTTTGTTTGTACGACGATCAAAATAGTTTGTTTTTGCTTTTGCCCAAATCACACGATTTTTGTTTTTACGACGAATGGTATAATTAAAAAAAAATAAACTAGCCATTTCAGCCTTTTAAAGGACTTTGAGCTTTGATCAATTGTGTTGTGCGTGTTATTAAATGTTTGATCACAAATGACCGAGAACTGGACCTACGTGTTTTATGCCGACTCCGAACGGCTTATGTTCTCAGTAAGCTTTACATAGCAATTTTACTCTCTGAGGTTTGCCATTGTCTGCAGAGAGCTGACGACGGAACAGAAAAATTAATTCAATTGAATAAACTTTCTGGCTGAGCTGGAATTGAACCCGGGCTACCGCTTTAGCTTATGGGCCACGCACTCTGCACACTAGGCCACGGTATAATGGTATATTTATATGGTATTGTATAGAATGGTATAATTAGGTGCTTATAATTGAAAGCAAAGACAATAGGTGCATTCACGATTCAGTGGACTTGCCTGTGCAGTTGAGGACTTGTGCACTTTACAAAAAAAAAATGTTTTTGTACTATTGCCTTAAACTTGTGGACTTGCTTGAGTAGTTGTGCACTTGTGGGCATTGAAAAATGTTGACTGCTTTGAAAAAGTGATAGTGGTGTGTTCACGAAAACCTAACTGCACAACTGCACAAGTCCTCAACTGCACAGGCAAGTGCACTGAATCGTGAATACCTCTAATATATTATTTTCGTCGTACACACAAACATGGTGTAATATGGGCATTTGCAAATGTTTTGAGTTGAGATGCCAGAATTGAGTTATAAGCATACATTATGTTTTGTATCCTTGGTAGCCAGCTTTCTATCTATACTGCCGTCATAAGGAAGAGTGCGGCATCTGCATATTTCAATACTGTGAGATAAGCGACTTACAGTAATTTATCAAAAATTCACTGCTTAGGGTTTGGCTGGTTATAAATATTTGGCTCTACAGGATAGTGAAATCCAGTTTGCTTTACATATTAATGAAATTTTATTTAATTTTACTAAAAATGGCAAAAACTGTGGAACAAACACTGTAGTTACTACTTTTTTTATTGTTTCTTCTATAAATTTAAATAAGTTCAAAAAGCATCAATTCAAATACATCAATTTTATATAGTAAAAAGCTTTTTTGTTTATATATTTATAATACAATATTTAAATGGTATATTTTTAAAACCATCATATCTTGCATGTTTAAAAAATCAATATTTAAAAGATTTTTTTGTCAAAAAAGTTAAGAATTAAAAAGCATTTTACAAATCTTAACTACAAATACAAAAGAAAAATGCAGTATCTGTCTGTAGATTCCGCTTTTTTATCTGTTTTCCCAGTGGGTAATTGCAGTGGGTAATTGAGTCCGAAGGCCTTCTAGCAGGCCTGCGTTAGGTTTTAAAAGGCCTTCCACACTCCTTGCAAACACCATTGTATTGCTTGCATGAAATGGGAAAATTTGTCAGGTCTTCCGCTCTCCTTGCTCAAAAGAGACCTGCCAGAAGCGCTCTTTCGAGAAGTCACGTTAGAAGGAAAAGCAATATAAATATCAACTTCAAATAAAAAAAGACTAACAATTTCAGATTTGAACCATGGTCCTCTCATGTGGCTGTCCGTCATCTTACACACTCGTCTACCAAACTGAATCATTAATTTATTAGAAAATCAGAAGAGTTTAATAAAATTTTTAATTTTCTTTTTTAAAATTGATTACCTTAGGTTCTTCAGCTTTTTCATAATTTACAACGAAATCTTCTACAGCATAGAATATGGTCATTTAAACATTTTTCTATGTAAAAGTCCAATTGCAGAAATTCTATTATTACGAAAAAGAATTCTGAATTTTACATGTTTGTATTGTGTGAAGGATTTTTTTGAAACGGACATTTAAGTCACCATTAAGAAGAAGTTCAAGAGATAGGAGATAAGAATCTTAAACGCAAGATTTTTTTGTTTTCATAACTTTTTAATGCATTGGAACTTGCATAAACCAATATGAATTCAATTCCATTTTAAGTGAACCTCCATTTCAAAAATCTTTGAAAGTACTCGCATGGTAAAAAGCTTGTCATGCTGGGTTTTTTAAAATTAATCTTAAAATGAGTAACGTCCTGGTAAAAACGGAATATCTGACAATACTACTGTCGAAAGCTTGTATAAATTATAAGAAATATTAGCTTTTACCAACTCAAAGACCAGTATTTTAACTGGAAACTTATTGCTTGAGATTGAGTATCGCATTCATTAAATTAATGTTGTCTGAACCTCACTTATTGACAATCTTGTGAAATCCGAAACGCGCTTAAAGCCTTGCAACTGCAGCCAAAGTATGAAAATGTGACTTAAAATAGCAAAGTTAGAACAAGAAAGTATCTATGATTGTAAAACTCGTATTTTTTATAGTGTTTTTTTTTTCTTATCTCGTTAGTTTTTTTTTTTCTATTTTCAATTGTCGTTAAAAACGCTGAGGCAAAAAGTTGTGGCAAAAGTGAAAAGCTGCAAAACTTAAACAAGAATCGGGTTAAATTTCAAATTTCAAGTGGTTTCAGATGGTCTCTTGATGGTTTACATTGTGCTGCATAGTATTGTAGTCCTAACTATGTTCACTTTTCTATTTTTTGTCATGCTTGCTCCTTATCTCAGCTATCTGCTTCTACCGTGTTCTCCATTACTTTCCGGTCTTCTGCTTACTCTAAGTTTGCTTAGTTTTGTATTATTGTCGAAGTCTCTGCGCGTTACTGTCTCTCCAACTAGGATCAACTTGAAAGTACAAGATATAAATGTAGATGTTTTTGTTGTTGGTGTTTTTTTGTTTTTACTTACATAAAATAAAAGTTTACATTTAAAGTTGCTTTTAAATTTATTTTTGGTTGTAGTTTTAGTTTCAGCTTCAAGTTTTAGTTTATATATTTTGCAGTTATGCTTCTATTTTTCTTGTGGTGTTTGCAGCTAGGAAGTTACAAAAGCACACACAACCATTTATTGCGTTGACTATGCAACGATGGAGCCTTAGTTTTAAATTTTTCGTTATTTTTTTTTTTTTTTTTTTTTTTTTTGAGTTTTGTGGCATAAATTTTATTTCACTTCATCCAAGTGGATTGTATTGACATTGTGTGAAACTTTAACCACAAAGTTGAAATTACTTTAAAGAAAATGAAATTTAGGTACACTTTGCAATGATAGGTTTTGTAAAAATTTTCTGTGTAGCGTTCGTAACTGAAATAATAAGTACTTTTAAATATGCGGGGTATTTTTTAAGAGTTTTATAACTACCCTATTGGAAAATCAACTCATTTGAAAATAATTCAAAAAGTGTTTTTGTCAACCACAACTGTTTGAAATTCTCACTTTTTTTTCTATAAAACAAACCCACATATTTTGTATGGCAATGCCCGCTGAATAAGACGATTGACCTTCGTCTGCATTTATTTTTAACTACTTTCAAATTAGTTTATTTTAAATTATTTGATAATTGGTTTCAAATAAATAAATAAAAGTGCAGTCAATTTTTTACTTATTGAAAATTAATTTAAGCAAGGGGTTCGGGAAAGTTTTGTTATATGAATGTTTTTATGTAGCTAAATAGGAGTTTAAAGTATGTAATAAGTGGTCCGTAAAATATGGAATATAAATTGTAAATTAGAGAGTAGTTGAATAAATTTCATTCGGAACATCAGAGTAGAATAGAATCACTAAAATATACTCAAACTGTATTTGAAACAATACTACCGTCAAGCTTGCGGCAACTGTTTCTAAAAATAAACTTCAGACCTTAATACAAAGATAGGTCACATTCCATGCTGAAGTTAATAAAGAAGAGTTTACTATTGAAATACCAAGGTTAAGGAGGCACCTTAAATTGCAGACATTGCTTTCGAAATACATATAAACTGGACCTCAATAGATCTTTAAAAATTTACCTATGAATAGTTATTCAAAGAGTCGTTGCTGAATCTAACACTTGCTTTAAAATTATTTGCTGATTCATGCGAAAGAAGCTTTTCCAAACTTAAATTAATAAAAAAATTATTTATGGTCTGCAAGGGGCAGTCAAGACTTACAAACCTCCCAATGTAATTTAGAAAAGCAGAAAAAGTTAATTGATTTGGGAGAGGAACATAGATTTAGATAAAGTTTTCGAAGAGTTTTTATCTCTGTAAGCAAGAAAGAATAAATTTTAAATCTTGATGGTATCTTAAATTTTTATTTTATGAGGGAATATCACTGAATAATTTTTTAAAATTTTTTCAGACACCAAATCGATGTTTTTAAAAGTGCAAAAGTTAAATATACTCGATGCAGCTTAAGAAAATTATTATAACAAAAAAAAAAAAAAAAAAAACACGAGTGAAATCGACTAAGGTAATATCACTTTTGATAGTATTTTTTGATTATCAACTTTTCTTTGCTCTGTGTGAAGCATCACGAAATATATCGATCTATACTATTATCACCTTTGGTCGAAGTTCGACCATATCAAAAGCGATTTGTCTTTTGATTTTTTTTTTAGTTTTTATTGAAAAACGTTTATCATAGTTAAAAAACATTACATTGATAAAAACTTTTGGCTAATACATATCCACAACTCATTTAACGTACTCTGTACTCGCTGTTATCAGAATCAGAATGTAAAACAAATTTCCATGTATCGATTGAAATTTATCGACTAAAACGGTATGAAATATGGCATTTCTCTTAATTTGTGGATGTCGTGTCATGAGTAAGGGTTTCGTTAAAGTAAAGATTTGACTAAGACAAAATGACTACACGTACCTGAAAAAGTTTTCTTTTCGAAATCTCAATTATTAACTCTACATGCGTTGGAGGTCTCGCAGCTACATTGTAGGTATGAAAGAAATATTTGGTTTGTCATGTGTCAATTTACCACTGGGTTCATTGAATGAATTGACTTAATTCTATTCAGGTTATCAGTTCGAGAGAGTAATTAAGAAACAGCAAGAATGGTGCATGTCACACTTAGCGGACACGGACAAATTTGTTGTTGTTTTCACGGGTAAAAGAAGCTCTCTCCATTTCCAGTTTCTTATTTTACCCGCGAAAACAACAACAAATTTGTCCGTGTCCGCGCAAGTATGACATGCCCCAATGCCACACAGCTCTGATGAAATGTTCTGAGTCACTGTCTTCTCTGTCGTGTATGCTAAGCAACGATGTTAAACAGAGCTGTGTTGCTATTGGTTTGCACTATCCCATTCGGAAAAAAGGTTTTTACATTTGCTCAGTTTTACCTATCTTAATGACATTCGAATAAAAATTAGTAAGTAAGATTTATGTGAATATGTGAATATGATGACAGCTAAAATGGTACCACAATTTTTTGTTTGCGTAATAAAATATATAGATATTCGTGATATAAGTACTAGGCAGCACTTTTGATGGAAAATTAAATGTTATTTAAGCATAACTTTACTTCAAGGCCCGGACTCGAATACTTATTTTATATTTATGACATGTATTTGGGCCTCCTGAGCCTAAATATGAAAAAAATTGTAACTTTCAATTGGTTTAGGAGCTAAGATTCGCTAAGATGTTTATAAGAACATTTTAAATATTAGTTCCATTTTATGAAAATCAAGTTGGTTTTTACTGTTAATGATATGAATCCGTACAGAAAATCCAATGTGTTTTGTGTAGACACCTGCCGTGTAGGCTTGATTCTACGTTGATCCATAGCGTTGGATCGAAACATTGCGTCGGCCAACGCCCCTTTGAGGGTTGAGTTGAAAGGTATCAAATTAGCTAAATGTTGTGATTACATGTCGCAACCCTTGGTAGGTCAATGAGGGTAGGTATAAGATTAGACCATCTTATTAGATCATTAGATCATTAGATTAGATCATCGTTAGATTGCCATCTAGACCTCACACACTCATTCATCAAAGCTTTCGATTGACTTTCATTCATACACCTAACATCAGAGTGCGTAACCCAGTGACACAATAATTAGCACATCTTTCTTGATCCCATAAGTAACACAGAGCTGGACTACCACAAGATCAAGAGAAGGAATCCCCTACAATACTTGTAAGGCATCAGTTGATATCATACGACACACTGGCATACACCCAATCATAATGGCTCTATGACAAGAGAGTATCTTTCGATGTCCTACAGCAGACCTGCCAAGTGACACCATACAGGAGAACCAAAAGTTGCACAAGCAACAAATAGGCTCCCATACATAAGCCGCTCAGCCCGCCTACTGAGGCACCATTTACTTCTAAGCAAACGACGCACACGCCCTACTACCGACAGTAATCGGCCCTTCAATGCCACTATATGGGCATTCAAATTCATGCGTTAATACATGGTTATCCCTAAATACTTGACTTCAGTCGCATATCTAAGGCTAACCCCATGCACTCTTACACATGGAGGTCGATAATTTGCCTTCCATCAGCTTCATCACGGTCTTGTACATGGCCACACTAACAACAACACCCATCCCCCATTCACACACTATGCTCATGGTCTCACCTGTCCTAGCCTCCAGCTCAGCACGAGACTGCCTTCAACCAAGATAAGGAGGTCGTAAGCATAAGTCCAACATTTATACTGTTGACAGAGCTGCCTTAACAAAGGACCCATCATGAGGTATCAAATAAATGGACCACAGATATATTCCTGCGGACAGCTTCAAACAACATCCATCGTAATACATTGGTTAGCACCAATGACAAATGCACGCATGCCAGAAAAATAACTCCTCCAGAGCTTCCTGACACCCTGACACTCAACCTATCCAAAACCCTCTCCCAGCATAGATAGTCGAAAGCCCCTTTGAGTCAATAAATAACTCCAAGACATACTTGGAGCTACATACCGCCAAAAAATTCTTAATATACATCCACGCATCAATCACACTTTTGCCCTTATGAAAACCAAATTGATATTCGCAAAGGCTCGCCTTCACACACTCAAGAAGCCGTTCCACCATAACCCTTTCCAGCAATTTTTCAAGCAATGGAATTAAGCTAATGCCCCGATAGGAGCGCGGATTACTCCTCAACCTATCAGGAAACGACAAGAGCAGAATCAATATTGCTTCCTTCCACATAGTCGGAAAGTAGGCTTCAGACATACATTTTATATAAATAGCCTCAAGATACTCAGGAATAACCTTCCAGATGACTTTACCCATCTCTCCAGAACATACCATCAATATCAGGACACTTTCGACTTCGCAATAGACTGACACCATGCTGAATCTCACCCCCCTCAAAGATGAGAAGAGATATCATCCTCCGATCTCGGAAAGAATGAGCTAAACAAAGAACGGACACAATCACCCCATTCCGACAGAATGGTATCGCCAAGACGAATACAATTCACATCTGTAGATCCGCCCTGCCCACGACACATTTTATTTACCATGCACCACGGGTCATCTCTACAGCGGTACACAAAGTCTCTCCACTCTTTTTATTTAACTTTTTCGAGCATATGCTCGTACTCAATCAAACATTTCCTATATCGTTGTCTATGCTGGAGTACCTTAGGATCCACAACCACTTTAGGCCTTTGGAGTTTCTTCTTCAGACATCTGAGAAGCCTCCTCTTTGCCCCCAACTCTCGTGTCCACCACTTCACCCTACTGCGATTTGACAATTGACATCTCGCAAGCAGAGCGTCGTTAAGACCCTCGACCCATTCACACAATAGAGCAATTTGCTTAACCACATTCAGACACCTAAATTGTTCAATTGGAACGCTTATGACCATTTTATAAAGACGTGTGCGCCATCGCTTCACATTTACCCAATCACGCAGCACTCGCTCGTAAGTGAGCACAACTCCTATTAAGTTATGATCACTTACACCACATTCATCTCGCACTCTCCATTCAAACATAAACATACCGAAGGCTAAGCTGTTACCGATGGTAACATCCATATCACTCATCCCTCTTGACCCATCGAAATGAATCCGTACTATCAGAGCATTCTGCTTTAGTTTATTATACCATGTGAGCTCTTACTAAAAATTTACAAAATTTTTAGCCTGCAACACTTTCTTCTGCCATCATATATTACTTCATAATTTTGCTTTAATTCACAGAAATCCAAAATATTCCCTTTATTTCTAAGATTTCTTCTAAGGAGTTATATTTTTTATCATTATTATTTTCTGCATTCCTTTTCCTCAACAGTCCCAATTAAGTACCTAAACATTTCACTTTAATATGTACACTGGAATAGGTTAATACAGAATACACTTGAAGTTATTTATTTACTTAACTATTGCTATTCTGTTTTATTTTTTACACTTACTTTATTTTGAGTAAAAAATTAAAACGTTTCAAATATATGAAAACGACACCTAAAAAGCAGTCGCATAAAACCGGTAGCTAAAAGCGATTGTCTATTTGATAATCACCTTACGTAGAGTAATATAGATGATTTTGATTATCAACTACCACCTAAGCCGATTCCAGCTCTGTATATGTATTTAAACATTTATATTTTTTGTATAGAGATTTTAGATATGGATAAGGATAAACCCTATTTGAGGGTAAAAATTCTAATTTTATTCCATGGTGCCAGCAACCCTAGCTACGCCACTGCATAAAATTTAACATTTGTATAGTCACCAAAAAGATAACTCCAAAAACCAAAAGAAAAGCGCCAAAAAAATCGCAACGATTTAACTGATTAGTTTATTATTTTGACTACTTTAAAGCTTACAAACACTTTAAAAGAGATAATATAATATATTACAAAAGAAACGGAACCATTTTTAATGGTTCTCCGATTATAATTGATTTTTTCATTAAAGAGTTTGAATGAAATAAATGAATTCTTTATTATGTTTTTAATAAATTAAATACAAACAATTCTTTAGTCAATTTAGAAAAATGAAATAAAAAAGTATATAAAGGGCTTATTGCAAGAACATGATAAGCCACATAAAAATATTTTGAAATAAGCGACTCTAAAATTTTGAAAAAATGCATTTTTGTATGAAGAGATGGAATTGAATGCGGAAATTTTTACATATAGGTTAGAAAATTAATAAAAATAGCCCAAATCTCTTCAGTGGTTATTGGCAATGCATTGAGTAATGTATTTGACATAAAAAAAATGGATTTTTTAGAACATGTGGCTTATCACGTTTTTGCAATAAGCCCTTCATCTATATATATAAAACAAAGTCGGGTTTGTTACACCATTTATAGCTCAAGAACGGCTGGACTGATTTTAATGATATTTTTTGTTTGTTGGATTTGTGTTTATCTCGAACAGCAGAATAACTCATAAAATATCGGAAAAACTCAGGGGGCGTGGCACCTCCCATACAAATCAAATCTTTTATATCGAATAGCTTTGGAATTATAGGTCGCACAGCAACGGAATTCAGTTTTCGACCTTAATTTTCACTTGCCTTTTTACAGGTAAAATTTTATGGGCGTTGGACGTAGGGTGTGGCACTTTTTCAGCAGCCCAAATTTTCAGTATAACTTTCAAGCTATAAGTCACATATTAATGAAACTCGGTTAGAACGTACTATTTAGTCGGGTCTTTCGACTGGCAAAATAGAGCAAGTATAGGCCAAAGGGGTGTGGCACCGCCCATACAATTAAAATTTATGATATTGAATAGCTTTAGAAATAAATGCGATATAATAATGAAATTCAGTATGGAGTTGCCACTTGGTGATATCCTTCCACTGGAAAACTGGGATGGGCTTTGGAGAAGGGGGTGTGGCTCCGCCCATACACTTTAAATTTTTGATATCAGATAGCTTTGGAACTAAATGTCGTATAACAACGAAATTCAGTAAGGAATTACTATTGGGTGATATCCTTCTACTTGAAAACTGAGACGTTCATTGAACAAGGGGGTGTGGCTCCGCTCACACAAGCCAAATTTTTGATATCGAATAGCTTTGGAAATAAATATCATATAACAATGAAATTCAGTATGGAGTTACTTATTGGTCAGGCATTTCTACTGGAAAACTGGCACGGCCATTGGAAACTTGGCGTGGCTTTGCCCACGCAAGCTAAATTCAATTCAATATACTTTCCTGCAAAAACTAACTTTTTTCTGGCATTTATAATCAAAATCAAATCTTCTAAACAAATTAAATTTCTTCATTTTTAATTTTAAAACCGTAACTTTTGCAAGTGAAAGAAATTTTTATCTTTTTCCCTAAAATAAAAAAAATCTTTTGTTCCGCTCATTTCGGGAATCGATCCCACTACCTTATGGCTTCAAAACTGATGGTTGAGCCGACATCTTAGCTTTGGCATAATTAGTTTTGACCACGCCTCTTCCACCCTTTTACAAGTAAAGCAAATCAACCAAATAGCATACTTTTTTAGCGAAAATCTTCGTTTAATTAATTTTTAAAAAATTCTGTAATTTTGACACCTAAAAATTCACTTATCTTCAAGATTGCACAAATTTTTAGTACAACGTCTTTTTCTATTAATGCTGTTTCCTTAAAATGACAAAAAACCATTTAGCATATTTAAATACGCTTTACATCAAAAGCTTATTTTTTTCTGACTAATAATCGTTATCTTCTGAACGAATAAAACCAAAACAACAAAATTTTACGTTTTTAACCCGAGTAACATCGGGTATATCAGCTAGTGTGTATTATTAAGGAACTATTTTGTGTTTTTTCATAGAAAAAAAAAAATAATTTAAAGAAAGTGCTGCTTTAATATAATTCAAGGCTGTTTATCAATTACATTTTTTAAAACAACGTTTTGTTAAGGAGAATACACAAAAAAATATATGCCATAGCAACTTTTGTGACTGTATAAGCTTGCAAACTTTATCACATTTAGTGTTTGAAAATTATTTAAGGTTACACTCTAAGAAATAAGTGACTTTATTTATAGTTATAGCAATAGTTCCAAATTCAAATGAGTTGAAGCAATACAACTTCTGGAATAATTACATAACAACATTTAATAATAACATTTTAAAAGCTTTACATAAATTTAATTTATTTATATATTTGAAAGAAACACCAACCAGTATTTCACTGGTTTTAATTAATGTAAGTTTTAAGTACTTTTTGAAATGCTTCGAAGTGTCTTATGATAGGCTGATGAAATATTTAAGAGAAATTCAAAGCGATTAAAATTGCCTTAAGTTAACGTTATTTACACATAAATGATATACACCCATACATAACTACGTATTAATTCGAGCATTTAATACGGCAGAAATAGCTAAAAGCTCTCCAAGAATATCAAGCAGCAGTTTTGCTCGTTCGCACATTTAAAAACAATAAAAAAAATGAAAAAGGCTTCGAAATATGTTCTTATATCTATCTATAAGCAGGGCGCATATAATTCTATAGCGCCCAAAAGTATGCCTTTTTTATACATATCCGTATCTCATTTTTATATTTCTTTCACGCAGCACAAAACGACAAACAGCCAGACAAACAAACAAACAACCAGGACGCTTGGCGCATTCCAAACAAACAACATGTCGCCATGTGTGAGACATTTATAAATTAAATTTTTTTCCTTCTCTTTCTCTTCCTGGACAGACAATGGACGGCAATGTTTGTGCACCAACGTGCCGGAATGCCTGATGTGAATATGAACGTTGAATAAGCAGCCTTTATTTGAGGAAAATGACTTAAAAAAATGCGAATATTTATTGTGAAAGCTACAAAATAAAGCAAAAAAAAAAATGAATTCCGAAAATGTTAGATGTAGATATAAGTTTAGGGAAGTAACAGCAGCAGCAGCAGTAACAACAGCGGCAGCAGGAAGCAACGACATATAAATAATGTGACCTGCCTGACGGCGATTATCTAGGAACTATTTTTCACACGTTAAGCATACACAATTGGTTGGCGGAACAGAAATTTATAAATGGAGAATATAACATTTAAGATATTTTTTTAGGTTTTCAAAATTAGAGTGGAATGGGTAGAAAAAAGCAAAGTGGGCGCTACATAGAAGTGGCTCGTTAAAAGGGCATTTTATTAGCATTAGGCATACAGTTCTTTAAGAGTTTAAAGTGTTGGTTCAACAATACACTCATTGTTTTTTTTAACAAAAATGCTTTATCGGAGCGGCTGTTTGTGTTTTTGGGAAAAGTTGTTTTTCTATGATATATAAATAAATGTTTAAATAGTCAAATGAAGGTCTAAATGAAAACACATTAGTTATTTTAGGGAAATTTAGCTAAACCACCGCAGAAACTTTATATCTTTGAATTTTTGGTAATTGCTCTGATTTAGAAATTTTGCAAAATCGTCTTTGATTTGAATAATACAATCCAGGAGCGGGCTTTTCTTAGGCGGGGATCGGGTGCCATCAGTATTCCCCTTCACAAATCGGTAGAAAACATAAATTTTTAAATTGTTTTTTTTTATTATTAACAAAAGACTCACAAAGAATTTTTCAACGATAAAAATAACTTCATAATTGATAAACGAAAAGTTATGGTAAAATTAGACTGCTCCACAAATTTAAGAAAAATTTTATACTGTAAAATTATTGGTAGGATCCGAATATTATAGTGATTTTTTTCGATAGGCTCTAATTTCCCATTTTATGTCAATGAATTGTCAAATTATTGTTTATTCTATAGGAGTGTCCTCAAAAATTAATTTTTTTTAAAACACATTTCAAGTTTCAAGCCACTCATCTCAAACTAATTTAATGGGTGAAAAAAAGTTAGCCTTTCTATCATATAGAAAATTTCGTTACAGAAATTTTAAGCAATTTATATATGTTTGTGTCCTTAGAGAAAAGTCATAGTTTACAAAATTAAAGCATTTTATAACATCAAAGCAAAAACTATTTTTGTTTAAAAATCATTTTATTGTAGTCAAATAAATAAAATGCATGCATGTATGAGCCTATCGATTTGTATGGGAAAAATCGTATCCCAAATTTCGGTACCAAAATTATATACTATATAACAAATACATTCGATTTTACGTCCCCCATATTTAATTTTTGTGCCTATTTAAGCAATTTTTGTACTGGGGACCACTATTGGTTGATTTAAAAATAAAACTAAGCTTATCAATTAATTATTTGGATATAAAAATATAGATATGCAAATTTTCATTCCATTTGACAAATGCTCTAAAGAAATTTGACGGTATTTTCCAAAAGGAATACACTTGTTATATAATTTGAATTATAATTTTTTTGTTTTTCATATCTAAACCCTTTTGGGTTCATTTTCGTTTAATGCAAAAGAAAAGAAAATTTTAGAACTGTTAGTTTTGACAAACAGATACTTTGTCACTTTCAGGACATTGAGAGGAATGTTAAGCTCGTCAATTAAACGTCAGCTAATTAAAAAGAATATTGTTCTCTGTGTTGGAGAGCCACTCAAAAAGGGTGAAATTTGAAACAAAAATCTATTTTTAGACCTTTACAGGATCTTACACTAACACTAACAGTTACAAAGTGTATTTATTTTTTGTATTAAACAAAACTAAAACAAAAAATGTAAAAAAACTTTAATAAAGAAACAAAAAAAAATAATAATTAAAATTAAATAATAAGTAAATTCTTTTTTAAAAATACTATCAAATCTTGTTAGAGCATTTGTCAAATGGGATGATAATTTGCAGTGCTATGTTTTTATATCCAAAAAATTGATTGATAAGTTTCATTATCTTTTAAATTAATCAATAGTGGGCTTCCAGTACAAAAGTTTCTCAAATATGCACAAAAATGCAATTCAGGGGTCAGATATTTCATATAAAAATCGATACATGAGCGTAGCGAGGGTAGGGCAGGGGAGCCGTTGCCCCCTAAACTTAGAAAAACAATTTTATTTAGTATTAAAAAAATAAATTAAAAACAGTTTATCTTATAATTCAAAAAGAATTGAGGGTTTGTTAATTATATATTGAATAATAAATTATTAAATAATATATGAAACTCTGAGCTGCACAACTCGATAATCAATTGTTCAGCAACATTAGTGTTATTTTTCATAACTAATGAAATTAAATCAATTCTTCAAGTCGAATTTGTGTATATTTTGGTTTATGATTGTTTGTATAGGTTAGGTTAGGTTAAACCGGATGCCTTCGTAAAGGCTCACATAGACCAATTCAGGTCCTTAGTGGTACCGGTAGCGAACAAAAGGAACCTTTGTGTTTGTTTAAAAGTCTTTAAAGATTTGCGTTGAATTCGCAAGCCTTAGGAGGGATTCCAGAGGGATTCCCCGGCCACATCCTTAAGCGACGGGAATGTCGATGAGCCTAGGTATTTTAGTCTCGATCTAAGTAGGGCGGGGCATGTGCATAGTAGGTGCTCCAGGGTCTCCACTGTGCCCGGTTCCTTGCACTTCCTGCAGTTGTCATCCGTGGTAATGCCAAGCTCCCTCGCGTGGGCTGCCGTCATGCAGTGACCAGTGAGCATGCCCACTAGTGTCCTGCAATCTTTGCGCGGGCGTGCCAAGATGAACAGAGTTCGTTTTTCGCATTGTGCATTGCACATGATTTTCGAGATTTTGCACGATGTCGTATCTCTCCATCTACGATTCACTGCTAGTGTGATTGTTTTTATAAATGGATAAAATGGATTGTTTGTTTTTGTAGGTAAGTGTATGTTACGTTACTGCAAATTATAAGGTCTATGTTTATTTTTAAATCAATTTGCTCTACAGTCAAGAAAAGAAAATTGAGTGGCGATAAGCTACCGCTTCCGAGCTTTGAATTGCAAAATAATCTATTTGCATCTGCTTCTGCTAGCATATGCAATAGTAACAGTTTCTGCGAAAACGACTGGCAAATGGTTTGGCCGACGTGTCTTAATGAGTACATCTCAGAAATTGCAAATGGTAAAATGCCCTTGGGTTCCTCCTATAATATACGATTTTGCGTCACAATTGGCTACAAATCTAGCGCCGTGGTTAGTATACTCAAAAAAAATTAACAGGTGCACTTTGCTTTTATTGTATCCTCTTTCCACCTAAAAACGTTCAAGCCGTTTTAGGATCACTCGTTATTAAGAATTTCACCAAATATAAAAATGTGCATGAGTATTGTATAAGCCACGCTTCGAGTCAGCGGCACATAGGATCAGCTAAAGCAGCTCAAGCATTTATGACCAACTTACTTGTTGATGTCAAGTCACAGGAAATTACTGGAACAAAATCGAAAGACTTTGTCTTCGATTATTTCGTTTATAGTTATTTTGAGGATATCACAACTTACGGCTTCGTGGAAAAAATCATTCCTCCAATCGTTCAGTTATAAAAATACTTCTTCGCGTAAATATTAAAATCAGCTTATCAATATTTCAGCAACATTACCTTTTGAATAAGGGAATGTGTCACTGCTCATACCATACATCGGCTCATTAAAATCATCCTTATAGCAGCGTTTTTATGAATTTAAAGCGTGCACAAAAATTTTTTTCAACAGAAAAATGAGAAGCTAAAAATTTTAAACCCCTTTGCCGAAGAGTTGCCGGACGACTCTTCAGCGGAAGAATTGCTGAAGATGAATACTGATTTTCGCTTTTTTTAAATAGAGTTGAATTCAATATCGTTTCGAACTAAATTCAATTTTTTCTTAATAAAGCCAATAAGGGCCAATTTTTCAGTGCGAGCTTAAACTCTAAACAAATTAAACTCACTAAAACTGAACTTTCAAAACTCGGTTCAAACAAAGGCACAAAAAAATAATATGATATGAAAATGTAAGTCAATATAACACCAACGAATGGTAAAATATCCAGTTAGACCTAGTTTTAATGTCAAATTTTGGTGAGTTTTATTTGACTAGAGTTTAAGCTCGCACTGACAAATTGGCCCTAAGTATTAAAAAAATGCATTTTATTTATAAGCGACATGAAACAATAATTGTCCGGCCCCCCCTGAATAAAATGCTCTCTACCCCCATGAATCGCTAGACTTTAACATGTATGCATTTTTTTTAATTGACTACAATAAAATGATTTTTTATCAAAAATTGTTTTTGCATTGTTGTTAAAAAATGCTATAAATTTGTACATTATGACATTTCTATATACATATATATGCTTACACTTTTTCTTATGAAATTTTCTATTAGATAAAGGGGCTAAACTTTTGTTTTTGATATATGGCTTGAAATTTGTTTAAAAAAACGAAAAAAATTTTTTTTTTACTTCATTCGATCATAACAGCCATCATTAACACTATTGACACGCTTTTAACGGTTAAATTTTAGTCTGACTCTCCTCTAAAATGTACAATAATTTGACAATTCATTGGCATAAAATTACAGTTTTTACCATCATTTATGTAAAGTATTTCTCTCAAAAGTGAATTTTTTAATTTTGCCATTTATATGGTAAATTGGAGCCAATTAAAAAATATAATTATAATATTCGGATTCTACGGAAAATTCTGCTATAGAAAGTGTTATCGCCATTTTTACCGGAAAACCTTGTTTAGTAGTGGCATTGCTATTTTAAAAAATTCGCATTATTTTGCATAAAAACTCATGATTCTTCATCATCAATACACTCTTCATCCGTTTCCTCGCCTGTTTCTTCATATTCACTTTCGTAGGATATTGTAGTCTCGTCTTAGTTTTCTAAAGATGATAAACCAGGAATCCAAGAAGTCAGCATTGCAAGAGCTTCCTTTGAAAATTGTTTAGGTTTTTTACAGGCAAAACTCTTAAACTTGTTATTAGAGGATCCGAACATAAAAATAACCTTCATATAAAGCAACAAGTAGAATAATTAATTATTTCCTACTGCTTATAATATGTCTTAAACCAGTTTCAGTGAAACACGTTTCATTGAAATCAGTTGGTTACCTTCATTTCTTAATCCAACTTAGTTGTATAAATTAATCAAGCTAAAAAATATTGAGACTTTGTTCGACAATATTTTGTATTTATTTGCCTTTTACGCAAGGTTATTTCATAAATTTTGTAACATGTGTTTTCTAATATGTTGAATTTTTCTACATATATTTTTATGACTAGTCATCTTCATATGCTTTGCAATATTTTTGTTCCTTTTTTGTTCCATGCATTTATGTATATCATTTTATTTCGCTATCTATGCGCTGTCTTACCAGAGTTTTTTTTTGTCATTTTTCTCTATTCCAAGCCCCTCATTTCCTCATCATGACCCGCATGACATGCCTTACATTTATTGCCTTGCTTCTCGTCGATAAGTGGGCTTAAGATGGCCGTATTTTCTTTTATGTTTTTTTTTATTTTATTTTATTCCTTTTATTGTAAGTCCCTGCTTCCTGTTTGTCATTCTATCATTCGTTTATTCTGTACGTTGATCACGTTTGCAGCACCATCCCACCAGCAAGCCAATCCAGGCACATTTTGGCAATCTTTAAGCCTCCATGGCGTGCTTTAGTTTTATATTGGCAGTTAGGTTTTTTTTTGCTTTCTTCAATGATTCTGACGTTATTTATTTTGAGTACGTTTAAGTTTGTCTCTGCTGCCTTGGCAAGCAAGCAACTCATCACTTCTGGGGTTCGAATACCGTATTTTTGGTTCTTTTCGTTTTACTATCGAATTTTTATCACAAGCACGTTAACGAAGCGAAATAGATAATGACAAGCAATAGGTTCGGAAGAGGTTCTTAAGAAGATGCTGGTGTTAGAGTAAAGTAAAGAACAGAAACGACTTTGGATGCATAAGAATAGCACTGAAATTTCACATATGGTGTTAAAATCATTGACAATTGTCGCATGTTAGACATAAGTTTAAATTGATTTTTTTACTGTACTCGTTACGCCAATTTATATTATTCATGGTAAATCATAGTTTAGTTTCATGTGAAATTCTGCTCAAATCTCCATACAAAAAATGACAGCTGCGAAAATTTTCACAACATGTTCGTCAGATCGTTCCGTTGCGTGAAATGAAAGCAACATGTTTCCGAGCAACATTTTTTCACGACAATTTAATTCAGCTGCCTATTTTTTTTTCAGTGAAAAGAGAGCCGTATATGAAATTTCCCAACTCACTCTCTGAGTCTCTCTGAGAAACGCTGCCATAGGAACTCCTCGCAACAAACTTTAGGTCAGAAATTTCACGCAACAAATAAACGAATGTTGTCAGCGGAATTTCACGCAAGCAAACATAGTACTAGGCTTAAGTAAAAAGACTTTGGCTCTATTGAAAAAATCATTTTGAACCCATAAATGCTGGCACATATAATTGATTAACTACAATTTAATCAAATTTTACCTAGATGCTATATGGAGTTGACAAAAAAAATCAATTTGGAAAATGTCTGTGATCTGTAATACAGGCCGGTATGCAACTACATAATGAAAGTGGTATATAAGAAGAGCAATTAGGATAAGACAATATTAGAATAAATTGTCGTTAATATTGTATCTTCTGTTAAAAATATAACTTTTAATTTTTGTGTAATAAATAAACGCTTTACTGATTCGGTTCGTTGTCAGTCCAAGACTAACTTTATTTAATACTAGCTGATATACCCGGTGTTACTCGAGAGTCATTTATATAAACATTTTAACATACACTTCTCGATTTAATGTTTTTTAAAATCGGGAATAATGAAAAACATGTTGAATTTTATTTGAATTTTATTTTATTTAATTTTATTTATCCACCGTTTGCTAGGTAATTGAACGAACATTGATCCAAAAAAGTTTAGGAAAATTTTTGTTGTTGGTGGTTCCATCTCTTGCGGTGAGCTAATTGAATTCAAAGAAGCGGTACGAAAAACAGATTTTAAAAATTAAAAAGAATTTTTATATTTACTCAATGTTAAAGCAAGCACAAATACCTTTTCAACAAAATAAAAATTATGATGGGACTCAATGCGTCCTTGAGATATGGACATTTTAACGTCTAAACAAAGATTTATATTAAAAAAAATATTGAACTTTTTAACAAAAAAAAAAATGTTAATGAAATATATTAAAAACAGCAGAGTTATTGGCATTAAAAGTAAAAACATACTTTGATTTTCATATAATTTTTTTCTCATTATTAGCTATCAATGTTTTATGAAAATTTGTTGTGCTAAAAATGATTGTACCTTTCTAAAAAAAAATGGCAGTACTGCATTATTTTACTTTGTAAAAGTTTGGTAGCAATAGCATTTTCGCAAAATATTTCGCAAAACTTATCTGCTAGCTGCATAAGAACATCAGATATTCTTCTGTAAGCAGAAAATAGCGCCACCTGTCTGTAATCCCAATCGTGTGGGGTTAAATTTGAAGAAACTTTTGCAAAAACATAATTCAGCTATTCAACGCAAGGTGTACGTTTAGTTTGTACTCACACATCTTACACATGTGGCGCCATCTATCTGTAAATTTAACGCACAGATCAAAACTAATGAAATAATTGTGCTGACCAGATGCGCATATATTTTTTATATCGCCATATAGCTTAAACTGATTACATGAAAATAATAACTTTTACAGCATTCTTATTCACAGTCATCTTTTCGATAAAATTGTGATATATATGCAACATTTAAAGTACCATTGATAAAGAACTAATTGACAACGGTGACACAATAGTGAGAACAAATAGAGCCATCACAACAAAACAAATTTAACAGGAGGGGGGCGGGGGGTGGGGAGGCAAAATATAAGTAGATGATCACTATAAAGAAAATTTTGTATAATCCAAAATGTTCGTAATTACTTTAGACACACAACTGCATTCTTAGAGATATATGGGGACGTTCAAACTATATAGAGAATTTTAACACAAAACTAAGTTTTATTAATAGTCTGGTATGAAAAAATAGATTTTTAGCCATAACTTTTGATTAGAAAGAGATATTGGGGTAATTTTTTCACATAAATTATTTTTGAGACTTGAATTTTTTGTAAAAAATATAAAAACAACATTTTGGAAAAAATAAATCTCGCGAAAAAAATCAAAGGGGGTACCCTTGTTGTTTTGATGACAAAAACAGTAAAATAATTTTTGAGCTTAGCTGGAAGAATTTTTGCAAATAAATGCTATGTCATATGAAAGGTAGCCAGATGTGCAATTTTTAATTGATTTCATTTTTACAACAACAACAATTTTTGAGTCATTTTTTGAGTAAAAAGTCAATATTTTGGACCTTTTTTGACATAATCATAAAACATATATACACTGACTTAACGGTACAGTTCAACCTATTTTTGTGAAGTAATTTTATTGAACTTTTGAACAAAAAAAATTTGAATGAAATATATTAATGGACAGCGGAGATATTTGCACCGAAAGACCAAACTTTGATTTTCATGTCGTTTTTTTCTCATTCTTAGGCAACGATGTTTTATGAAAAAGTCGTTGTACTGAAAATTTCTCCAATTTTAAAGATATGTCAGTTTTTTTGATGTCAAAATAACAAAAAAATTTTAAAATTAAATACACAAAAATCTCCGATGCTAAAAGTTTTATAATAACAAAATTACCGTTAGTTGAAAAATTTCAGAGGGGGCGTGGCAAAAACTAAGTATGTAACATTTTAAGTTGGAATAAACTTAATATGTGTACCTAGTTTGAGCGAGATCCGTTGAGCCGTTTAGATTTGTATAAAGGCCAAACAAACAAACAAACAGAAAATGAGTTTTATTACTATAGATTTCTTATTACAATATTGGTTTAACATAAATTCTTGTAGCTAAGCTAATTTGGAGGTAAGTTAAAATACACCGTTTATTTACTCATATTTGGTGTTCTACGTTAAAAGTAATTTGATGTTAGCATCAATGAAAGGGTTTCTTTAGTGCATTGAAATATTTAAAGAGTTCTTATTTAGGTTTGATAAAAGGGTGCCCGCACGATTTGTTATAGGGGGAGGGACAAAGGCATAAAGGATTCTTTAATGCACATAGAGAAAGTGTAACCTATATAATTCTATTTTCTGAGATTTTTGGTACTCATTTTTTTATCATGATATCTGGGCTGAAACTCGCTTGTACACATAGGAAATTTATACATATTTTAAAAGATGGGGTAAAAATATTTTTCATATCATGCAAGAAACATATTCAAATTTAATGTTTTTTCATGTAATTTCGAAAATTTTTTTTTCAACATATATTCTTAGTAATATAGTAAATTAAATAATGTAAGGTTTCCTTTATCTATATCTATACTTTTATATAAAATTGAAGTGAAAATTTAAAGTATCGACTTTACTATAAAACTTCTAGGCTGATTTTTATGAAAAAAATGTTTAAATATCATACTTTTGCTGCAGATTTATTAGGGTTTATTTTTATATCTAAATTTTAATAATATGTTTCTTTAATTCAGGTATTAAGATTTTTAAGATATCATCGCAGCTGCCACGTATTGCTTATTCGTTGTCTTTTGACGCGTTTGTGTTGCGAGAGTTTCAAAAAAATCCATGTTGCTCTCTTTTTTTCTCTTTCTCTACGTGAGCATAGACAGTGCACGGACTTGAAAAAAATTTTAGTGGCAGAAAAATCTCAAAAAGAGTGGAATATTGAAATAAAATGTGGTAGATTTTATATTTCATATAAGAACTATAAATATCTATTATAAAAAACATATATATAACACAGTTTACAATAACGAAAATAGTATATACACAATATAAAAATAAAAAAATAAAAATCGAACAAAACTTATATGTATAAGGTTTAGTCAATAAAACAAAAAATAAAATAATATATTACAAATCTAGCTTAGATTTAGTCTAATTTCATTTTAAATATGTGTTTTTACTCCCTTTAAGCCCATTTTCTTCACAGTCTGGTAAAAGTTAAAATCCCGGTAAGCTCACAATTCGCCGGAAATGGAGGTATGATTTTACTGCAAGTTGTAAGTTTAACGGGACGGTAACTTTTATCGATTCGTGCCGTGGTTAAGCCTCCCGCGCAAACGTTTTGTTAACAGCTGACAGTCAGCGTCAAAATATCAATGTCATTCACAATCAAAATCTTATGATATTTACAAATTAGCTTTCTAGTGATGTGTTTATTAAAAGTATTTCGTAGAGAACAAATTCATAAAAAATTTTATGTTTTTGGAAATAGTGGTAGATTTTAATCCTTCGGTGGTAAAAGCGGCAGAAATTATAATTTTGAAAAAATGTGGCAGATCTACCACAATATTGGTAAAGTCCGTGCCCTGAGCATAGAGAAAGGCAAAAAGTGAGAGACATATAAATGCAGAGCGTTACTACAAGACAAAAGAAAAAAAGGCCATTTTTATTTCTTTGATATGTATTGTCTTAACCCAATAAGGAAGATGATGCCATATGGCATCACTAAGTCGGATGTCGCAAAACTAACCGTATGACATAAAAATTATTCAAAAGCAAAATTAGGTAAAAATTAGCACATGCGTGCGAAAATTGACTCGTCGTTTAAGTGTTTAGGAGATTAATAAAAAAGTCCTTGGCTTCGACAACAGTGGCCTGCTAGTCCTTAAAAAAAATTGCATGAATTACTATTTAGCCCCCAAGTTTTCCTCTTTTCAAATAGGAATATACAAATTTTCCAATATTTAATTTTTTTTTTAGTGAATAAAACCAGCAAGATTTTTTGAGCATTTTTTCCAGTTTTGGAGGCCTATAACTCATAAACCAATTGCGAGCGGCCTGAAATTTATCAGATTTGAATTGAGGAGCTAAAAATTCATAGAATCCGTAAAAATTAAGAACTAGAGTTGTCGCTATTCTTGAAATGTTCCCCTCATGGACATCAACTGACTTATTTCTTTTTTCCAAAAAGCATCAGTTCTAGCAGCATGCAAGTTACTAAAATTGAGTTTGAAAACATAACTATTTTATGAATTATTAAAAAAATTCATTTTGTTAATTCAAAACGTACGAATTAATTTATAAAGAGGTGCATGTATAGATGGATTTTGGGCTCCAATAATTTTCTTAACATATTCCAGAACCTTCCTTCAAGGCTTGATTCTGAATCCTGGATGTAATATAAGCACGTGACGCGAAAAAAAAACCCGAAAAATTCACAAAACCGGTGGACGCCTGTAATAAATCGTGAATTTGTAGAAGTATAAAATAAATGTTTAAAATCGAGTTTCCTATTTAAATTTTGGTCATAAAAACAAACTTTTGACCATAAGATATTCTAATGCAAAAGCGTTTCTTAACAAGAATTTGCCATCATACTTCTTTTGAGTTAGAAGCTGTGCCCTCGCCAAGATCGCTGAAATTTTCTCAAATTTAAATGCTGCAAGATTGTTAGCAATTTTATTAAGTTTACGAAAAATTAAAAAAATTATCCAAATTGGATCATCTTTCTGACAGAAAAACGATTCTTTTTAAGCTGACTTTTGAGAAAGCATTTAGTATGTAAATTTATTTCGCGATGTTTTCTTCTTGTGTTGAATTACTTAAAAACATTAATATGCTTATCGTCCAAGTTCATATGCGTTATTCGTTTAAATGCTCCTTAGCATCTGTTGCTCCGAAGAATGATCTTTGACCAATATGGATATCATTCCTTATCATTCCTTAATTTCTCGAACGAATAACTTCGTAATTTCTTCTATTACATTCGTAGTATTTACTAATGGCTTCGTACAATTTACGAAATAAACTTAATATTATTAGAAAAAAATTCATTTTTAGGTTGACCGTACGCATTATTCGTAGAATGTACGAAGTATTAGTTGAGTTTAAAAAATTTACAACTGTCCGTAAGCTAAAAAACCGTGGTTGAAACCCCAGCTCAGATAGAATGTTTTTTATTTTGTTATTAATTGATGTGACAAATGTATTCGAACAATATACATTTGTCATTGTTCGAATACGAATAAAATATTTGTATAATGAACCAAACTACGTTCAATCTACGAATCCTATTCGTGACTGAAAACTACGAATAAAATTCGAAGAATGATTAGTAATATTAACACACAAAAATTTTTGGGTGTAAGAATACGTATTGAAAAGTGCCTGTGATGTAAGGGTAAATGAAATAATATCGTAACTTATCACTGCGATGGGTACAACATACTTTTTAAAAATGCATGCATGGTTTAGCTCAGCTTTATTTTAAAATATACCTTAAAAAAAGTATTTCTGAATTCTCTTAAAAATATTTTAACATATATCTGTGATCTCAAGGAATAACGACTAAACTCAAAGTTCATAAAAAACCATATTTTAATTGCACGAACTGCGACTCATTTTTTTTTAAATATATCAACCGTTACAAACAAAATATGTGCAAACATAAGCGATGATCAATTTTGAGCTAAAAATGGATATCTGCATACTTCCAAAAATTGGCAATAAAGTAAATTCCATATCGCTTTTTTACGATATTCTGAGTTTAGTCATTATTCCTTGAGACCACAGATATAATGAAAATATCATAATATAAAATCAAAAAAGCCGTAAGTTACAATAAGTCGACTTTTTGATTGATTATTGATGCACCTTATCAAAATACATGTTCATGCTAAATTTTACGTTTTTATTAAAAAAGTTCTAAAATCCCTAAGTTTGAGCGCAACTTACAATTAAAATTACAATTTAGAAATTTTTGATTCTCTCGTAAAATTTTTTAATTTTTGCTTGCGGCTTTTTGATTTAATATGAAGATATTTAAAAAAATTACACTGCCTGGGGGGGGGAAAGTGCCCCCTGTGGACGCCCATTGTATGGTATTAGTAATCATGTAAGGGTTACTTAAGGAAAAGAAAATGCTCACCATTAAAATATATTACAGTTGTTCGAATAACAGAATGAATAACAATATTTGGCTGGCAAAAGATGACTCAAATCAAAAGAACAACTTTTGTAATTAATTGCGATCTTTGATTTTACATGATTTTAATTAAATTAAGTTTCGAAGAAATCAGCAGCAAGAACAACAACAACTCGGTATAGAATCATCACTCTCACAGCAGACAAGGAAGACTGTTTCAAAGGAATTTATTCGAAACTCTGCCAAGTCATATAAAACTTAAACTTAAACAGACGATGGAAAGGGTAGCGGCTTCCGAACAGTCTTCCTAGTCTGCTGTGTGATTGACTCTATATAGAGCTGTTATTGTTGTTACCTTTTTCAAAACTCACTTGAACTAAAAACGTTGTTATTAAAATCATGTAAAATCAATAAATAGGTTAGAATTAATTTAAAAAAAAAGTTCTTTCTCTTCCAAAAAATTATTTATTATTATTAAAATTTTCTATTATTAAACAACATTTTCTATTTTTTATAAGATTAAATACTTATGTCAAGCATGATATTTTTACTTTATAAAAATAATGCAAAATAATATACTCAAATTGAGACTTTTATGCATGACTGAGAATCGATAATCTTTTTTAGGTTCAAGCATAAATTGTTTGTTTTTTTTTCTCTTCATGATTGAATGCCGAAAGAATTTTGATGTTATGTGAATTCGAAGAAAAGAAGCTTAAATTTTCTCACTAATATGTTTCTTAGAGATAAACGCTCAAAAAATGTTCTCGAAAGCGTAAATCTTTTCGCTGATTTGTTTTGTGTCTAATATTGAAAGCTTTATGTTTTGATATTTTTGCTGTAAATGTTAATCCATGTTTTGATTCGGGTCTTTTACATGCATCTAGAAGAAATTAATAGTAATTAATAGAGATTAATAAGCCCAGAAGACGAGATTCGGGTTAAGAGTATGGCTTCTCTGATGTCTGAGCTTTCTAAATACTAAATAAAAAAACACAGGTGCATCGCAGAACACACTGGAGAAGCAAAGCTATTTTTTAAAAATATTTTTTTTTGTATAATAATAAACCAAATAGTTTTTAAATAAGATAATAACACAAATTAAATTTAAGGCACAAGTAAGGACTCATTCCTCTACAGTTTATCACATGTCTTATTATTTTTTACTATATTACATGTCGAAATTCGACCAACCAGCTGTAAGGCAGCAATCAAAACTCGATTGGAAAATGAAAAAGATATTTGCTTGCAAAATCAACACTTGAAAAATCAATGGTTTTTTCTAATTCTGAGGCGATGACCTTGCCTTTATAAAATGCATTGTACTAAAAAATCTTTAGTTTTGATACTAAATTTTTCTGGCATTTTTTAAAAATACTATCTGCATAAAATTTTACACAAAAAAGCTTTCGTATACTATTATTTTTCTTAATCAATGACTTTACATTCAAAAATACGTTATATTGAGAAAATCTACAGTTTTTGAGATATCGGAATAACAGGATATCGGAATAACAGGTATTTTTCATTATTAATTTTACTTTTTGTTAGAAATTTCAACATCACGATACTTATTAACACATGTCACATAAAATAAATTTTTATTGTAGGGTATCCGTTAGAGATGGCGAAAAATATCTGCACATCCTTACAATTTCTAAAATTCCCCCTTAAACACGTTCTTCCATCTCTTATAGTTTAGCATTTATTTAAGAAATGCTCTTTTTACGCTGCTTAAGCTTAGAGGTCACTCAAAGAGAAGTCAATCTAAAATACAATCATGTTATATAAGCCTCGTCAAAACATAAACTTTCAAACTTATTCTCGACTCAAAAAAAGTTAGTTTACTTATTAAGTATTTGAATCATTTTCAAAAGAGAGTGTTGGACACTAATACTCGGATCGAGTTTATATCAACCCTCTAGAAAATGAAAAAATTCCCAGATTTAAACAAGAAATATTTCATAGAATGAAAGAAGCATTCCCTTCCGTTGAACATTCTGTATTTTTTTTACACATGATGTCATTAGATGGAAACATTCCTCTCCGCTTTCGTAAAAATGAATGCGGCCGGTTTCTTCATAGTTTCAAACTGATTCTCGGTTTTGAAAAAAAATTAGTGCGCGTTCATTTCTTCACTTATTTGGTACTCAAATCTTTTTGAAATGTGAGTATTAGGCAGTAATACTCGATTCGAGATTATTTCATTTTTTATGCCACTTGTCGAAATGAATTGTCTTTTGATGATCTGTAATAGGAGTTTCCAAAAATATGTGAAGCAGGTCAGGTTAAAAATTTGTTGCACTCTAATGTATATTAATAAAATATATTTTCGAAATTGAATTGTAAAAAAGATTGTCGATTGATTAAATTGAAATTAAGAACAAGTGATAAATTTGGGCATTTTTTTTAAAAAAAATAAATTGCCTTCAAAAGCTCAAAAATTGTTAGCGTCATCAGTCGAATAAGCCTCAGTTACGACTTTAATAAGGTTATAATAATCATATGTAAATATTTTTCTTATGTTTTACTAGCAACTACTTGCTACAACTATTTGCTTCCTTAAAGGAAATCAAAACAGTAAGCAAGCCAAGCATAAGCTTCATTTAAAATGCTTTTAATATATGTGTGGAGTAAAGAATAAAGAAAAATGTATATGTTGCCGATCTCAAGAGCAACAATGAAAAATAACGACAGCAAAAAATAAACATAAGCCCGCAAACCAAAAAAACTAAAAGTTAAAGGGCACAAAACGCAAACTTCCGCCTAAAAATTTAACCATTCGACCATAACGACCATCGACCAGAGCGTCGAGCACCAATGCATGCTTTGGTTTTATTTTCCTTTTTTAGGGTTTAGTTTTTTGTTCCTTCCCCTGCCCCTTTAAAGTCTTTGGTTTGGAGTTCACAGCTCATACCTCCTAATATGCCAGACACCGACCAAGAGCGAGCCAGAGAAATAAGACCGGCTACGCTCAACTTAAACTCTTCAAGCGAGCCAAATAAAATTGGCCGCACAATAAATTGCACACCTGTGAATTAATGTTTTGCCACTAGATGGCGTGCATACAAGCGATATGTGACGATGGGGTAGGCAGAGGTGGAGAAGTGTGCGAATCTATTCAAGAACCCTAAATCAGCAACAACCCAATGTGCAAAAAAATGGGTGCGGATCCATTTCGAATCTGTTACAAGTCCTTCAGCGCGGAATGCCAACTTTTATGTTTCGACATACCCGTTGCGAACCCGTTACAAAACCGTCAAAACAATGGTCAGAACGTATGAAGTCTCTTATGCTATTTTCAATGGATAAGGAATGCGAAATAAAATCCTGTACTTATTTTTATTTTAAATGCTGCAAACAAGATATTTTTAATTTTTTACTTTGGTGCATTTGAAAGAAAATACACAAACGAGCTAATATCGACACTGGAGGACGTGGCGAAGAAGTTCCACTAAGCGCATGATCGCAAAGCGAAGAAAACGAAAAATAATGAATAAAAAATAATGAAATTTAGTTTTCATAATAAACATGTATTAGGAATGTAAAGACTTAAATAACAAAAATATTTAAAAAAAAACCCGAAGTCCAAAACGAATCCGAAAAATAGAAAAAAAGCTATTTGCATTGTTGAGAGGAATTTCATATGAAAAAGGATCAGTTTCGGATCCTCAAAAAATGCATCTAAGTAAATAAATCTCGAATTCGAAATGGATCCGTATAGTACATTGGGTAAAGGGAAAGAGATAGAAAGAAAGAGAAAGAGAGAGAGAGAGAGAGAGAGAGAGAGAGAGAGAGCAACAAAAAAAAATACGTTCTGGAAAAAACTAACCAAAGAGAAAGAAAAAAAAACTCTTGTAATGAAAGGATGAAAAGTCAGCTCTACGTGGTTGTGTTGGTTTTTCTGTGTTTGCGTGTGTATGTGTTCCTGAATGCGTGTTAGATTTTGAACCGCTCTATTTCAAGCCGTGTGCGTGTGTCCTGCATTTGTTGGCCGGAAATGAATGTTGCTTTTGCTCTTGTTTGTTGCTATTGCCGTCAAGTGTTGCTCCTCACCATATTGCGGCTATGTCGATGCTTTGGGTCATTTCGGCCCAAAATCTACACTGGATACAGTTCAAGTCAAGCATTCAACGTTTGCTTTTGCTTCCAACACTTTGAAGATTTTTTTTGTGTGAAGCCCTTTATTCCCTCTTTATTTGCACTCATTTCATTCCAATGCACATACATACATACATACAGGTACCAGCAGCCACCCAAGCCAACAATCCTTGCCAGCCAAACAACCTTTTTCAAGATTGATGAAGTGGGTGCGGAAAGTGAAAATAAATTAAGTGGAATGTAACGAAGTGATACCAACATATTTCTTGTTGTTGTAGTCGGTGCTGTTAATATTGTTGTTCTTTTTTTTTCTTTTTTTTTTTTGAATTGAGGAAATGTGAAAAAAAGGTTGCAAAGTGTTTGGAAGTTTCTTTGCTGTTCACCTGCTGTAAAAGGAAACAGACTTAAAATTGTGAAGGTGTTTTTTTAAGTTTATGGAGGCATAAATTTAAAATGGTGTAGCACAGTAAAAGTAGAAATCATGCAAAGGATTTTCAAGGGTGTTAAAAGAGCATAAATTATATATGGCTAGTCTTGAAATTGAAGTTATTTATTTACATAAATCATTGGGAAACTATGTAGTTTATTCGAAAATATATTTGAAAAGAGCTAAGTGCAAATATCATCTTAGTTCTTTTTTGCTCATAAGCTAACTTTTGCGATTTGTAGATTAAAAGTTACTTTTATGAATTTATGATAAAACAAAATTTTGATTACTTTGACGAGATAAATTAAGATCTGAAGAGAAGTGTTCATGCAGCAAAGTTTTAAATTTTTCTTTAGTATTCTGGTAATACTTTATATCTGTATTGTTTTGCTATTAAATAATCAAAAATAATATTAGTTTCACTAGTTTTTACAGAGTAAACAATGACGAAAATATTCAAATTTTGTTGATCAAAAAGTCCAAGTTTCACTACCTTAACATTATGAAACAACATAAGAAATACCTTACTCCAATATATTCAAAATCAAACCGCTTAATTAATTATTTTATAAAATTAATATACAGTGAGTCTCAAAAGTATTTTGCCTATACGTTTTTACAATAAATTTCATAGTTTTTCTTTAAAAATGCATTGAATTGTCCGAAAATTTAATGTATATATTTTGCTTTTGCCTGAAATATATTGTTCAAAATGCAAATAAAAAAAAAAAATACGAAAAACATCAACTCCGTTGTGTTTTTGTTGCGTTGTAATTGTTTTGTCCTACACTTCAATGCTCACAAAAGTATTTTGCTTTTTTTCTAATTCCGTTATTTCTTACAATTTGAGTGTTCTTTCTTTTGGTTTTCTATCCTTTTTTAATTGGGTTACACTTGTCATGATTGCTTCTATTGAAATTAGTCATAAATAGTATTTTAGTGTGCACTGATTGAGTTTTTTTATTGTTAAAATGCCGAAAGGTAAAGAATTGAATGTTGCGCAAAGAAAAATCATTTTGCACCTTTATGACGAGGGAAAAACGATAAAATACATTAGTGAAATGTTTGAACGTTGCCGTCAAACAATAGAAAATGTGATTAAGCGCGCAAAAGAACGTGGCAATATCGAAAATAAAGCCCGTTGTGGACGTCCGAAATTGCTTTCAGAGAGAAATGAAAGAAGAATACTTAAAGAAAACTATGATAACCCACATTTATCAGCACCAAAAATCAACGACAGCCTCAGACGTACCCTAGGAACAAGTGTAAGCAACGAGACGATCCGTAGAGTACTCAGATCCAACAATATCAATGGTCGCGTGGCAAGAAAAAAACCGCTAATTTCAGAAGTAAATCGTGTAAAGAGGATTTCGTTCGCTCAGCTGCACAAAACCAAAAGTTTTGAGTTTTGGCAAACGGTGATATTTAGCGACGAAAGCAAGTACAACATTTTTGGTTCTGATGGACGACGCATGGTGTGGCGTAAGCCAAATGAAGCCCTCAATATCAAAAATATGAAACCAACTATTAAACATGGAGGAGGTTCGGTAATGGTATGGGGCTGTATGTCCGCCCGAGGAGTTGGCAACCTGGTATTTATCGATGGCATTATGGACAGGCATGTTTATTTGTCCATCCTGAAAGAAAACCTCCATGCTAGTTCCGATAAAATGGGCCTTCCAAGAAATGGGTTTTATTTCGTTCAGGATAACGATCCAAAACATACTGCTGCGGACGTCAAACTGTGGATTTTATACAACACCAAACATTTACCAACACCTCCCCAGAGTCCGGATTTGAACCCGATAGAAAATCTTTGGGCTCACCTGGAGGAAAAAATAAGGGAACACCATATTTCCTCGAAGGCCACACTACAACAAGTTTTGCAAGAAGAATGGGACAAAATACCGATCGAAAAGTGCAAAAACCTAGTGGAATCTATGCCAAGACGCTTAGAAGCTGTTTTAGCTAACAATGGATATCCTACCAAATATTAATTTAATTATATCTTTGTTGTATTTATAAAATTCTGTACTAAAATTAAACAGCAAAATACTTATGTGACTTAAAATTAAAAAGCAAAATACTTATGTGACCTATAAAAACTTAAACATCTCTAATATTATCGAAGTATTTTAATTTGTTTTTTAATGAAATTAATGTTTAAGTTCCTATTACCACATTCCAAATAAAATTTGAATTATCTTTTGTTAAACAAACGTTTAATTTGGGTCTTTTTTTAAAAAAAGTATCAAATTCTTTATAGGCAAAATATTTTTGAGACTCACTGTAAATTAAAATTACATATTTTTATACTGAATATAACATTTATTTATGGTTAAGTTCATCCATTGCTACATAGTTTGGTTTGTATTTTGGTTTATTCGATTCAAAAATTCATTTACTTGTAATACCACAACACAAGTTATTTTAATATAAAAACTTTATTTAAACAAAAAAGGAACAATAGAAAAAAAGGATCACTTCAATGAATTCTAAATGTTCATTAAAAATTTCATCGCTGCGTAGGAGAAGTGGAAATGTATGTAGATATTGCGAAAAAAATATGTGATTGATAAGAATAGTTTACCTTTTGTTGCAGTACATTTATGTTTACATATTTTTCTAAATATCTACATACATTTGCACTTCTCTGAAGCACGAATGAACATTTAGAATTCACTGAAATATTTTCATATCAATATTAGCTAAGATTTGCTATTCAGAATCAAAAAGATCAAAAGATTAACCCTTGGACAAACACATGGTTCTGGTCAAGCATATTTAATTTTTGAGCGTTAATTAAACATACTTCTAGTTTAGGTAGATAGATACCTGTATTTCCTGGTAGCCGCCTAAAATATTGTTGGCTTTCTATTTTTAAAAAAAATTCTAAAATATCGTTCCAACACGAAGAAAACTGCAAAAAGTCCCCCCTCGAACAAACACATATGCCTGGCCAGACCCCTCATACAATTTGTATGAAATAAATTATTGTTTTACACATTTTGGGCTATTTTTCTGCAAATACAATAGAGATAGTTGTTTCCAGGTTATTTTTTTTATAATTTGGGTTGTTTTTATGTGAATTCAATGCAGATGTTTGCTTCCAGGTAGTTTTTGTGTTCATTTTTCTCTTATTTCTGTCTTTCGTTTGTTATTTTGGTTTTGAGTTCAGTTAGTTTAGCTTTGTCGGTTTGTTGACGAAATGCGTGCGTACGACTATCGTCAAATCGAATACAGCGCATCAAAGTAACAAATCGTGTATTCATATACGATAGTCGTACGCGCGCATTTCGTCAACAAATTGACAAAGCTGCTCCCATTCGCGACATATGGAACTTCTTGAATAACAACCTTGCCAGTAATTTTGAACTATACGAAAGTGTAACCATCGATGAGCAGCTATTTCCATACCGTGGGTGCACAAATTTCACGCAATACATCCCATCAAGCCCGCAAAGTATAGCATAAAAGTATGGTGGGCATGCGATGCGAAAACCAAATATCCATTGCAAAGAAAACTGTACACTGGTAAAGAGGGAGAACAACGAGAGACAAACCAAGGAGAAAATGTGCTCATGAGTTTGGCTAATCGATACGCCAAAAGCGGCAGAACTATTATTGCTGATAATTTCTTAACAACATTAGACGCAGCTAAACGTCTTTCGTCGACTGGACTAGCATACTTTGGCACCATTAGATCCAACAAAAGGTGTCTTCCCAAGGAATTGAAAAAAGACAGCAAACGGCTAGTGCTTTCATCTGTGTTCGGTTTCTATGATAACCTTGTATCACTGCGCAGCTACGTTCCAAAGAAGAACAAAGCAGTAAATCTACTATCCACTGTGCACTACACCGAGAAATTTGAAGGCGTAGCAAAAAAAACCGGAAGCTATATTATTTTACAATTCAACAAAGGCCGGCGTTGATACAATGGACCAAATGGTAACGCATTACTCCACAGAACGGTCAACCAGACGTTGGCCATTAGCATTTTTTGCAACATTATAGACGTCATGGAATTAGCCACTTACATCATATGCAATGAAAATATGGAAGGAACCAAAAAAGAGAAGCTACGAATGTTCTTGAACAAGCTGAGTAAACAATTGGTGCTTGCTAATACTGAAAATTGCATGAACAACAACCATATTTTGGGACAACATTCAACCCGTCTGGCCATTGAATCTTTCTTTGGAAGGCCGTTGAATATTCCCAGCAACATGCTGCCTAACCAACAAAGCGGCCCTAGTACACTGAATTCCAGAAAAGATTGCAGAACTTGTGCCACGCAAGACGAAAAGCTGCGTAGGAAGACACGTTTTTACTGCACCAAATGCACAAATCCTGTTACGGTAAATTCAAATTCAAAGTTACGGTACCCTTTTTGCCATACAAATGCATAAAAACGTAAAGTGGTCTGGCCAGGCATATGTGTTTGTTGGAAGGTTTCTGAATATGTGTTTGACGGGGGGTTAAATAGGTATGGAATTGCAAAAGATGCAATTAGCACCAAAAAACTTAATTAATTCATTTCAATTCAATTCGCGACACCAAAACAACATGAAAAAAATGCAAACTAAAAATAAAATTGAATACTAACATTATTTTTATTTCAGTTTGCTTATATCATCTTATTATCTAACTGATTGCTCATATCATTTTCTTTTAAATTTGCCTATCTTGGCTATATTTGGAAGCAAAAATAGCAAATCTTAAATGGGTATGGAATTGAGATAGATGCAATTTGCACCGCAAAAAGCTAAATTAATTCATTTTAATTCAATTCGCAACACTAAAAACAAAATCAAAAAATTTGAACTGAAAATTAAACTTAATTCCAAAATTATTTATATATCAGTTTCAGCTCTTCCATGGCTAATACCTCCTGCATCTGTAGTTTCATTTTTTCTATTTCTAACTGATTGCTGATTTCATTTTCTTTTAATTTTTACTTTTTGCCATTAATTCCAATTTCATTTCTTTTAAAGATATTTCTTTTTCTCTGGCTACCGCTTCCATCTCTATCTTCTGCGTCCGTATCTTTGCTACCTCGATCGCCATGAACCTCCAAAATTTCCGACAAGGCAGTTCTGGAATATATTTCTTTTCGGCTGTAAGTGGGAATATTTATATTTATAGGTGGACTTTCTACTTGCAACACACTTTCCGCTTTAACTTCAATACTTTCTTCTTCCAATGTTCTTTGCCATTCTGCATAATCGCTTTCGATCACTATGCTGTTTTCTACCACTGCAGAACTATCCAATCTGCCACCAAAAGTGTCGTCGAACTCTTCAAAATAAAAATACATTTTTCGCAAAGTACCTGAAAAAAAACAATGGCCACAATTCAAAACTGTCTTAAATGTTTTCTGTAGAACTCACTTCTCATAGTATCGCCTTCCATACTTCCTGGGCCTATCGACCCTTCCCACGCCTTCGCTTTATTGTAGCTAGTGCGCCTGTTGCACAAATGTATGGAGAGCTCCTTCTTTTCGATGAAACGGCCATAGAAGAGTTGAGCCGTTGGTTTCTTTTGAAGTGAAGTATTTAGTTCTCCTTTTTGTTTAAAAATTAAAATCACAAACCTCAAAATTTCTGTTTTTCAATAGGAACTCCACACGCGCTTTTTTTTCTGACACATTCCACTTATGCACCGGGTTAAAAATGCGGCGTTTTGGCTTGCCCTTAAAAATATATCATTTGCAACCAACTAAATTTGCAAATATTTTTATGTTTCGTGTTTTACTAAGTAACTTAATTTACCTGAGTATCGTGATTTGCTTCCATATTGCCGGCGTTTTTTGCTGAAACTTCGACGCTAGTAATGAAGAAAAATTAAACAAACACAACTGACAGATAGCAAACTCAATAAACATAGCTTGCAGGGCTGTTGTATTTGTCTTTCTCAATGTTGCATGTGAAACAACAACAGTGTAGAAACAACAGTCGTAAAACACGAGAACAATAGGACACAATACAATACCTTGTGAAATGCCTAAATATTCTTTTAATAAGAGTACATATGCTTTGTTATGTTGTAGCCGTAGCCTGCTGGTAGAGTGCGTAGCCCGTAAGCTAAAGAACCGCAGTTCAAACCCAAGCTCAAACAAAATGTTTTTCAATTGAATTAATCAGCCATGTTCTGCAATTCGATTTGAATCGATATCGAAATTGAAAACGACAAAAGGTGTTTTGCAATTCGATTTTAATCGTTATCGAAATTGAAATCGACAGAAAGTTTCGATTTAATTTCACTTTTTTCGAACATCGTTTTAACGTGTTCTGTACATCGATTTGATTGCATTTCTTGTCAGTTTGAAATCGAGCGTGAGTGAACAAGCTAAATTAGTCAAAAAATAAATATTTTATTGAAAAACGGATTTCAAAATTGCAATTGAAAAGCTAAATTAAGTAACTTTTTTCTTGCAAAATAAAATAAAATTGGATAAATGGGCAAACATAAAAACTCCGATCAAGCTTCCTCGATGGAAAACATCCTTTATGGAAAACATCCTAACATTGCAAAGGGTTATACCAAAGGCGATGGAGTTCATGTCGTATCCTTGTGGAAGGAATTGGCAGGAACAATGAACAGCTCCTCCCCAAAAAGATCCTGAAGGCTGGAAAAAGGTAACTTTACATTAATAGATAGAGTATTTATTTTTATTGAATTATTGAATTATGATGGTGTACCGTAAGACTTAGTCTTTTTTAGTACTTCATTGAAGTTTAACAATTCGGAATTTTATAAACTTTAACTTAATACTAACATTTGCTTATAACTATTTAAAATAACAATAAAAAAAAAAAAAACGAACACAATACGAAATGATAAATTATATGAAATATAAAAGATAACTAGAAATAGGAATTAAATGACTTAATTAAATCATTAATTAAATTATATAACAAATTTAAAGTTAATTAAAGATAATAAATTATACGGTATAGAGAAGTTATACGGTATAGAGAAGTAAAGTTATACTAGAAAGAGAAGTAAGGCACAGATAAAGAAGAAAGAATAAAACAGCCATAATTTATTGATTTAAAGATTTGAAGTAGTTAAAGATGGATTGTTTGAAGTTGGTTCGTGAATTAATTTGTTTTAAAAACATAGGTAATGCATTCCAAAGTTTAATGGTACTGATGAAAAAAAATCTACTACTGTTAAGGTAATTACACCTAGGAACAACAAAGTTTGTTGACCGTTGAGATTGGAAAAACTGCAGTTTAGTATAAAGGTATGAAGGGCTTTGGGTGCGGATAATATTGTGAAGAAATAAAATGTTGCGGATGTTCAAATACTCAACCAGTCCATAGCCAAGAATGCCTTTACTTCTCAGAGAAATATGATCATAACGATTGACTCCATATACATATCTAGCAGCACTATTAAATGCCACAAGAAGTTTGTGCTGGGATTGTGAGTCAAGCTGACTATAAACGACATCAAAGTATGTAATATGCGGCATAATTAATTGCACAACAAGTCTGCGACGAGTTTCAATAGGCGTGAAGTCCGAAGAAGTTCGTAAGTAACGCAAAGTCCCGTATATTTTCCCTATGGTGTTATTTATGTGGTCAACACAAGTCAGTTTTGAATTAATTATAAATCCCAAGTTTTTTACTTTAAGCACAAATTCAAGTTGCTCATCTCCAATAAACAGGGGAGGAATATCATTAAAGCAGGAGTCATTCCTCGCAATGGGAAGAACTTTAGATTTTAGGGGATTAATAAGAAGCAGGTTAGTAACAGCCCATTTGTTCAAGGAGGTCAAATCATAGTTCAATCTGTAAGTCAAGTCTTCTAGCAGTCCAGTTGGTCGAGAGAGGTAGAGTTGAATGTCATCAGCGTATGCATGAACAGTTGCAAATTGACAAACTGAAAAAACGTCATTTATAAACAGAGAAAATAGTAGTGGACCAAGGATAGACCCTTGAGGGACTCCGACTAAAACTGATTTAAGAGAAGAATAAACATCTCCCACTTTAACCCGCTGCAATCTCCCTTCTAGGTAGTTGGCTATCAAATTCACAGCACTAGAGCTAAACTTAAAGAAGATTTTTAATTTGTGGCAAAGAAGAGTGTGATTAACAGAATCAAATGCTTTGGAGAAGTCGATAAGACAAAGCAGAGTCAAAAAGTTTTGATCATAATAGATTCTAATATCATCCAGAATCTTAACTGCTGCTGTGGAGCAACTGTGACCAGTCCTAAAACCAGATTGCAGCGGTGATAACAACTCATTTGTATTTAAATATTCAGTAATTTGGTTGGCCATTATTCTCTCAAAGACCTTTCCCAGTGCAGGCAAGATACTAATGGGCCTAAAGTCATTGGGTGCAGAGGCAGAAGCAGATTTAGCCACAGGTAAGACCGTGGCAGCCTTCCATAAATCAGGAAATCTGGAACAGGTTATACAGTGATTTATGATGTGAGTTAATGGCGATAATATAAAAGGTAATACTAATTTAACGAACTTAATGGGCATTCCATCAATGCCAACGGCATTAGAGTTTATCTTCATTATGCACATAGCAACGTAATCTTCACTAACGGTAGAAAATTCAAAGGGTGGAAACAATGAGTTTGCATGCACTGGCAAGTCAGCGTTGCTAACGTTGTGTGTAGAAGTAGGGCAACTACTGCCCAAAAATAAGTTATTAAGCTCATCAGGGTTTAAACAGCATTCAGTCGAATTATTGCTAAAAACTCTATACTTTTTAATGTTCTTCCATAGCTGTTTTGAGTTCAAGTTGGGGTTGAGCTTAGAGTTAAAAAAATTTGTTTTAGCTTGTCTAATCATAAGTGTAGCAGAGTTACGAGCACTTCTGAATTCATTCCAATTAGCTTCGGAACGATTTCTTTTCCAAATTGAATATTTTCTATTTCTAAGCCTAATAGAATCTAATACATGCTTTGTAAACCAAGGACAACAATTATTTAAGACTTGCACTGTACGTAATGGAACATGACTAGCAAAAACAACATCTAATCTATGCATGAACGCCCTAAGTTTTTCATCAACTGTATCAAGAAACCAGCAATCATTCCATCTAATGTCAGAGAGGTTTTGATATAATGCTGGATAGTCTATCGATTTATAATCAAAATAAGAAAAATTTGCAGAAGAAGTTCTACCTAGATTAACATTAAGGCAACAGAAAACTAAGTCATGGTCAGACAAGAAACTCATTTGGTCAAATTTAAGAAGAAGGGAAGTATCAGACAATAAACAAACATCAAGAAGGCTAGGCTCACAATCACGCATATAACGAGTAGGCACAGAATCATTTATAATTTTCAATCCACACAAAGAAGACAAATAATGAAAGTTATCAGTTGCAAGATCATTTTTCAGTAGGTTAATGTTAAAATCACCACAAACAAAAAATAAATCATAATTAATCAATTTACTAGTTAAGTCGGTGAAAAATGTTTCAAGGCTATGGCATCGATGAGGATTGTAAACACACGATACTAAAATTTTAAACTAAACTCGTTTAAACTAAATAAACACGTAGGAAAAGCTCTCGATCATTTGTGCTCAAAGATTTAATAACACGCACAACACAATTAATTGATCAAAAGCAGCTCGCTCAAAGTCTTTCTAAGGGCTAAAATAGCCAACTTATTTAATTAGAATATGTTATGCTTGAGTGAAGAAAGAAACAACTTGATCCAAGCACTTCAAACTTAATTTGAGTATTTATTTCAAGTGAATTATTTAGCCGCCTTGGCAGCACTCTACAAGTGTAAACGCAAACGAACCCAGTAAAATGCATCTTTTTTTTATATTTTTATATTTATATTTTACTAGCAAATACCCGCTGCTTTGCCTGCGATAAAAATATTACATACCATGTAAAAATTTTAAATCTTAAAATGAAAATGTTTAGCGTTATTAAAAAAAATTAAAAATATAAAAATTACTGTGTTTGTTTTGTTTAATTATGAAAAAATGGTATATATGTATATTAAGAAATTACTTTATTTAATTTGAATAGCTTATTTTAACGGTAATTATTATGATGACATAAATTTACCTGGCTTTCTTTTTTTTTTACTTTTGAAGAAGTCCTGCATAACAGCGTTATAAAAAAAATTGGGTAAAAAATTTTTAAAATTTGTAATCAAAAATGTATTCTTCTTAAATTGCTGGAGTTAATTAGCTCTTCAATTATTAATTGTTGTTATTAGGCTTCGGCCAAACAACAATTCTTCTTAAATTTAAAAAAAAAACCGTTATAATGACATCAATAATGCATAACAATGCATTATAATGCAGAATAATGCATAACAGTCGTTGATTAATAAAATTAACGATAATCTTCTTTTCGAAAATGTTTAGTAACTATATTAGGTATGTTTTAAAAAAACCTGTTATTATGACATTAAAATTCTTGCGATATCTCAAAACTATAGATTTTCTCAGTATAACTCATAAGCCTCAGAATGAGAAAAAACTATTGAAATTTCATGTTTTGAGTTAGCAAGCAAACATTTCCGCCATTTTCAAATTGATTTTCATCCAATTTTCTTTGTTTGAAAGTTAAGTAAATTCGGAAATTAAGTAAATTGGGAAAATGAGAAAAGGTTTACCGTTACATCACCAATGCAATGTTTTATATTGTTTTCAAAAAACCCTAAGATATCCAACTTGTACTAAACAATAGGCCAAGAGTTGCTTTTGTTGTACATATTTTGTTTAATTTTATTTTTTTTATTTTCATTTTCCTTAGTCTTTCATATAACATAATTTACCAGCAAAAATTGTTCTGTTTTGACACAAACAGATTCTGTCATTAAAAATCATGGGCCCCCTATGATTTTTTGATGAAAACTAATTTGCTTAAAATGTTGTTATATTTTTTGCAATGAGCTACAACTTAAAAAATTATTTATGTGAAAAACATTTTCAAATATAGCTTAAAAAATAATTCTATGAAAAATATTTCAAATAATTCAAACTATTCCAAAGTTATATACATAAATCTATGTTTTAATATATTTCCTTATCTCTATATTCATAGTTAACGTTATAGATGTAGTAGAATTTGTCCTGACCCAATTCAATAAATTTTTTATGATCGTTTTGTAAATTTGTAAAAGTGTAAATTGACCTTCGAACAAAACACATGCTAGACGTTTCCGTTTAAAACATCAATGTATAACGATCATAATTTTCTGATATATACAGCATTCTTATTGATGTATAGCAGTGTCGGGCAGCTTTGCACACCTATACTTTCTCATCTTGAGTATGAGCGCTTTAAAGCTCACACTGAAAACAAAATAGTGCTAAAGCGCTTTTTGCAGAAATTTTACTAGGCGTTATGGAATATTTTTTTTGCTCGGATTTGTATTGCGAAATTAAATTAATAAGTAGTGGACGGAATGTCAAAAGGAAACAGACCGACAGACGGATAATGTGAGATACAGATAAGCAGACGGAAATGTAAAAAGGCCTGCTAATAGCAAAAAACAAATATGTTTTTTTTGTGTGCTTAATTTAGTCAAGGCTAAATTGACAGCGTAAGATGCTTTCATTATACTTATTTGGAACTGATCACTATATGATATGATATGTGGACATGCCGCTTTTAAATAATTAATTAATTTCTCCATTGCATGCCCCTCAATTACCTTATATTGGCCATGCAAATTATCGTAATGCCTTGTTATGCATAATTTTATCTCTTTGTTGCGGCGCCAAGCCGTTTTTTTTTTAAATAAAAAATTTTTCAAGCATACTTCCAAAAATTTTGCATACATACAATTTTATACAGTGTAATCTTACGTTATATCTGTGTCGATGCGCAATAACAGCTTAAGTCTTATTTCAAAGTTTTCAATCGCCATTTAAGTTATATGAAAGGTTCTTTTGTTTTTGCGTCATATCTTTAGCTAAGGTCATGCTAGAAGTTCTGGATTTTGTGTATTCATAATGATATATACGTTGAACACAACTATATCAATAACTCAGTTCTGTCTAAAATCGACTTAAGCTATTATTGCTTGTAGACACAGATATAATATAATATATTCAAGGAACACGCAAGCGCAGATCTTATCTGCTTGACATTCGCTTGAACACTGAAGCTTTGATCGTTCTGTAGGTGAGATAAATACATATTTTACTGCACAAACACAATCTCAAGTGTGCAAAGCTGCCCGACACTGATGTATAGTATTGCCCGGCAGACGTTGTCCTGCCGCAGACCACCTTACTGCTATACGAATTTTCATGCTGTTCGGAAAAAAAAATTTATATATTCGCCATTTTTAGTACAGTTGCCGAAAGTAGCCGTATGAACTAAATTATCAAATTTAAGTCCAATACAACCAAAACCGTTCGAAGTATAACATTTTTGATTCATTCTGAGCGGTAATGAGGGTGTGGCAAAATTTTTTTCACTTAAACCATCTCATACTCGAAACAATAGAATGCCAGATTTTCAGCTCAACTGAGCTTAAACCTAGTGCGCTTTGCTTTACTCCAAGCTTATTCCCCGAAAAGTGGACTTAACTAAAGTGGGTCATGCCCATTTTTAGTAAAGTTAGCGAAAGTAAAAAGATTACCAAATTCTAGTCTCATACGACTAAAATCGTCTGAAATATAGCATATTACTATAAAGTTGGAATAACAAATCGTTTGAAACCTATATCGTGTTAATCGGTTCAGTGGTTTTCGCGTGATTGTCAAAGATCCGTGCAGTGTCATAACGCTTTTATACGTACAGATAGACTAACACACTCTCAAGTGGGGAAAAGCTGGCTGGCAAGGCTGCAAAACATATAATTAATGCTAATAACTAAATTCGGGCAACTCCCCTGAAAAAATTAACAACGAAAATTAATTAACACTGTATGAAAGCAAGAATCTCCCTGAAAGTAAAGCTGGATTCACTGGTCACCTTCAGCATGTTTTGAAAGTTTTTTTTCATATGAAGTTTTCGCTTAGAGAGAAAAATTTCTGAACGCTCTCAACTTGATTAACATTATGTTAAATCACACAAAAACATGCTGAAGGTTATCAGTGAATTCAGCTTAACTACACAACATGGCTGTTGTGTTATATTGAGAGGAGCTCTCTCGACAAAGAGAGGAAAGCTTTTTTATTTGCTGTTATATTGTGCTGCTGGTTGAATGTAGGCATCAAATAAAATGCGTGCTTTTGAAATAATTAAAGAATACATTTTTCGAAAACCTTGGTAAGCTATAACAATCTATATTATCATAGGAATCAAATAAAAAAAGAATTATCAAAATCAGTTCAGCGGTTACCGAGCTTATTCTGGATCAAAATCGTGAGTCTCCTTTTATATAACAGTATAGATATACTAGAGTTGTGATTTTTTACTTTTCGAAAAATAATCTTATTTTTTCCTTGTTGTATTAAAAAAATCGCAAAAATCCAAATTTAAAAAATTTCATTGAAATGTTGTGGACATATTTTCTTAATCTATATATTAAACATATGCAAAAAATTTTGAGATTACGATTAAGCGTACCTTTTTGGAAATTTCGAGTTTTGGTATTTTTACGAAAAAAATTCCAAAAAATTTTAAAACGCAAGTTTTAAAAAACTTACCGAGAAATGGATAAAGCATAGTTGTGAGCTATTTTGTCCAAAAAAATTAAAAACCAAAATTCAGATACCAAAGTTATAGCTATCGAAATTTGACTTTATTTCCAAAAATTTTAAAAGTGCCTGTTTCTGGCATTTCGAACACAAGAAAATTTATAAAAAATCAAAAAAAGTATGTTTCTCACTTAAAATGACTTCAATAATCTTAAAAATATATAAATGATTTTTTTTAGAAAAAACTCTGGATTCCAGGGATGCCAACATATCATACCCTTGTTTTAGGGTAAAAAAATGAAAAAAACCCTAAAAACCAACAAATTTAACTTTTCACCACTGCCCTGTCGAACTAAATTGGCGCTGCACTGTCTTAAAATTTATTTATTTAGACATCACTTAAAATTCATTTACCAGAACAAGAAAAATTTGTGCGTTTATTATGGGTTTTTATGTAAATGCTTGGTTAAAATGTGCAACACAAAAAATTTTGATTTCGATTTTTTTTTAAATCACCAAAAATTAAAAAAAATTTCTTAAGTCCAAAAAAATGCAGATAGTGAAAGCTTAACACAACATGCAAAGAATTGGAATCGGAAGGAACAATTGTTCCTTGTTAAAGAATTTAAAGTGTACTCATTCCAATTACAGGGCCTCGGATATGAGTACTGTATTGTTATTTTTCGTCACTACCTCCCCGAGCTGGGAGTGGGTAATTTACGCTCCTGCTGCCTTCCTTAGATGTGGTAGCCGTTTCTCAGGCTCCCTCTCCGGAAGCGAACACTGATTACCCGTTACCCGTTGCATCCATGGTAGTCCTAGATACTACCATCAAAAGTTGATAGGGCAGACATTTGAAAGATCTGTCGTCGGTACAAGACCATACGATCTGCAAGTTATCTAGAGTTCAACCATTGTAACGATCATAAGATCGCTTGGTTTTAGCCTAATAAAAGCACATTTTCCAAAAGGTCCGTGTTTATATTGCATGTATTAGCTCTAGAATTACCACAGTTATCCAAGTAACTGTTAACGATCTAAGGAACCATAACTGATATAATGAGCCTTTTGCGGTTTCACTTTTTATTCGTGTGTACTTAGACATGCATGGCTTAATTTTTGAGACAAGCATATAACTACTGGCAGGATCAACCAGAATAATGTTAATATAACATTTTTAATATTATATAATATAATATTATATAATATAATATAATATATATTGACACTTTTTCTTAAAATTTTTAAGAAAATATCAACACACACATTATAATAACGCTTTTTCGCGCGGTTCTATATTATGAGTCGTTTCAATTCATTAAAGCTATGAACGACTCTTTTATTTATAACAAAATTTGTTATGTGTGAAAGACTTTCCAAAAAACTTTTAATATATTTACTTTTTAACATTTAAATGTAACACAAACATTTAAATGTGATATGAAATTAATAATTCCTTAATCACTTATTTATTTTTATTTTAAATGAATTTAAAAAATTTCCCTGGCATCCCTGGAAGCCAAAATTTTTTCTAAAAAAAAAATCATGAATGTATTTTTAAGATTATTGAAGTCATTTTAAATGAGAAACATAGTTTTTCCGATTTTCCGATTTCCGATATAAATAGAAAGATATTTATAAAATTAAAAGTTTACATCAGTACACTTAGAACTGTGTTCTTTTATAGTACAAAAATCATTTAGTTTAGTTAAATAAGAATTTAATTAGATTAAACTAGATTAACATTATAACAACCGGGCTTAAAATTTCATAAAAGACGTTTAACTATACTTTTGATTAAAAGATTATTATAATAATATCATATATTATAATAAAAAAAGAGTAAATACATTAATAAAGAAGAAAAGAAACGAAAAAAGAGAAAAAGCAATTGCAGATACAATGGAGTAGAGAAGAAAGTAAAGATAGATATCCTAAAAGTACCTCTCTTAGTTATTTCTCTTAACCATCTAGGTAGTGCATTCCAGAGTCTAATGGCGTTAATGAAAAACAAGTAAGAGGTGTTTAAAGAATTATGCCTGGGTATAATAAGAATATGATTTCTTCTAGACATACTAAACCGTAATTTTTCATAAAGGTATCGAGGCGATTTTTCATATATAAGTTTGTGCAGGTATATACAGTTTCTTGCTTTGATGTATGATGTTATGTCGCAACCAAGTATTGAATTTCTTAAGCTAGATAGGTGTTCATATCTTCGTAAGCCATTAACATAACGTGTGTCATAATTAAAAGCTATTTGCAATTTTAATTGGGAAGATGAGTTGAGCTTACTGTACACTGTTTCAGAGCATATTATCAATGGTAAAATGAATTGTATCACCAACTTACGTTTTATATTTACAGGAGTTACGCTAGCAGACATTCTCAAATTACGTAGGACATAATAAACTTTTTTCACTACATTGTTCATATGATCAGCACAGGACAAAGAAGAATTTATATAAACGCCAAGAGATACAATTTTTGACACAACAGCTTGCTTATTTATTCAAATAAACAAATCAGGGATATCATTTATACAGATTTTGTGCTTACAAATAGGCAGGACATATGACTTTGATGCATTTAATTGCAGACCATTGTTACTGGCCCACTCATTGATGCTGTTGAGATCTTCATTCATTCTACAACAGAGTTCGTCAAGATACCCTGTTCATCGTGAAAGATAAAGCTGAACATCATCAGCATATGCATGAATAGATAGATTCATGTTTGCAAACATTAAAAATATCATATGTTTATATTGAAAATAACAGAGGGCACCATTTAATACTAACTTTTACTGAGAGGACAATTGACCAACTTTAACTTTTTGAGACCTATTACACAAATAACTGGAAATTAGATTGACAGCACTATTACAGAAACCATATATGTATTAAGCTTATGACACAAATACTGATTACTTACTCTATCAAAAGCTTTAGAGAAGTCTAGCAGACAGAGTATAGTCATAGAACCCGCATCGTATTCAGGTCTTATATCATCAATAACTTTAACAACAGCTGAGGATATTACATCTCACAGTGTAATATAACTAATATTTATAAAATTGAACAAAACGTAAATTCGAAATTTGGGTTATGATGTGAATTGTGCATGTTAAAACATTGAAGCAGTAAATTTTTTTGTTATATAATAAATAAATTATTAAATAAAGAACATTTTTCTCTTCCCCAGAAAATATTTATACAAAAAAATTTTATAATTCCAAAAAAACAAATATAATTATGCTACTATTTTGCAAAAAGTATTTATTCTACGAATATTTGTTATTGTACTCTCAGTCTCTCACCAGTGTTTACATGAAAAAATTTTCTTGTTTTAATACGTAAATGTGTAAATTTTCTAACTATGTGCAAATTTTCAGAAAACAATTAACTTGGATCAACAAAATTTGTCTCTTTTTTAGGAAAAAGAAACTGATTTACTAGGATCATGCAAATATATAAAATTTTAAGAAACTAATAGATTTGAGTATAACCTTCTTAACTCTTTTAGCACTGAGTATATTTCAAGCTGTTTTATGACACAATTCGACCCAAGCATCATGTCATTTTTGAGAAAAGAGCATTTTCAAAAAACTTGAGGCTTCATAACTTTGTCTTTTTCTTCCAAAAATATAAAGCCAACTACCACATTCTTTTTAATTTGTATCGTTTGAGTAGAATGGTATGTACTTAATTTACTTCATCTCCACCCACAAAATTCATCATCCATCCAAGCCCAGGTATACTCTCCTGGCTCATTGGCACGTAAAGCTGTTCATCGCCTCAATTTACGCTAAATATCCTTAATGACTTAATATCGTACTTATATCTCTACATCCTTTTATGCACTTAGTATCCTGCGCTCGCGCTGGCTATCGCTTCATTTTAATCTCAATGGCAATTTTCACGTTGGAGCGTCCACTTCAGTGTCAGATTTCAGCATAGAGCAGTCAAGGATATTTTACTGTATATGTACAAATACATATATATACAGTATATATATATATATCTAAGATGATGATAATATTATGGCTTGATTTTGGTGCCGTCCAAATGGAATGCCATCGCATCCTTAATCTTAATGCTCATTCTTGCCAACAAAAATAACAATTTCTTGCTGCTACCTTTACTGCAGTGTATTTGTGTTTGATTTTTTTTTTTGTGCTTACTGAATTTTAGCATCTCCTTCGCCTGCTTCCTTTCGGGTTGCCGCGTCATTAACGTGTTTCGTTTCATTTAACTTTTTCACTTTTGCTTTTATGCTACTTTTACTTGGCTATTTTATTTTTATACATATTTATTTATTTTTCCTTCTTTTTCTGTTTGTTGTTGGCTTGTCTACTTTACTTCCTTTCACTTCATCTATTTTTGTTGCTTTATCATTTGCTGGTGAGTTTCACTGTTGTTGTTGTTAAATTGCTGTCGTCATATAACATCAACACCTGAACTTTGACTGCTGCCACCTTAGCTTCCTGATTTCCTGGCGTTCGTTGTTGTTGTTGTTTAATACCTTCCACACGACATCGTCGACGGTAGCAACAAAAACAATTCACGTGGCAACACTTGAACTGGCTGAAGCATCTGGTTGGCACCTACAAGTTGTTGTTATTTTTGTAACAGCTTTTGTTGTACTTGAGCGACCTGTAGTCAAAGGGGACATTTTAGGGGTTAAGCCCCTGCATAGCATCTGAAGGTGTACAAAAATGAATACACAGAATACTATAAAAGCTAATAGTTATAATTAAAAAAAAAACAATTGAACATATTTTAAAAATAATTGTCAACATTGTCTAAAAGTAATTTTTACAATACACAATTTGAAAAACAAATCTTTTGAGAAATGAATATTTTTCCTTATTTGGCATTAAGCTAAAATTGTGTTAAGAATTTATTAAGAAATTATGTTAATTTTTTTTTTAAAACTATACAGCAATCCCATTTTCAACGTTCCGGAAAAATAATATTACGGACTGACCATATTCGATTTGGGGCAAATTTTGCATCACTGAAAGAAATAAAAAAATCAATTTGGAGAAAAAAAGCTTAGCGTTATTTTTGGCATAGTTACAGGGTGCACACAATTGACAAAAATCGGCAAACACATCGAAAATGGAAAATTCATATCTCAAACACTTCTAAACCGAATGTTTAGTTTGAATGGTAATAAAAAAGAACATAATTTGAAAATAATTTTGGGAAATTTTAGTGGTTGTGAATTTCATTTTTTGCAGTTGAAAAAAATTTAAATTCAAAAGTACTTTTATTTAGATGCATATCTCATAAGCCCAATGAGTTCCCACCGAAATTTGAATATTGTGAAAATGGTAATTCTGCCAGCTTTAAGGAAAAATTATTAAAATTTTTTTTGTTCTTCGAACCCTTTCTTCGAACACTTTCTTCGAAATCAATCACCTCACCGCAAGGGATGGAACCATGCACTTTAAAAATTGAAAAGTAAAAACTAATTTTTCGATTTTAGCATAATTTTCATTTTGTGCAGGGATCATGGATAAAAACCTTTTCATGGAGTTTGGTATATATATTAAAAAATTTAAAATAAAAGGCATTTTCTCATCATTATCAAAAATTTTAAGTTTTATATACCGAATCACGTTGATAATACTTTTAAAAGAAAATTTTGGAATTATTTATGCTTTCCATTATATTTTGAACATTTTCTGTTACCAAAAAAGTTTAAAATATATGGGTAAAATTGATGTTTTGATAAAGTTTTTCATATTAAGGTGAAGTTTAGGACATCCAAGACTCCAGGATCCCGAAATTTGCTGAGGCTTAATAGTCCCGGGATTGTAAGGCCAGAAATCCCGGGATTTTCGGAATGCCGGGATTGTCTCCACTTCAACAAAATTCCAAAATATTCCAACAAAAAATTCAATGATACTACCTAAGAAAAAAATTTATGTGATTTTAAAGAAATTTAAAATAAAAACCTCTCTAAAACTATCTGTACAAAATAACACAATGAGCCTTATTAATTTTAATGTTGACTCAAAAGTTAGTGTAAGCTTTTTGACAAAAAATTCTATAGAAATAACGTAAAAAAAGCTCACACAAAGTTTAGAGTAGGCATTAAATCGACTATTGGTAAGGCCCAATGTGTTAAACACATGTTAATTCCTAAGAAAAAGTGTGATTTTAATAATACAAAAATAAAATTTTTTTTTAACTAGCTGTATACAATATGACGTGATAGCGCCTTAGAAAAACTAAAATGTGACCTTAATAAATTAATAAAAATAATCCTATTTACACAAGCTGCACAAAATATCACAAAATTTCTATTTAGAAATATTAAAATTATTAAAAATTTCATTTTCTTCTGAAAAAGGTTTATGAACCTTCTGAATGATCTCATTTAATTAATTTTTTTTTAAGGAATTGATCTTTGTGTTTCAGAAATAAACAAAAAATACTATCCAAAAATATAATCGAAAATGTGTTTTTTAGTTTTTTTAACATCTTCTGCAATGTTTTGTGTTTATGGGACTAGTCCCGGGATTGTGTTTTTTAAATCCCGAAATCCCGGGATTGGCGATGCGTCCCGAAATTGGATGCCTTATATCCATTAACGTTGATAGAAACACAATTCCAAGAGCTTTTTTCAGCATCATTCTTGAATGGGTACGTGAAAAATATCTCAAACATGTGTTTTTATACGTTAACGAAAATTATGGCAAATTTAAAAGGGAAAAGCATAGTAAAATTGAAATACCTTTTTTATTACACTTTTCACGCCTAAAAAGTTTAAAAATTTATTAGTGGTATTCACAATAGTATCATTTCAGCATTATTCGAGGACGCTTAATTTTATGGTGTTTACCGTTTTTTAATCCTTCGGCCCGTTTTCGAGAAAGTGAAGGTTCAAGGTCAAGCACGTGTCAGTGTAGTTTTTGTGAGAAAAACTTTTTTCTTATTAACTCATCGACTTCGTGTCAATGAGTGAAACATCAAAAATTACTTGGAAAATAAGATTTTGAAACAGTTTAACCCTCAAAACCCAACTCTTATGGTCCAAATTGACCGCAGAAATTAAAAAACCCTTTTTTTTTGTAGAAAAGCTTTGTTCAAACAAAAACAAGTAAGCTTTCTGACGGAAAAATATTCCCCTGATATAGTGGCGCTAAATGAAATTACAAATTAAACCAAATTTACCATTCTTCTTCGTCCCTAAAACAACATGAAAGGTATTAAAACTAAGTTTTTCATACATATTTTTCTTTATTTTCTCAGATAGATTCATCTGTTTCTTCTGCTTCTTCATGTAAATTCCAACAAATGTCTCCTAAGAGAGCATCTAGTTTTTTACCACTGTACCAGTACTCGAGTCTCACCGTCACCTGATGGAAACGTTCGCTATGCTCAACAGATTCGTCTGGGGAATGTCCTAATTTTTCAGCGTGGCAATGCAGGAAATGAATTTTCAGCTACATTCTTACATTTAAAATATGGAAAGCGGTAGCATTCTGTCAATGTGTGAGCGCCAATCGTTGGACTGATGAATTCCTAGAAAAATTTTAATAACCGCTTTGACAAAATCCCGTGTAAATAACTCATTATGACTGAAAGCTAGTTTAAATTGCTTATCCTTCAATAAGCGATGAATATCGGGTCCATTTAGTATTCCTGTAAAACATAAATGTTAGGGAATGAAATTTAAAATCATGCAAACACTTTCTTTATTTTGATACTACTCAACCGAGGAAAAATTCTGCATAATTCGTTTCTGATGACGAAGCTAATGAGCAAGGTGAACGTTTCCATCAGGTGACGGCGAGACTCAAGCACTTGTACAGTGGTAAAAAAGTAGATACTCTCTTAGGAGACATTTAAGTTGGAATTTACATGAAGAAGCAGAAGAAACAGATGAATCTATCTGAGAAAATAACGAAAAATATGTATGAAAAACTAAGTTTTAATACCTTCAAAGCTTTTATACAAAAAAGGCTTCTTTTTGATTTCTGAGATCAAATTGGACCATAAAAGTTGGTTTCGAGGGTTAAACTTTTTTAAGAAATTATTCTCCAGTTAATTCTTAATGCTTCATTCACTGGCATGAAGTCGATAAAGTTAACAAGAAAAACGTGTTTCTAATAAAAACTGCATCAACATGTACCCAACCTTGAACCTTCCTTTTTTTGTAAAAAACGGGCCGAAGAATTAAAACGGTAAACGCCATTAAATTCAGCGTCCTCGAATCATGCTGAAATGATATTTGTATTTGAGTTATATATATTGTTGACAAATAAGATTAAATCTTTTGAATGCCACATAGATGATGGAAATAACAACATTATACTTATATTAAAAACTAACTAAAACTAACTTAAACTAACATCAAAACTTATGTTGTACATGTTAAAAAGACAATATAGTATTTAAGAATTGATGACAATTAAAACTGTATAACATAATGTAAAGCACTTCAAAGTTAATCAAGAGAATAAAGCAAAAGAATAGAAGTTAAAGGAGAGAAACATAGAAAGAAATATTAGGTTTTTAAGAAAAATGTTCGAAAACTAAATGCTTAAAGGTATTTCTATTAGTTATATTTTTAATATGTGTGGGTAAAGAATTCCACGACCTGATTGCGCTTACAAAAAACAATCTACTGGAGTTGATGAAATTATATCTGGGAATTAAAATGTTCATGCCTCTGCTAGATCTACAAAAAGATAGTTTTTCGAACAAGTAGCTAGGGCTCTGTGTGATAATTATTCTATGCAGGAACACACAGCTTCTTGCTTCGAGATGATTTAATAGGCCTCTTCCAAGTAATTGTTTCGAAAACATAGTTACATGGTCATATTTCCTTAGGCCATAAACGTAGCGAGCAGCATTGTTAAAGGCAACTAAAAGCTTATGCGCCGACCGCGAATCAAGCTTGCAATATACTGCTTCCGAATAAGTAATTAAAGGTAACAAGAGCTGCAATACCAATTTTCGTCTAATTTCTACGTTTACAAAATTTTCAGTTATTCGCATGCTTCGTAGGCCAAAATACACTTTTTTAACACAAGAGTTAATATGATCCTCACATGACAGAGTTGAATTTATTATAAAACCGAGGTTAGTTACTTTGCTAACCAAATTGAGCTTCACGTTATTGAGAAGAATTGGAGGCAAATCTTGAACAAAAAACATATTTTTCATTATTGGTAAAACATGTGATTTTAAAGGGTTTAACATGAGCAGATTATTCTTTGCCCATTCAGCTATCATGTTTAAGTCCTCATTAACTCTGACACAAAGATCCTCTATCAGACCGATTGGCCTGGACATATACAACTGGAGGTCATCAGCGTAAGCGTGCATTTTAACGTGCTGACACCTGGTGAAGATGTCATTGGAAAACATTGAAAATAACAATGGGCCAAGAACTGAGCCTTGCGGCACTCCGCTATCTATAGTTTTAAGTTCTGAAAAATTTGACCCAGATTTAACCTTTTGTGATCTACCAACCAGATAGTTATGTATTAGACGAACAGCAGCTGCAGAAAAGCTAAAATTTTGCAAAAGTTTTCTACATAGTATTGAATGATTGACTGTATCAAAAGCTTTGATATGTCCCTAGCTTGTTTACAAAAAAAAGGGACCTATTCATGCACAGTGTTATTATTAAGCAACAGCTGATTTTGCTTTTCGTATGTTATAATTGCTGAAAATTTTTAAATAAAAAGTGGAGAATGCCACAAAAGGAGACAAAATCTGAAATAATTCAACAGTTGATTGCAAATGATATACAGCGAATTTCGGGAATTGTAGGTAAAGAAAAAAATTTAGTGAGATTTAAGTGATTTTATGCAAATAATTTTTTACGGATTGATAGATGTATTCAGTGAAGGCGAAGTTCTGGTTGAGGATACTTTTGATGAGCTTTTTCTTTTGCTCTTCCATGAAAATACAAAACAGCAGACACATAAAAAATTAAAAAAAGCTATAGAGAATTAAATTTATTTAATAATGCAATACTTTTGTTTCAGAAAAGACTTCATTAATCACTTTAAATATGCATAATGTTTACTTTTTAAGTGTTTAAATTTCAAAAAATTAAAAATATGGAACAGCTGATCGAATTTTGCCAACTATCGAAAAAAATTGCTACGTTTTCGAATAACAGGAATGCTAAGTTGTTACTCGGTAGTTCGATAATATTACAAAAGCAAAGTGCATGCAAAAAATAACAAGTAACAACTAACAAACTAACGAGTCACTGTGTCTTATCTTATCTGTGGTCTTATCTTATCAAACTAACACCAATAATGTCTTATCAAGAAAGTTTTTTTTAATCTAAACTCAATTTATCTTTTCCCAACTTAGGAAAAATGGCGAAAACGGAATATTATTTAATTTTGTCGTTTTGGTGGTTATAATTTTTTCTAGGTTCTGTAAATTCTTATGAGAATTCCACTTTTATTTATGGTTTAGAATAGAACCTAGCACTTTTCTAACAAAAAAAAGGGCATAAATTCTTAAATCCAAAAAAGCTAAATACATAAATTTGCTAAGGATATTTTTTTCAGGTGAAATGAAGCCTGGAATTAAATTTTTGTTGAGGTTTATTATGTAAAATAAATTTCTTATATGACCTTGAGATAATTTCTTATAAAAATATTTAATAATTGTCTACGAAATAATTCTCAATTTTGATAATTTCTCACGAAACTACGTATAAATATGTGTGATATATACATGTATGATAAAAATATATAATATTTTTCTAAAAATTTACTTGACGAAAAAAAAATACGAGCCAGTTGAGCACTTTTACTGTTTAATAATCATTACAAAAAAAAAATTTAAAGTCATATTCAAGAATAATGTAATCTTATACATTTTGTATGAAAAAATCCACATCCTTGCTTTAAATATATGTTATCATATTGAAATGAATAAGGTTATTAAAACAAAAGCCCCCCTTGAAAAATCCTGCCAACGGACATGTTATTTGTTGTTTTTGGTATTGCTAACATGCTCTCGTCATTAACCTTTCATGACGTAGAAAATTGTGTGGAACGAGTCGAAATCATGAAAAATAGTCCAGGCCTTCGAAAGTAAATTTTTTTGAGTTGTTCTGTATTGTTTTTTTTTTTAGTGAATAGATGGCAAGAGGGTGGCTTGTTGGCAGGTGCTGAACGCTTAAATGAAAGCTTATATTGATGTTTACACTAAACTACATCGTTTGCTCGACTGGGGCATTTTTTACTTTTTTGTTTGTTTTTTTTTTTTTTTAAAGTATGCATTAACGCTTTTTCGTTGTTCTGTTTTTTTCAACGCCTTCTTTTGCTAAATTTGTGATGTTGTCCTTTTTATCTTATTACTTTTATGGCTCTATTTGAAGCAAGTTTATGTTTTTTAATGATGCTTTTTGAATTTAACGTTGTTTTTATATCTATTTGTTGTTTCTGACTGTTTTTGTGAGTACTCTTCCGTTTCCGCTAGTTACTCCGTTTGCATAAATCGTCAAAGAATAGCATCATTTTAGGCGTTTTCAGTGCCACGAGTAATTTTGTGAGAATGTTTGGAAAATTGTGTAGAAGGCAGGAATTCTATTTTGGTCTAGTGAATTTCGCCAAATCATCAAGCTCATTTTTGGTTCTTTCTAAATGCAGTGAATGACGATAAGAAACTTGAGAGTTTTTAAAACACTCTACTGAGTGCTTCAAGGAAACTTACTATATGATACAAAAATTATAATACTAAAAGTATACGAATTCTTTAATTAGCAGCAAAAAAGGTTCTTTTTTTAGTGGAGTTACTCAATTAATACCAAAGTACTCGAATTTTTCGAAACTTTTAAAGTTCTAACTTTTTAAGTATACTTTAATAAAAACAAATCTTGTCTTTCAATAGCTTGCATCCACCTGTAATGAATGTTAAAAAAAATATTTTATAAAGAGAAAGGACTACCTTTAGCAATAATGTCTTTTTTTTAAGATGTTTTTCAAAGAATTTATATTTAGGACCATAAAAACTCATGCTCGACCAGCATAAATAATGCAAACAATGTTTTATGCACCTCCTCTCTTAAATTCCCTTGGATTTTTTCAAAAGCTGATAAACCAAATAATATTGTTTTTTTTGTCAAAAATACAGTTAGATTTTTTAAAATACTTTCTCCATTTTTTTTTCAAAGTAACAAATCTCATAAACAAATTTTCAAAATGAATCAGCTAAGTCATGATTCAATTATATATAACATTAAGTAACCATGAAATTGGTCTTACACACCAAGAAAACTTGGATCGCAAAATGTCAAAGTAAAAAAACTTTGACTAGAAGTCTAACTATTGAATTTAAATATTAAATTTGTGTTTGAAATAAACTTTAAACAAATTTTTTGGAATTTGAGTTTTGTTACCGCTTCAAAATGCTGAAAAAGTACCCGATTTGCCAAAACTATTGGAACAAGGAAAACGTTTCCTTTTTTAAAGTGCCCAGTGACCTTTTTAAACAAAAACGCTGGATGGATGGAACTTGGATCGGTAAGGTGAAGTAAAAGATAGCAACACCAAACAGCTGTTTTTGACATTCGCATACATATATGGGCATTTCCAACGTGTCAGACGTTTCATTCGGACGCTTCTTTTAAACATTTTTAATACAATCCAGAGATATATTTGGGAAAGGTGCATATTATCAGAATGCTATCTATTGGTATAATAACAAAAATGTTTTAAAATTATTATTCAACGTAAATTTGGAACAAAATTTTTATTTTAAATATGCGTTCGGACATCTCACGAAACAGAAGTCAATTTCGGATAAAGTTCATACAATGCCTAGATCTGCGAATTGATTAGCCATACAAAAAAGTCGGAAGACAATATTTTTTATTAATTTAACAAGCTTTCAGAAATGACATACGTCGTCTTTATTAAGCGCATAGTGTGGTCACAGTAAATAATTCTTTTTGTTCGAACGATTAGTGTCGGACGTTTCAAATTTTTCCATTGTAGTTCAATTAGGTAATCAAGTAATTAGGTAGTTAAGTAATTACGTAATTTAGTACAATAATTAAAAAAACAAATTTAATATATTGTTTTTACCTTGCCTTAACCATTTCTTCATTATCTTTAGCCGATGCCTTCCATTTTTACTAAAACAAAAAAGTTTACGAAACGTTTGCTAAACGATTTGATCATCATGGTAAATGAGTTTATGTGTAAATTGCTTAAATACAATAAAATAGAATGTTTCTCTTAGACAATATCATCAAATAATAAGTTTTAAATAAGTTTTAATTTTTTGGTCACGGTAGCCTTTTTTGTGGAAATGCCCATATGCGCTCTCAGCTTTCTCAACCTTATATATACAATAATTGAATCATGAGCTAAGTAAGCTTTTGAAAAAAATAAAAGCAGACAATAATTCTCCTAGGAAGAACAAGAAAAAAACAAAATTCGACTAATACAACAACAATTTCTAAATCTAGAAAAGAACAATAAAAAATTCACAGTATTATTAAAACTTTACTCGACATTGTTAAAAATTCAAAGAATAGATCACAATTAATAATCAAATTTTACGCGACATTAGTCATTAATACTTTTATTGACCACGTGACAAATTACGTCAGAAATATTGAGCCTTATCTATTAAAAAAATGCTGCTAAATTTGAGAATCAGCTTTTTCCACATTTTTGTACCAATCAAATAAATTGAGCTGGCTTTTTTCAAGGGGCAACGAAAATTTAGCAGCAGCTATAGGCACTTCTTAGTTGATGCTAAAACTCGTTCCACAAATTCTACAATGAGATTGCAAAATTTCTTACTTTTGATATTTAAAAATGAGACTGGCTGAAACCCAGCGCGTTGCATGAATTTGGTTTTTGTGGTATATTTTTACTAAAAGCTTTCCACAAATTAATTAGTTGAATGACACTGCTACAACTATGGTCAACTTAAAGTATTAGCCAAGAACCGCAATAAATATTGCAATATGCTTTCTAATTTTCAAAAAGGAGTTTAGTTTGTATATAATAAATACACAAACAACTTGTGCATAATCAATGAGCATCATTTATTTAATATTTCCTAAGACCAAAAAAGCATTTTCAAACAACATTTAATTACCCATCACTTTACAAGCCTTCTACTAGCTTTCTTCAAACTATTATTTAAGGAAAACCTCATCAGCCTTAACCTTGTAGCTGTCAAAAGTAATCCGCGCACACTTTCCCCTCTCTTTCTTTTAGCACTATTTCGCATATCAAAGTAAAGTCATTTTCACACTTTCACTTCCAGCACTGCGCGCTGAACGGTAAAATGTAACAATTTCCTTTAACGACACTACCTAAAAGTATACTACATTTTATATGCGGGCGTTGTACAAAGTCGCTCAAAAAGGACGCAAGGGAAAACATTTAATTATGACAGCGCGCTTGACATACCGACTGACAAGTAAGCGAAAACGTTAAAGCTCAAAGTCTGTGCGAGTGTGTGTATTTGTGTGTGAAAAACAAGGTTGTAAACAGCAACGCCTGCTGCCAACTTTGTTAGTTAAGAACAACTTCCTTTAATGGTGACGAAATTCAACGTAAAAATAGATGCGTCTTAATGACAGCAACAACGACAGAACACAACAGAACAGAACAGAACAAAGAAAACTTAAAACGAACAAAGCAACCATCAAATTTCTATGATAGGCAGGCGAAGGGTTAAGGAGCACAGCTTTTGTGCAGCTGTCTGTTCTTGACTTTGACTATGTGAATGTGCGTGTGTGTGGGTGTTTGTGGATAAGCATGTCTGTATTTGGCAGAAAACCGCTAAAACGCTGTCATGTTGCCCAGCTCCAGATAACAATGAAGCAGAAACTGTTACATAGTCAGTCTGTTATACAAGAAGAACAATTTTAGCCTGGCTAAAGAGAGGCGAAGCAGAGTAATATTCTGTGTCCTGATGGCCTTGTGTGGGCGCGAGCAAGATGAAGGCCAAATGTTGATGATGACAGGTTTGGTTGTGGTGTGAATGGGAGGAATTCGCTAGGGTTGCTACTGCTCTGGCTGTATGGATAATAATATTATTATTGCTGGCTGTGAATTAATTTGGTTTTGTAGTAATTGTAGCTGTTTGTATTATATGGAATAGCAAAGTGTTGGCGGGGTTAAGGAAAGAATATTTTAGGTTTGTAGCACAGCATTGAGTTCAATGGGTGTGGCCTTGGCAAAAGGATCTTACAACGTAGGCCATGAGTAAATACAATGCAAAGTCTTTAATAAATTTTAAAAATGAAATTAATGGTAAAGTTTTGATATAGAAAAATGTATTAAGCACTAACGTAAAATTTTTAAAAATTTCAGATATATTACTTTTTTGCATTTTGTCAAATATTGGAGCAAATGTTTTAATAACATTGTTAAATATTTTAAATAGTGTTAAAATACTTTCAAATAAAAACAAAATTATAATTATATTAACAGCCCTATTTTGGCAAAGTATCAATTGTTACCCAGTACTTTTATTATTTCTATGTTTTTTTTTTGTAATTTTTTGATTCCAAAACAAAATTTGAAGTTCAAAAATAATAATTTTTTTTAAAATTGTGAGAAGTAGAGAGGTTCTTTTTGCAAAACTTGTCAATAAAAGTGTGAGCCATCTGGCAGTCAAGGTTTAATTTTTCCATCAGAAAATATGACCTGCAAGCAGAAACGTAAACTTTATGCGTATAACACTTCTGTTACTCATTTCACATACAGAGAACCAATCAGTATCCATATTTTGCTAACCAAATTCCAGTCTCGCTTGAATTTGCTTTCGTTTGAGCTTAGCAAATATCAGAGCATCGTTTCAACACACGCCAAACCGTTGTTATTAAAACTTTGGTGTTGCAATTTCTTGCATCCCTTTCAGGATGCAGGATGAAAAGAGATCAACTGGCTGTCGAGTTATTTGCCTCACGTATGATTGCACGCATATCCTCCCTCCCTCTTGCATGTCTTTATCTTAAGTCACTTTATTTTATACCATATTCTTGCGTATTTTTAAAAAAATTGGCGATCACTCATCAGCTGCATTCAAGTTTTCTTGAAATTTCGATCATTGTAATATTATCAGAAGCACAAGCCAAAAGTTTTACCACGCGGCATACCTAGCTCAGATAAAATACTATAAGCTGTTATGATTAAACAAATGTTACTTAATAAAAACCTCTTTTTCATTATAAAAACAAACTGGGTTAGAGTTATGATGTGCTCTTTATTAATCACGCAGGCTCACAGTTAAAATAATTGCTTTGAATCACGATCATGCACGCTCATGATGTGGTTTCTTCTAATCACGAAAGATCACTACTCAAATTAGTTTTTGACTGACGATCACGCATGATCAGGATGACATTTTTTGACTCACCAGTGCTCACGAATAGAATTGTTAAGGATTAGGCACACTTACTAATTAAAGTACATTTCACGTTTTTTATGAAGAAGAATACACATGAGTTTTTATTAAATGTTTATTTAGTGTTAAACTGAAGTATAAAATAAGAAACGAAACTTAAACGAAAGTTCAATTCATATCTCATAAAGATTCATCTTAAATATTAAAATTATATGAATTCATAAATTAGCTTGCAGCAAAATGATTAATTTTTATATGAATTTGAGTTGAAATGAAAAATTTTTAAACATTTAAATACTTTTAAATTAATAAAAAGTATTTTTCGAAAAGCGAACAAAGCACTTTAATCCACATTTTAATGATAGTTTTTATTTAAAAAAGTAATTTATTCAAATTTTCATCCAGTTGGATCTTCTTTCTTCTAAAATGCGACCAGATACCAAAAAACTCTTTCGGTCAATGTTGCATTTTGTATGTAATTAGTAGCAAAAGTGTAAAACAAACTTATCACTAAATTTTGCACGAAAAATTTAAGATTTAGGAAATTAAGATAAAAAGTTGTGACACGAATAAATTTAAGGCACGTACGCTCACGCACAAGGTAAATGCAATCACGCACACTTACGATTATTTAGTGATTTATGTTGAATTCGCTCACTATCACGACGTGATTCATCGTGACACGCAAAGTTGGGTCAAAAAGTACTCATTATAATTCAATTCCAATTCCTTGGAATTGGGATTTGGTAATTGATCCTCTCAATTCCTTAGGAATGTAATTGGAAAAAATGGTCAGTTCCATTACAGGAGTTATTATTGGTAATTGAAACCCTCAATTCCTTTTAATGTAATTGAAAAAAGCTCAATTCCGTTACAGGACTTGTAATTTGTAATTGAACACCTCAATTCCTTGGAATGAAATTTAAAAAATCATCAATTCCATTACAGGAATTGTAATTGGTAATTGAATACTTCAATTTCTCATAAATGGAATTGGAAAAGTAGTCAATATTACAAGAATTGTAATTTGAAGTTAAAATTTAAATTACTTTTTCATTAACTCAAAACTACTTTATTATGTATAAGAAAACTTTATTTTACTCCCATTGTTAGTCGGTTAATGAAATATTTACAAATAATTGTATCAGCGAAGATACCAATTTTTTAATTTAATACCACATTTTGAGCTAGAACAAAATATGTAGCTTCTACGTAACCTGGTTCATTCCCGCCGACTTTTTGCAAGGCACTTGGTACACAACTTCCACACCTCTGTAAAAATTTCATTAATCCCATTAATCTACTAACAAAGCGATGTTTCCCAATTTTATTCCTAAGGAATTTAGGCGTTCAATTACCAATTACCAATTTTTTTCAAATCCATTCCTGAAGAATTGAAGTGATCAATTACCCAATACGATTCCTGTAATGGAATTGATAATTTTTTCCATTCCATTACGAGGAATTGAGTTGTTCAATTTCCAATTACAATTCCTATAATGGAATTGACGATTTTTTCCAATTCCATTCCTGAAGAATTGAGATTTTCAATTACCAATTACACTTCCTGTAATTTATTTGAGAAGTTTTTCCAATTACATATTTGAGGAATTAGGGTGTTCAATTAGCAATTCTTAATTCCAAGGAATCGGAATTGAAGCGGAGTTAAATTAAAAAGGAATCATTACAACCCAGCTCTGGTGACACGCCGTTCATTAATTAACAATCCATTTTTTTTCCAATGACAAGAAGGGTTGAAATCGTATCAACATGGAGGCAATCTTTTTTTTAGCACGCCCACTCCACAAGCTTGTAATTATTTAAGTTTTTAGTTTTTTTTTCAAATTTTGTTTCTATTAATCAAATATAATCATACATAATCAGGCAGGTTTTGCATTTAATTTCCGAGTGAAAGGGAAATGAAATCATAATTGAATTTGATAATTGGTGGTCTAATAACACTGCGCGATAATTAAGGGTCATTTCAAACAACTGTAAAAATTCTAATGGTTACTGATAGGCAGTAGTGGTTCATAAAACATATCGTCCAATAGATTTTTCTGGGTTACCTCAAGTAACTGATTTTTTTAAGTTTACATTTACCCATAGAGGCCGTAGTTTTTTCCTTTAACTCCTGAGCTAAGTATAATTTTGATTAAAGATTTTAGTAAAAATCTTTTAAATTAAATGTCCTTTCAATTGTTCAGTTTTGTATCTCAGAAACTTTGCGCGATATCATTTTCATTGATTATACAAGTAAAATTTTCATCATCATAAATTATAAGATAAATTTTAATAAAATAAACAATACGGGAAGTGCCGCAATGCCGTTTGGAGTCCCAATGATTAGGATTAACTCTGACAATCATTAATGACGATTTTTGATAGAAAGGCAGATCTTTTTGTATTATAATGTTCTGCGAAGTTATATATAAGGTGATACAAATGAAAGTAGTGAAAATGATATCACCCAAAGTTCCTTAGGTGTACTCATTTTTTTATTTAAGGGGGTCACTGTGTGAATATAAGGGGCGATAATACTTCCTAACATAAAAGTATGTTATATTTGCAAGAGTTAAACTGAAGATATAAAATCGAAATTCGACTTAGTTTAGGAGTTAGAGATAACTTACGACGGCTCAAAAGTATAAAAGTTGACCTTAATAAAATCGGTTATCGGTTAAAGAAGACTGGATATTAGGGCGTAACGATAGAAACCGATTCAGTTTGATTAGCAATAAAAACTTGCAAATGGTCGAAAAAAAAATTTTGGATATAATTTTTTTTTTTTTAACCCATACCGGCCCGGCGTTTTAACCTTTTTCAAACGCAAAAAGTCGATTTTTTTACAGTTTTTGCGACGTAGCATCCGTGCTATTGAAGTGACGTTATTACAATATAATAAAAAAGTTTAGATATTTTAAATACAAACATTTTGGTATACTGCTTAACTATCTGAGACATTTGGTTCCCGAGATATACATTTTTTAAGGAAAAATCGGAGGGTTATCAAAATTCCTATTTTTTTCTACCTTTCGATTTTTAATAGAAAAACTATTCAAGATACGATATAAAAATGTTCTATATTTATTTTTACCAACGCATTGCGCTTCTTTTGGTGTTAAATACTTCATTCTTTGACTTTCTTTTAACCCATACCGACCCACCTCTTTGACCTTTTTTAATAAAAAAAAATGAATTTTTATATATTTGCGGCTTAGCGTCCATACTATTGAAGTGATGTAATTACATTTTGATAAAAAAGTTTAGATAATTTTAATTCAAATATTTTGGTATACTGTTTAACTATCTAAGGCATCTGGTTCCAGAGATATATATTTTTATTGGAAAAATCGAGGGTTAACAAAATTCATATTGTTTCAAGATACGATATAAAATTGTTCTTCACTAAGCTTTGGCAACTTTAAGTCTCAAACATTTAACTCTTGGACTTTCTCTTAACCCATACCGGCCCACATATTTGACCAATTTAAAAACAAACAAATTTTTTATGCTAGAAATCTATCTTAGACATCTGGTTCTTAAGATATATGTTTATATTAATAGAGACGTCGGAGAGTTATCAAAAACCTATTTTTTACTTTTGTTTTTTAATAAAAAAAACTTTTTAAGATACGATATGGAAACGTTTTGCACCAATTTTCATAAATGCTGTACGCATCTTTTAGTTTCAAACACTTAACTTTTATACTTTCTCTTAAACCATATCATTGTTACTGAACTGATAGAATTTAAATTACTGCAAAGCCTACTAAGGCGAATAAGCTTAATTTTTTGAAAAACTTTTGAATTTTTTAGTTTGAATCCGGGTTGCTGCGTTTGGCTGAACGTTGTTTTTTGGTTTTCGCGTTTTTGGGCAAGCTTTCAAATTGATTCGTTTTCCTGTCGGTGTTTCACGCGTTTTCAAGGCTTTGTTGTGGCAGAACCGCCCAGTTTCTAGTGGTTTTATCTTAAGAGTGAAAGTGAAATAAAAAAAAGTGAAATGCTACGTCGAAAGGTAGCAATAATAAACCGCAATCCTCGCGAGCTTCCGGCAAGAAGTTTACCGACAGGTGAAGATGTAATTTTAGCGCTTCAATATGCGAAGCAACATTTAAACTTGGATTGGAAAGAAGCCGAAAAAAGTGTTGCGTTAGAAATTATTAAATTATGGAACAAAGCATCTATTCCAACAAATACTTCGCAAAGAGTTCTTGCAAAAGTAAAAGCTCTGAACCAAGCATTTTTAAAATTGTTGAAAACGAATAAAGTGCAGATGAAAGGTCAAAAATATATCCAAAGATGTTCAGTATTCCGCGTAAGTTGTTTTATCTCTGTGAAATTTTGCTTCACAGTGAATGTATCTTTTATTTGTTAATTATTTTTCAGTCCGACGCATTGCAACTCTTTGACATTTGTAGTTGTAAATGCATGGTTCTCAAGAAGTGTGTTTGCAAAAGATATGATAAAGTTGAACTAATAGAACACGCATTTTTCATCGACCAGCGTACTGAACGAAGAATGGTGATCGATTCAGTCGATTTACATACCTCAGAGATCCTGGAGAGACGACTGATTCGCCAGAATCGAACAAATAATGAAGCACTGGAATCAATAAGCCAGCCAATTGCATCTTCTTCGACTGCAGCAGCTGGGCATCTTCAACTTAAGCGTGCGCGTCCAGACTTCTCCCACTTATTTACACAAGAATCATTATCTTCTTCCGAATCTGAGCAAGTCACTGGATGGGATAGCGATGATCAGACGTTCAACTGGTTGTCTATTACAAATGTTGCGAAGACAGCCGACAGATACGATGTATCTAACACAGCCACAGCAGCAATTGCATCTGCAGCTTACTTAGACGCCGGTTTGATCACGTCCCAAGATAAACAATACGTTGTCGATCGTATGAAAGTTTATCGGGCTCGACGAGCACTTCGCATGATGACTTCGGAAGGCATCAGTGAAGCAGTTACAGTCCATGCGTTCTTTTTCGACGGAAGAAAAGACTTAACACTGAAATATCAGAACGGCTGCCTGAAGAAAATCAAAGAGGAACACATTTCCATAATACAGGAACCCGGTTCGCTCTTTTTCTCGCATGTTTCAGTTGATGAAAGCACATCAGTCACTATCATGAACACAATGAAGGACCAATTCATTGACAAAAATGTTGACTTGTCATCAATTAAAGCAATTGGTTGCGATGGCACAAATGTCAATGTTGGAAGAGAGCATGATGTTATTCGCTTGTTTGAACTAACAATGGGCTCACCTGTACAATGGTTTGTGTGCTTACTGCACGCAAACGAATTGCCATTGTGTGTGCTGGTGAAAACTTATATCGGGGCAACGCAAGACCCAAACAACTTCACTGGTCCCATTGGCGGAAAATTGAAAAATTGTACGGAGATGGTTATTGTAGATTTCGAAAAAATATCTTTCGACGAAGACTTGATAGATTTTAACACGGCTTTGCTGAATACAGATTGTAAATATCTTATAGATATTTGTAGAATCATTTCTTCAGGAGTTGTGCCAGAAAACTTCGAGCATCGTGCGCCAGGTAAAATATAAAACTAAATGATACTTCCTTGGATAGATTTTAATACCATATATATTATTCCAGGAAAGATGTCGCATTCACGCTGGACAACGACAGCAAACTGCATCTGCCGGGTGTATATCGCAAGCGCAAAGCCTTCAGCTGCCCTGAAAATATTAGTTACTTATATTTTAAAAGTCTACGCTCCGATAAGTATAGCAATCAAGCGTCACCCAGCTTGCGTAAGTGGTGCACTACATATCCACAAGGTCATCAAGTTGTCCCGGTTTCTTGTATCCCTTGTGCCAGCGGTAACAATGTGTGCATTTAACAAATGCATTCAAGGTAACGGCTATTTCGCGCATCCAGAAAACATTCTTTTGGCGATGTGCAACGACGTTAGAGAACCGATTCGTTCGTTGGCATATCAACGAATTTTAGATGCGCGCAATGCGTTATCCGAAGCTACAGTTCCCGTCGTCCGTGAGTTCAAGGTTCCAATGCTGAACTATTCATGCACAGACTACGTTGACATGATACGCTGGCAAAAAGTTTCGCCCGACCAGCAAGTACCTCCAATTTTACGCGATCTTTCCATTACGAAAGATAATATCGTGCGACTGGCTAAATATAAGATCACAGATCCTCAGTTTGAAGGAAATACGTTAAATTCTGCAGGAGAAGAAATTAAGTTCGATATCGACCTTCAAAGCCTACCATGTCATTCGCAGGCCGTAGAAAGATGCGTCAAAACAGTGACAGAAGCCTCAAAACACGTTTCGAGCGAGCCTCAACGCGAGGGATACATTATAGCAAAACTTCGCCATCGATGCATAATGCCCTCATTTAATACAAAAAAACAGTTCACTGCTGACAGTAACGATGTTGCTTTTCAACCAAAAGTTTAAAATCAAAGTTCAATAAAAAACATAAAAATGACATCGCAAATGGTTTATTTTTAATATTTTTACAATTTATTTTGGTCGAGTTTAGCCTGAAAGGTAAGTATTCGATATACCAGGGCACGAAAAAAAGGTGGGCCGGTATGGGTTAAGAGAAAGTCAGAAAGTCTCATATAGTTAAACAGTATATCAACATGTTTGTCTCAAATTATCTTCACTGTTCTAATACATAATAACGTCAAAATACCAAAAAATTTGATTTTTGGAGTTTACAAATTAAAAATAAAAAAGTAAAAAAATAGGAATTTTGATAACCCTCCGGTTTTTCCTATAAAAATATATATCTCAGGAACCAGACGCCTCAGATAGTTAAACAGTATACCAAAATGTTTGTATTCAAATTATCTTAACTTTTTCATCAAAATGTAATAACATCACTTCAATAATATGGACGCAATACCGCATAAATATAAAAAAAATTATTTTTTGCGATTAAAAAAGGTCAAAGAGGTGGGCCGGAATGGGTTAATAAAAAGTCAAATAATTAAGTTTTTGATACCAAAAGATGCGCAATGCGTTTGTGAAGATAAATGTAGAACGTTTTTATATCGTATCTTGAATAGTTTTTCTATTAAAAATCAAAAAGTAAAAAAAAAAAGGAATTTTGATAACCCTCTGATTTTTCCTCTAAAAATATATATCTCGAGAACCAGATGACTCAGATAGTTAAGCGGTGTACCAAAATGTTTGTATTTAAATTATCTAAATTTTTATACCTCACTAAATTGACGTCACTTCAATATTACGGATTCTATGCCGCAAAAACTGCAAAAAATCGACTTTTTGCGTTTAAAAAAGGTCAAAACGCCGGGCCGGTATGGGTTAAAAAAAAAAAAATAAAAATTTCCAAAATTTTTTTTCATCCATTTGCAAGTTTTTATCGCTAAGGAACTTTGATCAGGAAAAAAAAGTGTGAGAGTGTTATTCCCTGCTGGATATGTTATCTGCATACGCTCTAAATGTTTTAAAATGATAAACTCATAGCAAAGATAGCTCAGAAGAGCGGGAGCGCATTTAAATTGCTTTACGAACCCTGCACCATGACAACGCTCCGATTCACACGTCGCCATGGCAAAAACCCATAAATTGAGCTACAAACAGTTACCCCATCCCCCATACATTTCAGAATATGCCCCCTGCGACTATTTCCTTTTTCCAAACCTTAAAAAAATTCAGCGGTAAGAGATTTGGGTTGAATGACGAGGCCATCACTGAAACAAACGCTTGTTTCGAGAAACTTGATAAAATCTATTATTTGTCAAAAAAACAAAAATTGGAAAAACGCTGGACAAAAAGTATCCATCTAAAAGAAGACTATGTTTAAAAATAAAACGCTTTTTTTCCTAAAAACATTTCTCTTATTCAAAAAGTCACTGACTTATCAAATTGCTATCGTATTATTTACCTTAACTATTATTATCTTTTAAAAAATCCACAAAATCTTCGAATTCGTTAAGAAATATAAATAAATAATGCTTTAAAGTTGGGTAAATACACTGTGCCCTTTTTTTACCTTTTTTTCTGTACTTGATAATTTAATGGTAATAAGAAATCTCGTGGTGACATTTGTTTTACCACTTTACTGAACATTTTAGAACATAACTTTTTTTTTTAAGATAGCTACATAGCTCAGAGCCAAAAATTACTCAAAACATACATTTATTTTCAGGTTAATACTTCGTGAACCATTAAGAACTTAATTTTTGTGTCTTCGGCAAAGTTATTTCTATTATTCTGGCCAACAACTTTACTGAACAAATATACTCGTATATGAACAAATCGTTTTAAATTGTTTTTAAGCCTTTGACAAGCCACACATGTCTTGCCCACTTTAACCCTCTGCGACTGACTTGCCTTCATTTTTACAATTCTACTGACGTGATAGTACACCAGACACCATTTTGACAGCTTGTATATGCCAAATTCATTTTATATTTATATCAAATTTAGATAGTGCATTATTGTCTAAAATTACTACTATATAATTTTAGAAAGATATTTAAAGTTAAACAACATTTAGTGACATGACATAAATCATTATCAAACTACTCGATACAAGTTTTTCGATTTTTTGGTTTCAGTCATACTACCACGTCAGTCGCAGAGGGTTTAAAGCTTCAAAGCAATTAATGTTACTCAAAAGCTATGTATGCTCAACTTTTTAATGTAACTTTTAGTTACCAACATGAAAATGAGTGCATATCTTGATTAATTTTTGATTTTGAGCTATATATCTTAAAGGAAAAAAATGTTGTTGAGATTACTTATACCAAAATTAAGTAAAAGACGTCGATGTTATCAAAAACAGAGAAAAAAAGATACAAAAAGCGCACAGTGTTATTTTCTCTCTTGAGTCTATTTGTATTTTCTTCAGTGTACAGTGTATTTTCTGTGACGTATTCGTGGATTTATTAATACCTTGTCGACATGCACATTCAGTCAAATGGCATGTTTTCGCTTTAAACGCCGCATGACATCTTTAAATGCGGCTCTTTCTGCTGTGTGAGTGCTTAAAAATGTACCAGTGTTTGTGTTTGCGTTAGCATGTCAACATGCAAAGGTGTGCAAATTATTTCATAGCATGTGTTTTGTTGTTGTTATTTGTTAATTTCCCGCATAACCAAAAATTAATTTTCGCGCCTTTTAAACGGTTTTTCCTTAGAACTTTATTTGATTCGCTTTTCATGGTGTCGGCATGCAGGTGAGCGAGCGATCGTTAATGTGACTGAGTGTGTGAGAATGTGTTTGAGTGTGAATGAGTTAACGTTCGTATGCTTCGTCTGTTGGTAGCTGTCATATGAACGTACAATAAAATTTTTATGTAGAGCTGTGTGTCGGAATTTGCACCTGTAGTGAAGTTATTTGTGTCTAGCGGTTATGATATAATTTGTGCACGCTTTTCTTTTGTTTCCCTTTTTCTCGCATTCACATTTGCACTCATTAAACTCACGCTCTGACTTCCCCTCTTCATGGTTTCTCATATTGTCGTATTACTTATTTTTTGTCTTGCTGTATTATTAAATTTTGTTGGAAAAGTACTTTTCTATTTTTAAAGGGATCTTTGAGTTCATGTGTGAGTGTCTGGTATTTGAGTTTGTGTTAGTTAACATCTCGATTTATTTTTTTATTTGTTGTTCGCTTTAAATGCGTTGTTTGTGGTAGCAGCGAACTTTAATTGTTTTATGATGTTCAACGTAAGTGTGTTTATGTGTTTGGATGTGGAGGACTATTTGAGTGCGCGTGTGAGTGCGTTTGTGAGTGCGTGTGTGAGTGTGTGTGTTTTCCTGTGTTAATGCGTCTGTTGCTCTGCGTGTCTACACTTGTACACATGGGCTTGTTTAAGTGTTTGCGTATATGTTTTGTATGTGGTTTTAATTGCTGAGTGCGCAACATTTAAGAATCTGATGGTTTTATTTATCTCTGCCCTACATTAAGTAAATTAATTTGTTTTCGCCGAGCTAAGCCTGAGTTTTGATACCGTTGATATATATCCCAATAAATTTTTAAACTTTTTCTTGAAGCACATATATTTTCTGTTATGAGTATTTACGAGAATTTAACTTAATTTTTTATATAGCAATCTTTTGAGCAATGAAAATGAAAATTGTTTTCTGGTATAGTTATTCTATGCTTATCAAAACGCTATGCTATGCTATGCTATATGTAACTAAATTGCTCAATTTTTAATATGTGAAAGTCAAAAAGTCTTAATCTTCGTGAATTAGTGGTTTACTTTAAGCATTAATTTTCAACGCTTGACATGATTGTGTACTGATACATCTGAGATTTTGGTTATAATCAGGGCTAGGATTTCGATGACATGTCATTTTTTTCTGCTGCTTCTAAAACATTTCCTGGTTATTTAGAACGTCCATTTACTTACTTACTTAGTTGGCGCTACAACCGTATCCCGGTCTTGGCATCATCTAAGAATTTGCGTCAGCCATTTCTGTCTCTCGCTTGCTGGCACCAGTTGGAAATTCCAAGCTTCGACAGGTTGTCTTCTACTTGGTCTTTCCAACGAAGATGCGGTCGTTCTCTTCTGCGTTGACCGCCGCTGGGTACCGAATCGAATATTTTCTTCACTGGAGCATCGTCTTTCATGCGCTAAACATGACCAAGCCAGTGAAGCTGCTCGATTTTAATGCGCTTGACTATGTCGATGTCAGCGTACAGCTCATACAGTTCATCATTCCACCGAATTCGGTACTCGCCATTGACGCAGATTGGTCCGTAAATCTTACGAAGAATTTTTCTCTCGAATACTCCTAAAGTCTTTTCATCTGGACTGCTCAGCAACAGTTTTTCTTCGTTTGATCGTCCATTTATGTTTCCTAAATTCCAAATATGAAAAGTTTTTAGGTCATTTTTTCGTAATTTTTCATCGTTTTTAGTTTTCAGGTCATTTTTATGAACCTAACATAGTTTTTTTTTATATTAGATTTGTGGAATTTTTTGGTAATTTTTAGTGATTTTTAAGTTATTTTGATGTAATTTTAAAATAATTTTTTTCGTTTTTTTCGCACTTCAAAATGTAAAAATGCAAATTTTTTACATATTGCTTTGACAATAGTCTCTTCAATTAAAAACATTACCTTTCGAAGAAGGAATAGCTTTGTTTTATGAAAAAAAAAGCTCAGCGCATGGTGAAACTGACAAAAAGTATTTAGAAAGCTGAAACAAGTGTAAGATGAAAACTCAGGATATGCAAAATTTTATTAACTTTATTTTTATGCTCTATTGCTGCAATATTAGGTGGTAAAAATTTTAATGCTATGAAATTAGAAGAGGAACGTACATCCGATGACATATCGTCTCTTAAATATGTTTCTCTCGTCAGTGCAGAAGTAGAAAAAAGATGTTCTGTTTACAAATATATTTTGGCTGACAATTGACGTTCTTTTAATTTAAATAACTTAAAAATATACTGTATTGCTATGCATAAAAATTGTATAAAATAAATTTTAAATTTAGTAATGTATTATTTTTAAAGTTTTATTTTTTCTTTATTTTTTATGTAATTGTTTGCGTTTTTAATTTAATTTTTTTCAGTTTTTAGTTAATTTTTGGCATTTTTTTGCAGTTTTTAAGGTCATCAAAATCCGAGCTCTGGTTATAATATTTAAAAAACAAAGAAACTTGTTTTAAAAAACCTAAGTTAAAGAAAACATAATATGTGATCAAGAAATGTTTTAAATTATGTCATTGAAAAAAATTTTATTTATATTAATTTTGAAGTCACAACTCGTTCTGAATTGGAAATTTTTACAGTTTTTAATTTATTCGGAAGATTTCGAAAAGAAATAGAATTCGAATCCGAAACGAGCTCAGAATTTACTCATCAGTTCAGGATTTTGAGATATTTGAGATTATATACACAAAAAATTGGTATTTTGCAATTTTTTTATTTTTTACTACCCATTTCATCTACCGATATAGCTAGCACTAATTTTTCCCTTCAAGCTGAGCTGTTGAATGATGCTGTAAGATTTGCTTTCATAAGTTATAGTTATTTTAAGAAGATTTCAGTTTATTTTCGAAAATCTCGTTGACGTCGAATCAACTAAGCTAGCATGTCATTTTAAAATGGCCATAACCCTTATCCACCAAAATTTTCTAACCTCCAAAATATTCGAAATAGCTAATTTTTGTATAAATAATCTCAAATATCTCAAATGAGCTGTTGAATGATGCTGTAAGATTTGCTTTCAAAAGTTATATATATCTTAATATAATTTCAGTTTATTTTCGAAAACCTCGTTGACGTTGAATTAACTATAGCTAACATTTCATTTTAAAATGGCCATAACCTTTAACCACCAAAATTTTCTAACCACAAAAATATTCGAATTAGCTATTTTTTGTATAAATAATCTCAAATATCTCAAAAAATTCCGAGCTCGGATTAGGATTCTACGCAGAAAATTACTTCAAAAATTATCCTAAGCTGTCCAACCACAATCACAACTCCATTATTTGCACAGCTGTGTATTGTCTTGGGGACATATTGTGAAAATTTAAAGCAAATTTTCTGAGTGTTTTTTTTTGGCGAAGTTTTTTGTGTAGGCAAATCAGGCATATAATCATGTTATGCGCTTATATTTTTGTAAATTGATTATGTGTTATTGTAAGGAAACTAGTAATGAAATGTTGTTATAACATATTTTTGTTTTTTTTTAAATTTTGATTTTTTTTTATATCACAAAAAAGTTTAGTAGGGGAAACGCTATAGTTATTGGCCCCTATACAGTTATTGGACATTTCAACTTTGGCATCCAAAAATAAGCAAAGAACCTACAAAAGTAGTAGATTTAAAACTGCATTAATAGCAACATTTTTATCGTCTGTCAAATAAGTTCAATGAAATTCCGCTAAGTGAATTAGTTCTTTTTCGTTGTGTGATATTTTGCCGGGGGTACAAACGTAATTGAGTTTGTTAAAAATTATTAAGACTGCTATTTTTTTTAATGCAATATTTTGTAAAGTATATTTACTAGTGCCGTTATTCAAATTGTATAAAATAACTTCTTGTTATGCGTTATATATAGATTTAGGGTGGGATAGAACTTATTTTCTACATAACCTCGAAATTTTGTAGTGGCTAATAGCTGTCACAATTATTTGCATAATTTACTGTTATTGGCCTCTTATGCCAATAACTATAATTTTAAAAAGAATAATAAATAGCGTTGTTAATAAATAAAAAGGTCTTCTGTTATAAAATTAAGCCTCCTATTCAATTTCTAGAATTTTTAAATCATTATGAACAGTAAAAAGCCAAGGCCAATAACTATGTTATTCACAAAGCTCACTTATAGAAAAAGTAGGCCAGTTACTATAATTTTTTCTTTTAATTTCTAATAAATTAGCTTACAATTATTTTCTTTTTTATATCAGATTCATAAGACAAAAACAATGCCGAAGATACACAATACACAAAAAAGGCCCTTGACGAGGCTTTAAAAAAAATTAATACTAAAGCAATGTCTTTGAGAGCAGTCGCAAAAATATATGATATACCAAAAGGTACTTTGCAGTTTAAACTAAAACATCCTACTTCAAAATCTCAATTTGGGCGTACACCTTATTTGACATATGAAGAAGAAAATACTATCGCAGAGTGTATGATTAAAATGGCTCGCAAAGGCTTTCCTAGGAAATCAAAAATGTTTGAAACAAAAATCCACGCGTTATTTATCAGACAGTGCCTGCGTGTCTGAAGCTGATATAAAAAATGATTTCTTGAAATAAGGAACTACTTTTCAAGTGAAAACCTGATTCCTTTGAGGATGAAGATCAAGAAGACATGTTTTAATTGGTTTAGAAATGATCAAGTTTTAATTTAGATTTTGTTTTTCGATGTGGCCAAATACTGTGTGATCTCATGGCCAATAACTGCAATGTTATGGCCAATTACTGTAGTATAAGTTTTAAGTTTTTTTATTAATTTTATTCCTAAAATGTCAAATAAATATGTATAAAAGACATCCTATCTAATAAATACATTAATATAAAACCATTTGTCATAATTTTTATTCATTTCTAACTGAGAAATTTATTATTAATTGGATTCTTAGATCTTCAAGTCGCTTAACTGGCCAATAACTATACCGTTTCCCCTATTTCAGTTTAGACGTGAAATCTTTAGAAAAATGTAGAAATTTTTAGTATATACAACGATTTTTTCATAAAACATCGTAACCAACCCGAGAAACAATTTCATATTTTGTGTCAATAAAGTAGCTGATATCTGTTCGGTGGCCGTGTCGGTAAATTTCCGATCTCTAGCACCGAAATAAGTGCTAATTCCGGGACACCTTGGGCAGGTACATTGTACGAACAAAGACCGAATCGGGCACTCGTCACTTTATTGTGTCCGAATATAGTCGCTTGTTTTTGAAAACTGTATTTACCTAATACAGATTTACTACGGTACTATTTCAGGTGACTTTCGAGGTACTTCTTAGGTATGTTTCGGGTACATTATAGTTAAGGCTCAGGGCAGTTTTTTTTTTTTTTTTTTTTTAGACTGAACCAACGCTCAGGGGATGCCCCCTATAAATGCTTAAGCATTGTGTTGATTCGGAAGATGGGTGATAGTTAGTTGGAGGGTGGATAGATGGAGTAGTGTCGGTGAAGATTTGTTTTGAATTTGCACAGCTCAAAACTGCCGGGAAACACGCTCGCAGGGAGACTATTCCACAACTTAACCGCGCGACTAAAGAACGAATTATCGCGGTAATGCGAGGTTCTATTAGGCATCGATGCAATGGTTAAGGGGTGGGCTTGGACAGCTGCCCGAGTGGACCTGGGAAACACACGAGCTGGTGGCGTCAGGCCATGTATCTCCCTTGAACACTTCCCATGGTAATACCTATACAGAAGGCTTAGGCAACCTACATTACGTCGATGCTCCAGAGAGTTGAGAGAGGATGAAATACTTTCATCTCCTATCAAATATATCGCACGACGTTGAATTCGGTCCAGAAGCTCCAAATAAGATCTTGAAGCCCCTGCCCAAATGTGCGAATTGTACTCCATTTTCGGCCTAATATATGAGGTGTAGATCATGCGAAGATCAGCTGAAGTGAAATATTTTTTGCACCGTTTTAGAAAACCTAGGCACTTGCCCGCTTCTTTCGACACATCGAAAATATGATCATTCCAACGAAGATCACATTGGATCGATATGCCCAGAACGTCAAGAGCGGCTGATTCCACAAGATCCACACCATTCATATTGAGGGGAGCTAAGGGGCAATCCATCCGCTTGTGGGTTAACAGACAACACTGGGTCTTGCTTGCATTGAACTCTAATCTATTTGCAAGACCCCACTCGGAGATTTTTTGTAGATCATTAAGGAGTGTGTCATTCATAGTTTGCCTTTTTCTCGCAATCTCCATAGAGCTTGGGCGTTTTTTGAATGAATATGAATGACAAATGCTGCTGTCGTCCGCAAACGAATGAATTGGGTTATGCGTCAACGACAGAAGGTCGTTGATAAAAACCAGAAACAAGGTTGGCGATAGAACTGAACCCTGCGGTACTCCTGCGTTGATGGCGTGCTTCTCGGACGAAATACCGTCAACTACGACTCGAATCGTTCTGTCCTTGAGAAAACACGTGATCCATCGAGCAAAATTACTACCAAAACCATATGCAGCAAGTTTTGACACGAGCGCTTTATGCCACACTCGGTCGAACGCTTTTGAAATATCCAGAGCAACAACCCTGCTCTCGCCGAAAAAGTGAACGCATTTATTCCATTCTTCGGTTAAGAACGCCATAAGATCACCAGTAGAGCGAGCCCTACGGAAACCATATTGACGGTCACTGAGCAGTTGGTTGTGCTCCAGATAGTTCATAACGTTGAAGTTTATTACGCTCTCCATAACTTTGGAAAGCGTAGAGCATATCGCAATGGGTCGGTAGTTTGCAGGGTTCGTGGCATCACCCTTTTTAGGTACCGGCTGGACATTTGCCACCTTCCAACAAGATGGAAATATTCCTGTTCTGTAGGAGATGTTGAAAAGGTTGCGCAAAGGCCGAGCCAGCGAAGAAGCACACATTTTAAGCACAATTGGCGGTATGCCATCAGGACCAGAGGCTTTGTTAACGTTGAGATTTGTAAGGACCCTTTTAACTGCTCTCGTTCGAAAGTATATCTCCTGCATTGCAGAAGATCCACCCTCAACAAAGGGCAGTGGCTGATTGCTATCCGAGAGAGTGGAATTTTGTGCAAACAATCTAGCCAATAGGTTCGCTTTATCAGCCGAGTCAGTGAAGATTTGGTCATCTTTTAAAAGAGCTGGAATCGATGACGATGTCTGGTTCTTAACTCTTTTAACAAATGACCAAAAATTTTTGCTCCCTTTGGGGCAGAGAAGAACCTGTTCTCGAATGCGAGCTTCGTGCAGAAACTTTTCGCGTTTTAAAATTGCATTACAGCGATTCCTTGCCTCGATGCGAAGTCTTTTAGTATCAGTATTCTTGTTAGAACGCCAATTCTGAAAAGCTTCCTCTTTGGACCTGACTGCAATCCTGCAAGTCTCATTAAACCATGAGTGGTCTTTTGGTTTAATGCTTCTCATCTTATTGGGGATGAAAGACCGCATACCCAATAGAATAATTTCTTGTACCATGACAGCCGCGGCATTCACATTTCTATCAGCGAAACATAATTTCCAATTGAAGCTGCGATAAAAATTATTTAACGCAGTCCAATTTGCCTTTCCATAAAACCATGCAGTCCTCTTCGGGGCTTTAGGCGTAGAGGTGCAGGGGTTAGAATATGGAAAAACAGCGGATATGGTACAATGGTCCGAGTTACCAAGAGGTGCGTTGACGCTCACATCATATTTTTCATGATGTGAAGTCAGAAAAAGGTCAAGGATATTATGGCTTTGCAAATCACTTTGGGGGAAAAAAGTGGGTTCCTTCACTAGTTGAATCAGTTGGTTCGATTCAGCAAATAGCTCAACATATTGTCCAACAGGTGTCAATGGGCCCGAGTGACGTAACCAAGCCGGGTTGTGGACATTGAAATCGCCTGCTACAACGATCTCACTGTCAGGGAACAACCCCAAAATATGCGTAATCGAATCAGAGAGAGAGTCCAGTTTGTTAAAAGTGGGCTCTCTTCCTAGATTCGGACTTCTATAAATAAAGCAGAAATGTAGCAAGTGAGAGCGAAGCCTGAACCTAACCCACATTGAGCTAAACTCTGGATCGGTCACGTTCAGACTCCGCTCACACTGGTACGCTACATCTGTTCTTATAAAAAGGGCAATGCCCCTATGCAAAGAAAACAATGGCAGTAAGCGATACCCAGGTATGTGAAAATTCAGTGGATCTGCATCCTCGGCCACCTGGGTCTCGCTCAGTGCCATTATTTGAGGCCTATGTAGAGTACAATGTACATAAACCGAGAAAAAATTCGCCCTCAGTCCACGAACATTGCAGAAATCTATGCGAAAATGACCCGACATTTCCGCACCATGCAAAAATCAAACAAATAAGGGCATACAAGGTAATTAGTTACGGCTGCAAGAGAGCTGCACAACATGAGCAATATAAAAAGTACTGAAGCAAGTGTTATGCCTTTACTTCAGCACAATTCAGCCCACTGTGCAACCCAACTTACAAACGTAACTAATGTGAAAGGATGGGGGAGTTGACGGAACCGAAAAAAACAACAATTACTTACACCGCGAGGAGCATAGAAAAGCCCCTCACATGGTCAGACAAAAAAAAACACCAATGTTGTCGACGGTGTCAATGCTGCTGCTGGCGACTGGCTCTGCAAAACAGGTTTTGCTGTTGTGTTGTTGATTTGAGCTGCTGTTATTGTTATTGTTGCTTAGAGTTATTGTTGTTGTTTTTGTAATTATTTCTTTTTGCACTAATGTTTCTTAGTTTGTTTAGCATGTTTTAATTTAATTTAAATTGTTTTAAAATAAAAACAGGTAACATTTAATTTGTACGCGGTGTATATTTAGACACGAAACACTCGACAAAACATTTAATCCACGGGACAAACAACTAGCTTTAATAAAATTAAATAAAATTTATGACGGGGACGGACGGACGCACGTCTACGCCCAACGAGATCACGAACGCAACTCAACAAGTTACGGCATTATTTCAGTAAATTTTCAGGGTACCGTGAGTAAAAGGTCAGAAAATTTCAGCTGAAATATCGAATACTTTTCGCACACCAATCAGTTAAATTATTGCATATTCCCGTTACTTTATGAGGACTGTGGTCGGGCACATTACTGATTAGTGTCCGAGAAGTACTCGATATTTCAACTGAAATTTGCCCGACCTTTAACTCTCAGTTCCCAAAAAATCATAACGTCCCTGACCCATAACGAAAAATAAAAGAATGCATGATTATTTTCATATAAAGTTTTTTATTCTTTATTTTCAGGGTTTCTTTAAATAAAAAGATGACATACAAAAAGTTATTGTTATTATAAAATTATTATACGGTGAAGAATTCATTTTTGACATGATATTATGTGCCATGGTTCTTATAATATATATATGCACAAAAGGATCATCACATATAAAAAGTTATTTTAGTATAAATTTAAATAGTCACGTGATGACTATAAGCTGGAGAATTCATCTTTGCAAGATTTTATGTACCATTATTTTTATAATAAAAATAAAATAGCAATTATTTTTTTATCGTTATTTTTTGATTTGCATTTTTATTAAGATTGATTTTTATTTCTGATCGATTGATTTTTATTTCTGATCGAAAAAATATTGACCAACGATGATTGCTTTTTATTTTTGACCAAAAAAATAACGATCAAAAATTAATTTTTATAAATTGATTTATATTATACAAATTATAATTTTATGATTATTGCTGCTTATTATTTTTATTTTGACGATTATCGTTCTCATCGTTCTCTTCGTTCTCATCGGTACCTGGGGGTAAGCAAATAACTCGTCTTTTCTTATGGCAGTGTCATGACTTCTATTGAGCGCCAGCAAAATGGGCATAACGCTTTCATAAATTTTAACGTTTTTATCAAATACCAGCTCCTTTATTCTATAGAATTAGTTTTCAAAATATATTAAGATTTTTATTTAATTTAATTGATTTCAATGATATTTGGTTTCGACATTCTTAATCTGCAAACACTTCTTAACTGCTGAGCGCACGATTTAGAATGTCTGTTACGCTTTTAGAATAACAAAAATTTCAATTTAAAGCGGCACTTCGAAATTTCATAAGAGGGAAGAGCAAAAAATATTTAAGTTCTATGTATGAGTTATACACAAGTGCCAGCGTTACGTATGAAAGAAAGAGTAGGCTATAACTGCGACAAAACAGTCTCAAAACATTTTCATTGAATTTGTTTTACTGACGTTTGACAAAGTAACGTTTCATTACTTCGTGTATACACTTTCAAATTAAGAAAATATAAAAAAAGAACACTTTTTGCAAGATTTTTTCTAAGGATGCGTTTAGAAGCCATTCACGAAAATATAAGGCAAGCTCGTTTAAGCAATACCCTTGAAAATTATGATTATTTCGTCAGATCCCCATTTATCTCCAAAAAGATATGGAACTTTACATATAAAAGGAAAGCAATAAAGAGGAAAATTAAATCAAAGTCATCAACAATTGTTTCAACTAATTTATCAATTAGCGCAGGTATCGTGTAATTTATATGAAATATCACTTTTTAGGCATAAAAGTGCGCTCCCTAAAAAGTTTAAAAAAATCGTTATCGTAAAAACTAAAAACTTAAAAAAATACATTTTTGAGAAGAAGAAAATTTCGGCATTAAACGAGAATTCATTTTTTTTTAATTTGTAGTTTTTATATTTCCATAATATTTTGGAAATGCTCAAAATTCGGAACACAAACTATTATTTTTCTCAAAATTTCCATTGAATCTAATTTCATTTTTGAAATCAGAGACTCCAAATTAACTGAACTTCATGAAGATTAGACTACTCCGTCTTTTTGTATCCATCTTTTGTATGGGCTTATTCTACTGTTCGTTTGATGAGCGATTCAATCAGTTTGAACATTCATCAAATCATTGGATAAGAATCAACATTTTTTGATTTTTCTGCTCGTTTGACCAAAGATTTGCCCAATCAAAACTGTCTTGAAACTGTCTTGAAACTTTATTGACACAATACATATATGAAATTATTTCTCCGGTCCTGTTCGCTGCAGCTCGTTTGTATTCGGCTACTACTCGCAGCTTTTACAATATAAAATTGTGTCTGATACTTAGAGTTTTGTGCCTGCCTGAGTAGTTTGCTACGGACACAAGTTGTTTCTCGGGCTACGAATAAGATAAAATAACTTGAAAATCAAAGTTTTGACTTTCTATGCAAATATTTCAGCTGTTTTTATATATAAAAAGTCTAATTAAAATTTTTTTTAGCGTAGTAATTAAGTAAAAACAATGGCAACAATCGACTCTAAGGATTTAATGAATAAGCAAAAATATGTGCTGTCGTTACGTTACAAAAAACGAAAGTGAATTTTGACTTAGATTAAATTTTAATTGGGCAATACTTTTTGTATAAACATTTTTTAAAAGAATTTAAAAAAACATATGTTTATTTTCCAAGTGATGAAATTTAAAAATCCTTTCTATTTTTTTATGTAATTAAGCAATTAAAAAAATTAATATATTGTTCTTTCCTTGTTTCAACCATTATTACTAAAAAAAATATAACGAAACAATTACTAAACATTTCTAAAAAATAAAAACTACATTTGTGAAGCGATGATGGCCAAGATAAATTAATTTATGTTAAAACTAGCTAATATATCCGGTGTTACTCGAGAGTTATTTATATAAACACTAATATAAAAGCCTGTCTTACGACAAGTCCTCCGCACACTTCCTTTTTGTAGCCTTTTGCCGAAAGCACTTTTTTCTTTATCCAGCTTTAAGGATTTTTTTTACACTTGATTTTTGCAAAACACACATGTACCACTTTAAATAACACTTTACGTATTGAAGCAGTGTTAAAAAATTAGTTCAAGTGTAAAAGTGCAAAAAGTCGAGTTTGTTAACAATCATATTTATACACAACTTTACAAACTGGCTTTGCAACCTACATATACGTAGCAACTCAGATGTCGTTTTGCGCCTGATACAATTATATTTTTTGGTACAATCGACTCAAATCGACTCAAAAGAATTTCATTAAATTCGTCATAACTTTTTTATAAAAGGATAAGAAAAAGAGGTAGTTAGATCAAAACGTACTATTGTAAAAACCTAATATTCTCACTGATAAGTATCAACTATATTTTCTGTGCATACTTTCAGACAGAACATTTTTGAGAACAGTGTTTCTTGTAAAATTATTTTACTGTCGAAAAATAATTATAATTTGAGAAATACTGTATTTGGAGCAGCATACTTGCCTTTTATGTATTAAGATGTGCATACTTCCAGGCTGAAGAGTTTGAGAGATATTAGACATGGACCATCGTTCTTGCCTTTTATATATTAAGATATTATTATGCACTGGGCAACTGGGGGCGATGGAACAATGTAACATGTCTGATTGTCTTAACCTGGCGAGGCCAGCATAATCTTTGTGAAATCGCCTCAAGTCGACTCAAACCTCCACGTGGTGTTTCCTGAGCAACGTCAAAACTGACAACCGTTAGTTTGGCGGCTAATCTGAGCGGCGGGCCTCCCTAGGCTTAAAATAGATTGTGCGTCGGGTTTGAAGCCCACCCGTAAAAACAAATTTCAATGAAAACAAATAAGAAAAGAAGAAAAATGATCCCCAAATCTGATGACGACTACCGCAAACGAAAAACTGATAATGATTTACGGATATGCACCTGGAATGTCCGAACCCTTATTGGGAAGTTGCCTCTATCCAACTGACTGATGTCTTGGAAAGATACAAAGCTGATATCACTGCTATCCAAGAAATGCGATGGAAGGGACAGGGTTGCATTCGGCATGCACCCTGTGATATCTACTACAGCGGCCATGCGGAGAAGCACGAGTTTGGATGCGGATTTGTAGTTGGCAAGAGACTACGGCCCCACGTCCTGCGATTCACACCTGTGAACGAACGACTTGCCATAATCCGCATCAAGGTTAGATTCTTCAATATAAAATATGTGCGTACGCTCCGACAGAAGACAAGGACGATGAGATCAAGGAAATTTTCTACGAGCGCCTTGAAAATGCTTACGAGCGCTGCCCCCGCCACGACGTAAACGTAAAAATCGTGCTTGGTGACTTCAACACTAAGGTGGGCAAGGAAAATATTTTTGGTCCAACAGTCGGAAAGTTCAGCCTCCACGACAACACCTTCGATAACGGAATGAGGCTGATTGACTTTGCCGCAGCACGAAACATGGTCGTAAGTAGCACTAGATTCAAGCATCTCAATATTCATAAAGCCACCTGGATGTCCCCTGATCAAAAAACAAAAAATCAAATTGATCACGTTTTGATCGACGGAAGGCACTCTTCCAGTGTATTGGATGTACGCACGATCCGTGGTGCAAACATTGACTCGGATCACTATCTTGTTGCAGCCAAGATCCGTACACGTCTGTGCGCAGCTAAAAATACACGCAACCCTACACAGAGAAAGCTAGACGTCGACAAGCTGCAATCGAAACAGACAGCCGATGCTTTCGCCACTCGACTCTCACTCCTGCTTCAAAGCACTCCTCCAATCGATGATATATGCGCGCAGTGGACACACATTTCCAACTCCATGCGTGCGGCTGCTGAAGAGGTGATTGGCTACCAACGCCCTCGCCGAAACCAGTGGTACGACCAGGAGTGTCGCGACGCCACTGCAGAGAAAGACGCCGCCTACAAAGCCACCCTGCAGTCGGTTGTAACGCGCGCTGCTAAGGAGCGATACAAAGAAAAGAGGAGGGAAGAGAGACATATTTTCAGGCGGAAAAAAAGAGAGGCAGAAGAGCGCGAGCAGGAGAAGATTGAGATGTATGGTGACAGGAATGAGGCCCGAAAATTTTTTGAAAAAATAAGACGCCTTGCCGATGGTTTTAAAACCGAGGCCTCTTCCCGCAAGGATGAAAACGGGAATCTAGTATCCTGCCAATAGAGGTGATATTCCGGAAACCCCAATTTCGGATGACAGCGTTGAGGTTCCGCTGCCCGACTATGATGAAGTTCTGACAGCTATAGCTCGGCTTAAAAATAACAAAGCCGCGGGAGCTGATGGCTTACCTGCTGAGCTGTTTAAGAACGGAGGCGAAGCTCTACTTAAATGCATTCACGAGCTTCTATGCAGAATATGGTCGGAAGAATGCATTCCGAACGATTGGAATCTCAGTGTGCTCTGTCCAATCCACAAGAAAGGCGATCCCACTATCTGTGCCAATTACCGTGGGATAAGCCTTCTTAATATCGCATATAAGGTCCTGTCGAGCGTTTTATGTGAAAGATTGAAGCCCATTGTAAACGAACTGATCGGACCTTATCAGTGTGGCTTCAGACCTGGAAAGTCCACCATCGACCAGATTTTCACGCTACGACAAATCTTGGAGAAGACTCAAGAAAAACAAGTCGACACCCACCATCTTTTTGTCGACTACAAAGCCGCCTTCGACAGCCCAATAAGGAAGCACCTGTACTCCACCATGTCTGAATTTGGTATTACTGCAAAACTCATACGACATTGCAGGATGACATTGAGCAACAGCAGCGCAGTTAAAATCGGGAAGGACCTCTCCCCACCATTTATTACCAAACGAGGTTTCAGACAAGGTGATTCCTTATCGTGCGACTTTTTCAACCTAATGATGGAAAAGATCATCCGAGCTGCTGATCTGAGACGTAGTGGCACAATATTCTACAAGAGTGTTATGCTGCTTGCGTATGCTGATGACATAGAGAATAATACGCGCGAAGTCAGTGCAGCATTTTTCAGATTAGAAAAAGAGTCAAGTCGAATGGGTCTGTCAGTGAATGCAGATAAGACGAAATACTTAGTGTCAACAAACAGTCCCAGCGTCTTGGAACCCACGTTACCGTTGACAATACCTCCTTCGAGGTTGTAAAGAACTTCGTTTATCTGGGATCCAGCATTAATTCAACCAACGACATCAGCATTGAGATCAAACGAAGAATAACTCTTGCCAACAGGTGTTACTTTGGGCTCAGTAGGCAATTGATAAGCAGAGCCCTCTCTCGACGAACGAAAATCACGCTCTATAAATCGCTCATCATGCCCGTCCTACTTTACGCATCACAAACCTGGACACTTAGCAATTTAGATGAAAAGACTTTAGGAGCATTCGAGAGAAAGATTCTTCGTAAGATATACGGACCAATCTGCGTCAATGGCGAGTACCGAATACGGTGCAATGATGAACTGTATGAGCTGTACGCTGACATCGACATAGTCAAGCGCATTAAAATCGAGCGGCCTCGCTGGCTAGGTCATGTTCAGCGCATGAAAGTCATGCTCCAGTAAAGAAAACATTCGATTCGGTACCCAGCGGCGGTCAACGCAGAAGAGGACGACCGCATCTTCGTTGGAAAGACCAAGTAGAGGACAACCTGACGAAGTTTGGAATTTCCAACTGGCGTCAGTTGGAAAAGCGAAAGATAGAAATGGCTGGCGCAAATTCTTAGATGAGGCCAAGACCGACATACGATTGTAGCGCCAACTATGTAAGTAAGTAAGTATTATTATGCACTTCTCGATTAAATGTTTTTTAAATTTTGGAATATTGTAAAATCATGTTGAATTTAAGTTTGAGGCCATTATAAAAGTATTAGTTAAAAAATGTACCGTGTTTTTTAACGAAGGAATAATTTTATCACTGTTTTTATACAATTAAAAACTCTCTCAGTTTTAAATTAAATTTACTGGTTACTGGTAAAAATGTTACTTTCACTTCGCAAATGGAAATCAAATTTGTAAAAAAAAAGGAAAACCGACACCAAACTTCCTAAATGTTCTAGTAGTTTTTCCAGTTGGAAAATACCAATTGGTTTATGTCTAAAATAAAAAATTAAATAAACTGAGTCCGATAGTTGATGAAATTTCTTAAATCTTCAGAATTCCTTTTTTATGTGAAAAATAGTACAGTCGTTTCTTAATGCAAATTAAAAAAAAAACTGTAAGTTAAGAAAGCAGTAGCATTCTAATTTCCAGTTATAGTATTTACATCAACCTGTTACAATATTATCAACGTAAACAGTTGATCGACATAAATTCAGCTGAAAAAACTGCAAGAACGGTGCGAACTTCTGAACAAACTAAATTGAGTAACAGTTACCGACTTTTCTAAATTTTTGGTACCGTGTTGGTAATGCTGTGATTACTTCTATTTTAGAAAATTTTCCAGCATACTTTTCACGACTAAAGCTTAGTATGCTGTAGGAACGTAAATTTTTAGGCATTTACTTCTACTCGCGAAGTTTTGGTGTAGACTCTACACTAACTCATACTTAAGGCGGCAAAAATATAGACGTACTAATATAAGTAAGATATTAAGGATAGAGAATTTTAACATAGCTAGTATGAAAAAATAGATTTTTTGCCATAACTTTGGAAACAGATTGGAAAGAGATATTGGGGTAATTTTTTCACATAAATTATTTTTGAGACTTGACTTTTTTGTAAAAAAATATAAAAACAACATTTTGGAAAAATAAATTTCGCGAAAAAATCAAAGAGGGTTGTTTTAATGAACAGTGAAACAATTTTTGCAAATAAATGCTTTATCATATGAAAGGTAGTCAGATGCGCAATTATTAATTAATCTCATTTTTACAACAAAAACAATTTTTGAGTCATTTTTTGAGTAAAAAGTCAATATTTTTGACATTTTTTAACATAATCATAAAACATATGTACACTGACTTAACGGTGCAGTTCAACCTATTTTTGTGAAGTGCTTGAACTTTTGAACAAAAAAAATTTGAATGATATACATTAATGTTCAGCGGAGATATTGGCTCTATTATTAGTTACGTCTTCCATTGTTATTTCAACGTTCATATCTTTTACTTTTGTATTTTTCTTTTAGAAACGCATTTGTTATTGATTCTCACTTGACTTTTTTTTATTAATTCTCTATTGTTTTTAGTGTAGAAATCTATCTATGATAATCTGTTAGTATTTAGATTCAAAACAGATCAATTTTTTTTGATTTAGATTCCAAGGTCTAGCAAGAATTTTTTCATAGTTTTTCTTTTACGCTTTTTTGTTTTCCCCCATTTAAGCTTTATCTTTCTCGATGTACTCTTCACTTTTGTATCCATTTCAATTCATTTCTTAACTCATCTTTATCATCTCCGCAATTCTCTTTCAGTCTAATTGAGTCCGCTGTTCCGTTACATAGTTTTATAACATTTCTAACAAATGACTTTCTCTTCCCACTTTCTTCTTCTTTTTCTTCTTAGTCTCCTGCGTTGTTTTCACAATGACGCAATCATGTTTGCCTGCACCTTTACGCAATTTTTCATAAATGCTTCAAAATTTTCTTATCTGCCTTTCTCCAGCACTTTTTGCCCATCATCCTTAACAAATTACATGCATTTATCAGCCTCTCATGGATGTCTACAACGTTAGTCACTGTAATTTGTCAACTCATGATTACAATTCTTTACCAGTGTCCATCATTTCCTTAGTAGCAACAACAACAATAGCAAAAACAACGGTAAAAACTAAAGAAAAAAACAATAATAAAAATAGCATGGCGCAACCTTATCCAACCTTAGCGTGCAGGCGGGGGATGGCTGGAAGTTCCACCTCCGTCCTCCTCTCTAAAAGTAATTTTAATAATAACTGGTCTGACATGCCTTTCATTCTTATACTTCATCTTTTCAACTTTCTTTCACATTATTTGTCATACCCATGCCATCAATATTGTTTTTGGTTTTTGTTTCGGTTTGTGTTTTGTTTTGTTTCTATTCTATTCCATTCAGTCTTTTGTTGTACTCTATTTTGTGAAATTAAGTCAGCCAACTAGTTATCAGCAATATTTTGTCGCGAGCATCCAAATAACAATTGTTGGCAATTTTAAATGACCTTCATTGTTGCTAAAAGTGACATTATCGTTGTACTGTTATTGTAGTTTTAGCAATTGTGTCTATGGTTCTTTTCTTATGTTGTGGAATTTTTGTTTCTTGTGCGCCATTTACAAATAATCGTCACTTCCACATCCGCTTGTAATCAGTCAGCATGGAGCAACGTGCAACATGAAGTCACATCCATTGCTGCTCACAACACACGCACATCTAGAGTTTTATTTCGAATGAACACACACATACTATACTATGGAAGAATTTAAAAATACATATGTACATAAAACTTATCACGCTGTGATTCTTTCAAATCGATCTACAGTGGGATATATCTCCAATATAGGTGGATAAAGGTAGATTTTTTTATTTTTGTAAATGTTTTCGAGGTTGCTGAATCGGTTGTCAGGTTGAAAGTAGAAATTAAAAAAACCGAGATTCTTCTAAGTTTTGCCTCGAACATATCACTTGATACATTTTTGAGGTCCCTGAACCCATGTTTGTTAGTATTTTTAAACACTTCACAATACAATACACGGGGGTGGGGAAAGACAGTTGGAATTCTACTCATGATAAAACTGACTATTCATTCTGTTTCTCTTATTAAACGGACCATACGGAAATCTCAGCATCTTGCAGTTTGTGTAAAATTTTGTGTTTTGGAAAGAAATCAAAGTATTCTGTGGTAAAATTAATATAAAATCATTCTGAGGCTAAGCTTACGGCGAAAGGGACTTATTAAATTTAAAGAAATATATATATGCAGAAATGTGTATATATTTTTGATCGGCATCAATCATATTCTTATTGTTAATAATCATATATTGAAAAAATTAAGTTCAATTTGGAAAATAAGCAAAATCGGATAAAAAATACGTTGGACCATATCCAAATTTAGGCCATACAGATCTCCGGGACCTGATGGAATCTACCCGTGCCTATTACAGCAAGGCATTAATTCTGTTGTCCCTCTACTTACACGGATTTTTAAATCCAGTCTTTCACTAGGCCATATACCTTGCAATTGGAAAAGGCTTAAGGTCGGTTTTATATCAAAGTTTGGTAAAAAGTCCGAACAATTGACTAAATCGTAAAGACCGATCAGCCTTAGTTCCTTATTTTTAAATGCAATGGAGAAAATACTGGAACTCAACATTAGGGAGACTAGCTTAAAGAGTGTCCCTCTAAGCCGGTTTGAGTTTGCCTGCCAAGATGGCAAGGTCACAGTTACCGCAATACACTGCCTAACCGACACAATCGAAAAGGCTTTTGTGGAAAAACAAATAGCGCTATGTGCCTTCATTGATATTCAAGGGGCCTTTGACAACACGTCATACAATGCGATTAAAGCAGCAATGTAGATTAAATATATTCCTTCTTTAATCATACACCGGATTCTTATTATGCTTAGAAGCAGAATCATAACGTTTGAGCTTGGTGGATTTCAAAACACAATCACTGCCACTAGAGGAAGCCCTCAAGGAGGAGTAGTTTCACCTCTTATGACCCTAGTCGTGGACGAACTTCTCACAAGTCTCAAACACCAGGGTTTTGACACCAGAGGATATGCAGATGATCTGTTTATTTCAAGTCTGGGCAGTCATGAACCGACAATATCGAATAGAATGCAGAGCGCTCTTCGTATAAATAACTTCCAATTAGTGAAAGAAAAACAGTTAAGCATAAATCCAGACAAAACAATTCTGGTAGCCTTCTCTAGGAAAAAGAACCAAAATTTAGTAAGGCCTCCCCTGAAAGGAAAAATCATTGACTTTTAAAATGAAATTAAGTACTTAGGAGTGATTTTTAACAAGCATCTCCATACATGCCTTTTTTGCCTGTCAACGCTACCATTTTAAAATGTGGGGCATCAAATCGATAATGATATATTGGACGTTTACAACCATTGTTAGACCTATGGTTATGTTGGTAGCACTTGCATGATAGCCCAAGGTCCAACAACGTACATCAGCTAGCCAACTGACAAAACTGCAAAGAATGGTGTGCATTAGTATCACTGGGGCAATAAGAACGTGTTCATCTGAAGCTCTTTGTGTAATAATTGTAATAATAAAACGATAATTATCGAAAAAGAGGCATGTCTAAGTGCACTAAGAATGAAGGAAATAGGTGATTATAAAGTAAGGAGCATAAAGGTTCACATGAAGATACTAAAAACTTTCGAAAATAATTTCTACCAAAAATTCTCAACAGGATGCTGCCAAAAGCAAACTTTTCGAAACGTTACAGGGTTGTTATACCAAATAGGCAATTGTGGAGCAGTGATTGCTTCACAGCTTGTCCTGGCTCACGGATATGCTATACTGATGGGTCAAAACTTGAAAATGGCGTAATGCAAGCTGGGATATACGGTCCCAAAATCCAAAATGCTCTTCCAATGGGATACACGCCGATCATATTACAGTCGGTAGTATATGCCATTGAAGTATGTGAAGTATATGAAGAGAATGTCTCCATATGAAATCCAAGGGATTACATATCTATATACTTTCAGACAGTCAAACGGCCTTACAGGCACTGTAAACCTACGAGCTTGAATCAATACTAGTTTGCAATTGCGTCGAACTATTGAATACAATTCGAAAGGGCGGACTGCCTTACCAAAAGAGGATCATCTCGAACTCTTAATGGACTCGAACTATTTTGTAGTCTGGCTATTTTGTAGCCTGGCCAAAAAACTGCAGTGCCACTGGAACAATACTAATGGACAGAAGATTTATTAAACCATCTTAACACTAGATTTACCACATTAGTCAAAATTACTGGTTTCACAATTTTATTTTCAAATGCATGCTTCACCTATATTGTTTATTTAGGACGATACTAATGGACACATTTAAAAAACTAGTAAGGAATTATCTTCGACTGGGCTGAAGTTAAAGTACCCCCACAGACAAATTAGAGTATATATAAAGTCTTAAGCAAACTGTTAAATATTTATCGGTGAAGTTGTTTTCGTCAGAGTTTTACTAAAAATTATGAAAATAGTATTGTTATGAAAAGAAATTTTAGTAAAAAGAAATTTAAGTTAACGCTATCTTAACAATAAACATAATATTATTAAATTTCGAAGAAATACAATAACCAAATTGAATCGTGTTCATTAGATTAATTTTTGTGAGACTTTACCGTTTTGCTAACCTCACTTTGTATGGGAGGTAGCCGTGGTTTTCATTCGATTTTTCCAAATTTCATAACTAAAAAATTGAATTGTTTATATTAATTTTTAAAGGTTTTGTGCAAAATTTTAAGTCATGACATTAATTTTTGTGGAATTGAAAGAGATTTTACCGTTTTGGTGAACTCACTTTGTATGGGAGGTAGGCGTGGCTTTCATCCCATTTTTACAAATTTCATACTCAAAGTTTATAATAAATATTAAAGACGCTGTGCAAAATTTGAATTTATTATATTAATTTTTGTGGATTTAAAAGATTTTAGCGTTTTGGTTAGGTCACTTTGTATGGGAGGTAGTCGTTTCATTCTCAAAGTTTATAATAAATATTAAGGACGCTATGCAAAATTTGAAGTCATTATATTAACTTTTGTGGATTTAAAAGAGATTTTACCATTTTGGTTAAATCAATTTGTATGGGAGGTAGGCGTGATTTTTATCCGATTTGGCTCATTTTTGAACTTGACCTCTATTTTTTACTTAAAAGCTTATATATTGAATTTCGCCACGATAGCTAAAAAATTACGGCTGTTATCGTGACCACAGACGGTAAGACGGATATTTCTAAATCGACTCAGGAGGTGATGTAGATCAAGCATATATATACTTTGCTATACCGGCCACGCCTCCTTATCGGTGTTACAAACGGAGTGACAAAGTTATTGCGTTTTTTAAACGTGGGGTATAAAAAAAATAAATATCTGAAATATAGTTATAATATCAAAAGTAAGTAAAAACCGTAGTTGACCAATGTCAAGGCCTTTTCATTTACAAGTAGTTATGATAAATTTGGTTCGATTTGCTTGGTTAAATTTTTTGGCACTTTGTGTAATGTTTAATTTTAAAATACATTTTACTTTTCAGATGCAGAATTGCAGACAAAATTCTGTCAATAAATAGTTATTAACATAGTTTCTCATTAAAAACTAAAAACTTCACTGAAAAAACAAACCAAATTAATTTCGAAAACTGAACTATGTTCTAAAAGTGAATTTTTGTAAGCGAAAATGTTGGGCAAAAGATATCACGGCAACAGATGGCTCTTTGCGGAGAAGTTGGGGCTTAAAATACTTCGTCAGGTTTCTAGAAAAACATGCAAGCAAAATTAAAGTAAATTTGTCTGCTTTGGTCTTTTTATTTTTGTTCAACGAGATTCACGATATATTCCTCTGTGCGCCTTTCGCTTTGATGCCGTGAACTGAAATTTGTTAGGTTTTTGCTGTTTTGTTGTTGTTTTTAGTAACTGTTCTTTTGATTCTAATTGCAACTTTTATACTCACTCTAAGTTTCCTGAAAAGTGGAGAGTAGAACAGAGTTCTTTGTCTGAATTTGTTTACGTTTGGATTTTATTGACATAAATTCTTTTGCTTGCGATAAGGAGTTGATGATAAATTATTGGCAAGTTTTTATTTTATGCTAAAAACCAACATGAGGTTTGGTTTCAAGTATTACAAGTTATTAAGAAAATATTATCATGATTTTTAATTGCGAGCTTTAGATCAAAATAGTTTTTGAAGAAGATAACAACAACAGCAGCAACAACAACAACAACTCGTATAGAGTCAATCAAATAGCTGACTATACAGCCTGTTTCGGAAATCGCCACATTTCCTCTTCAGTAGTCTTGAGTGATTAAGCTGTTATCAATCCACTGTTTAAGTCTTATATGATTCCACACTTGGTCGTACAAATTCGTAAGAATTATTATGTTTTCAATGGCCATTTATGGCAATCATATGACTTTAAAGCTCATCAACTCTACCAAGGTTGCCATCTGTTCTAGTTGCTTCCTGATTTATTTCAATATTTATTGGAGCTCGTCGAGTCTGTAGATGAATAGAATTGAAACGATTTTTGTTTCGCTAGTGTTTTTTAACTGAAAGGTGTCTATTTTCAAAACCAAATGTTCAATTATTCATGACCTTGACCGAAAATCAATCAAATATTTTTAGATTATTTAATCAATTTGACATTAATTAAACTTATTTGGCTGGGCTCCACCATAGAAAATTAATTTCTTATTATTTTATATAAAAAAAACTAATTTCATTTATAATGCAGAAATAAAACTTAAATGTAAGCGAAAATTATTTTTCTCCCGAATCCACTACCGGCTTCAAGTTTCCTGCCAACACGTGACATACTACTCTCAACGGTATTCTCAACCTTACTTCCATGTATAACTGCAGCATTTCCGCGAAGATTAAAATTCTTACGTAGTGACAGATGAACAGATATAAAAAAACCGAAATAAAAAAGAGGATACAATAATGTCGTTGGCATCGTCATTGTCATTGTCATGCTTCTGTCATCAACGTCATCATCATCGTCATCAACATCACCATCAGTAACAGCAACAATGAAAAGCAACCAACATAAAGTAAGAACCTTGTTGTTCTCATTGCTGCAGTGGAAGCTGCCACAAAATCTGCAGCCAGCCATGATCTTCATTGTTGTTTGGCTTTCTTTGGAGCGCATGGATTTATAATGGATGAAGTTCTTGGCATTGGGTGACAGATCGCAAACAAATAGCGTAACAATTGACGATGATAAGAAAAACGGTGTAGTAGTTTGAACGAAGAAGGAATGAGTGAGCCTTTACAATACAGAACTTAAGAATTATAATGAACCGGATATGAAACTCAAAATGGTACAATAGTTAAGCGAATTGTTTATTTAAGCTAAGTGGTAAGCTATAAAATAATGCTTAGTGAGTTTTTGAGTGATGGGGAAAATAGGAAAATATTAGATACATTTTTGTTAGAGTAAATCTTAAATTTTCTTTGAAAAAAGGAATTTCATATGATAAATTAACGACATAGAAAAAAAATTCGTTTGTTGGATATCAGTGACAAATTTTGGTCTTGCATATCAGTATTTTGTAAAGATAAAATTATTTTGCATGAAAAATTAATGGTAACACTCTTTAAATGCTCGTGTAGGAATAGAGTTTGATACAATAAAACATACAGAAAATAATACCATTACCCCATGAACAAATCCATTTTTTCTTATATTCAATGCCATTTATGTAGAAATAATCCGTAAATAAAGCTATATAAGGATACAAATCCTTGAATAAAATTGCAAAAAATTGCATCCTGATGCAGCAGTATAGAAATTACTTTGGTCAATTAATACCATAGCATTATACTGCATAAATTATTTAGTTAAGACTTTAGTACAGTAGCCTATGCTGCCAATGTAACAACAAGGAAGATAGTGTAAATAAGTAATTACATCCTCAAAATATTTAAATTTAATTCCCTAGTCAATTTAGCATGCACCGTCTCGGGGAAGAAGAGAATACTTCTTTTCTTTTGAATTATTCTGATAATATTATAGAATGCTAGCTGGTCCTATTGTATAAATACACCAAAACTTCGATTTCAGAAAGAGAAAACTCTGATTGAAGGGTCCTGGCAGCTCTTGCTACAGAGCCATGAGCACAATTTTTATGAGTTCCAAATGAGTTACCAAAAAATAATCAGTTTCCAAGTAGAGTTTTGATAATAATTTTTAAATACTGTAGCCGTCTGTAGATCTTTTCAGATAATAATAAATATTTTCCCTCAGGCTCGCGAACCTGACATTCACAAATTAAAAACTGCTCTGGCTTGCGATTCGCCAAAAGCAAGAAAAAATTCATGCTTTTATTTCCATATACAAGAAAAAAATGTTAACTGCAACTCTCAAAGTAAAGAGATAACGCTAACGAGAATATATAGTGCGTATTTGCTGCATTTTCATTTCGTGGCTGGCGGAATAATGGAAAGCATCTGAACACTTATTGAAAAGATATAGCATCATTCTAACAAACTGCAGCTTTTACGTTGTTTGTTTTTCGGTATTTGAAATAAATGGACCTATTTGTCGCGAATATTTTATAGATTATGACTATTTTAACGATTTTTTAAAGATGAATGATTACGCAAAAAAAACTAATAAGAAACAAGCAGCACAAAAAGGAACGTGTTGCTAGAGAACGGCAAGGGAGGTATGCAAACACAAAAATTCAGCCAGCAGAGTCTTAAGCGAAGCATCCGAATGTCTTCTTTGTCTAAATGCTGTCTTCGTATCGATTCGCAATCGTTGTTTACGAAAGTCAGCTTTATGCATGGCGAATGTTTTTCGAGTCGCCTAAATGACGAATGGTCTTTTGCAAATCTATGATCACAAATCTATGATAACAAACAAACCTTCAGCTAGCAGCCATTTTTTGAAAAAATATTCTGACAACATAAAAATAAATTATTATATTTCTGTGTGATCTCAAATAAACTTTCACACTGCTCTTTTCTGCATAAGATATATATTCTGCATAAGAGATATATATAATTGTGATTAAGTTATTACTTGAGAGCTGAATAGAGGCCTTTAATTACAAAGTTTTTAAATTGTAATATAATATTTTTATAAAATCTCATAAACTCGAAACTGTTTTTATAAAAACAGCATAAGACTCACGAAACTCGACCTAAAACTCAACTGTTTAATTTTTTAATTTTTTGATGTGTAGAATATGTTCCCAAAGCGGTTTGGCTGATAACGATTGCATAAAAAAGCATACAAAAGTGACCCATATTTTAATAAACGAACTCAAAAAATCGTTAACCAAATCTGAAAACGAGTGGTCTGCACCATATCTCAAGAACTACTTTATAAATTGACTATAATTTTTTTGTATGTTAAAATATAAAAAATTTATTTGATCCTGAACCTAAATTCGGATAATATTAGCCTGTTGTTTTTTTTTTCTAAGAGCACTTTAAAGAGCGAAAATTTTTTGTAATTTTCAACTATTTATATGTATATATACACACCCAAAAAAAAACATCGTACGTTATAAAAAAAAAAATTATTATATTCTACAAAGCTGGTTGTTCTATTTAGGCTATGAACGGCTTTGTAAATAATACATGTGACCGTTTGTACATTGTACAAAGAAAAATTTGTATATTTTACAAACGCATTCGTTGATATTAAAAACGTAATATAATAACGAATTTTAATATTAATTGTACAATATAATAACGAATTCGTATCAAATTTACGAATCCGTTTGTACATTGCACAAAAATACTCGTAATATTATCTATTAGTAATTGTTACACAGCTGCATTGCGTATTAGTACACATGTCATCAATGGCGAAATTGTTCGTAACATGGAATTAATCATTTGAATTTAAAACATAATGTCAAGGAAACGTCGTGAGCAAACACTTCTGCATCATAGTTCACTACGTTTCTCAATAAATATAAAAAATACATATATTTACGAATATGCAAATGCTACTGTCACTCCTTTGTATATTAACAAACGACGTTCATACATTTCACATATTTATGTATTGTAGACTATTACAAACGCGCGTTCGTAGAATGTAGAAAGTTATGAGTTCAAAAATATATGCGGCCAGCACTACAAATACTTTTTACTATGTACCAATCATTTGTACATGCTACGAATAGCCTCTGTTTGTATTTCTACAAAGATTTTATTTAAGTCTTATCGTAAATATTTTTTGGGTGTAATAAGTTCAAGGTTGAATAAATATAATATAATTTATAAAAGTTTTTAGTTTTTTTTTGGAGACCTTTTTGTACTTTTTTTCAACGTGACGTTTGACGGCGTATTGACAGTTCACATTACCTTTTTATGCAACAAAAAAATTTTCGTACACTTAAAAATCAATAAATAACTTTCAAAAACTTAATGTGTTCATTACTTCCTTCTAAAAAAAAAATCAAGTACATCATCGTATTTTTGGGCCTCTAAATGAGATCCTGCCTGAATATGGAAAAAGCTAAAAATTGTTTATATATATTTCCTTTTTCTTAAACCCAACTAGTTGAAAGCCTAAACTTTGTTGAAAAGAATGCATACTTTAAAACTGAATTTTGAACTGTCTAGTTGACAAACCCTGAAGTAGAAATATAAAGTATGCCTCCCAGTAAGAATTCTGCAAAATGATTCTTATATTGAAGGAAGTTTTAAATTTTGTTTGCTATTGAAGTTCTTTGAAATCATGCTCTTGGGCTTTAATCTTATCATGGACGTCCACAGGGGGTGCACTTGCCCCTTAGGCTGTTTTTTTAAAATATCTTCATATTAAATCAAAAAAGCCGTAAGCTACAGTTAAAAATTTTTACGGGAAAGTCAAAAACTTTCTAAATTGTAATTGTATGTTGCGCTCAAACTTAGGGATTTTAGAAATTTTTTACTAAAAACGTCGTTTTTATTTGTAGGAGTGTACAATTTAGTAGGAACATATATTTTGATAAAGTGTATCAATACACAATTAAAAGTCGACATTGAATTTATTGCAAATTACGGTTTTTTTGATTTTATATGACGATATTTTTAAATGTTAATATATTTTGAAGAGAACTCAAAAATACATTTTTTTAAATATATTTATAAATAAAGCTGAGCTAAGTCATGCATGTATTTTTAAATAGTATGTTGTACCCATCGCAGTGATAAGTTACGATACCATTTATTTACCCTTGTTTATTTCACCATTTATTCTTACACTTAAAAAATTTTGTGTGTAAATATTACTAATAACTGCGTTCATTCTGTGAATTTTATTCGTAGTTTTTAGTCAGGAATAGGGTTCGTAGATTAAACGTAGTTTGGTACATATAACAAAAATTTTGTTCGTATTCGTACAAAAACAAATGTATATTGTACGAATGCATTTGATACATTTACCAAAGCTGTAATAGATTTCATCAATTTGATTTTTTTCACAAAAAAGTGAATCAGTAAGTAACGAAATAAGAATGCATTCAATTAATGCAAAATTGCTTTATAAACAAAATTTGTAATTCACATTCATTCTTAAAAAATGAACCATTATTCGTTTCAATAATACATTTTTGCTATTCAGAATAATGAATAATTTTTTTATTCATATGAAAGATATTCACAAACTATGCTATTTATAAAAAATTTCAGAATTTTTAATTATTTTTTCTATATTCATTATTCATTTGTCATTCATTATTCATTTTTTATTCATTATTAATTTTTATTCATTATTCATTTGTTATTCATTATTTTTATTCATTATTTATTTTTTCGTCCTCAGCCATTAATAAAAAATTAATAAAGAATGACAAATGAATATTGAATAAAAAATGAATAATGAATAAAAAAAGAATAATTGAAAATTCTTAAATTCTTTGTGAAAAGCATTCAAATAAATTAAAAAAATTATTTCATTATTTTTAATAAACAAAATAAATAATTGAAATGAAGAATTAATCATTTTTGTAAAAATGAAAGTGAGTTAAAAATTTTATTTATAAATCAATTTTGCAGTCATTGAATGCATTCTTATGTAGTTATTCAGTTGTACTTAAAATTCTGAATATGAATGCCAATTTTACAGCTCTGACATTTACTAATAACAAAAAAAAAAAAAAACATTCTTTCTTAGCTGCAATCATACATCATACATTTCCTTATATTCGGAAATTGTTCAACAAACCATGCTGAAAGATTTAGGTAGTAAATTTTTTAAACTCAACTAATACTAAATAGTACGAAGCCATTATTAGATACTACGAATAATAAATTATTTTTGGAAAAAGGAAAGTGAATTAAAAACTTTATTTATAAATCAATTTTGCATTCATTAAATGCATTCTTACGCAGTTATTCAGTTGTACTTAAAATTCTGAATATGAATGCCGATTTTACACTCTGACATTTACTAATAAAAAAAAACATTCTATCTTAGCTGGGTTTTGAACCACGGTTTTTTAGCTTACGGGCCATGTACTCTTTTTTGTGGACTACGGCTGTCTTGCAATCAAACATTTCCTTGTATTCGGAAATTGTTCAACAAACCAGGCTGAAAGATTTCGGTTGTAAATATTTTAAACTCAACTTATACTAAATAGTACGAAACCATTAGTAAATACTAATACTAATGCAATGGAAGAAATTACGATGTTATTCTTACGAGAAATTGAGGAATAATAAGGAATGATATCCCTATTATTCGAAGATCATTCTTCAGTGCAACAGATGGTAACGGTCAATTGAGCCAATAACGCATATGAACTTGGACGATAATCGAATTTATGTTTTAAAGTAATTAAACACAAGAAGAAAACAAAGTAAAATGAATTTGAAAAACTAAATGCTTTCCCAAAAGTCGACTTAAAAAGAATCGTTTCTCTGTCATAATGATAATCCAATTTGTATAATTTTTAATTTTTCGTAAACTTAATAAAATCGCTAGCAATCTTACAGCATTTAAATATGATAAAATTGCAGTGATCTAGGCGAGGGAAAAGTTTCTGATTTAAAAGCGAAAAAAATTAGGAGATTCTGAATAAAGTAGGCTAATCTTAAATCATGCACTAATTTAAAAAAAAAATCTGATGGCAAATTCTGTTTAAGAAAACGCTTTAACATTAGAATATCTTGCGGACAAAAGTTTTTTTAGACAAAAATTTAAATAGGAAACTTGATTTGAAACATTTATTTTATACTTCTACAAATTCACGTTTTTGAACGGACGTCCACCCATTTTGAGAATTTTCTGGATTTTTTCGGGTCCCTGCTTATATTACATTCAGAATTCAGAATCAAGCCTTGCAGGGAGGTTCTGGAATATGTTTAGAAAATGAATAGAGCCCAAAACCCATCTACACATGTACATATATATAAATATATATATATATATATATATAGTCATATATTTATTCATACATTTTGAATTAAAAAAATAAGTTTTTTAATAATTCATAAAAAAGGTATGTTAACATACTCGATTTTAGTAATTTGCATGCTGCTAGAACTGATGCATGTTGAAAAAAGAAAATAAGTCAGTTGATGTCCATGCGGGGAATATTTCAAGAATAGCGACAACTTTAATTCTTAATTTTTGCGAATTATATGGATTTTTACCTCCTAAATCCAAATCTGATAAATTTCATTATGAGTTATAGGCCTCTAAAACTGGAAAAAATGTTTAAAAATCTTGCTGCTTGTATTAGATTTTAAAAAAAAAAAAAAATATTTGGAATTTTTTGTATTCTTATTTGAAAAGAGGCTAAATAGTGGCTGGGGGCTAAATAGTAATCCATGCAATTTTATTTATGGATAAAGGAGACCTCACTTTATTTAACTAACTAAATTATTAAGAATATTGTTGAGAAAAAAATGTTTTAAATTATATAAAAAAAAAAAATAAATTTGAAAATATTTCGGGCATGATACGAGAAAGATTTTTACCCCATCTTTGAAATATATATAATTTTCTTATGTGTACAAGCGTTTGTCAAACGGCAAATCATGATAAAAAAATTAGTACCAAAAATCTCAGAAAATAGAATTATATAGGTTAAATTTCTTTATGTGCATTCTAGACTCCTTTATGCCTTTGGCCTACCACCCCTAGAACGAATCCTGCGGACGCCGTTGAATCTTATCATTACATAAGTCAAATGTATTCACAGAAGGCAAATAAATTTAAACATTAAAGCATTTTTAACTCCTAAACTCTTTAAATTTAATAAGACTTCTTAAAAAATCTTATATAACAATATGGTAAAGAATTTAAATTGCATGAAAACCATGAACACGTTGACCAGGATGCAATGAAAACTTTTCTCATTAGAGTTTTCATTGCAAAACAGCGCGTTAACTACGAATGCGCTGCCAGTCTGGTGCTTTCCAAGCTGTTGGCAGAAAACTATAGCGAAAGTTAGAGAAAAGAAAAACAAAATAGACGAAAAACAAACCTAAATAATGAATATATATATATATATAAATATGTATATTTTTTTTTGTTCTTTAATAATACCTTATTCTTGGAGTTCATGGAGAACGCATCGAGACTCTCAACTAGTATTGAAGTGGCAGCTAGAAGTGGGCGCTGCAGCTATTTTAAGTATACCAAGTGCTGGGCAGAACTCAGGGTGGTAGGATTAGGGATTCAGTTTAATTGTGTATGTGTAGAAGGTTGGAATTAAGACCTGCGCTTATGCCTAGGATGCGCTGCTGCCAATGGACTGCTATAGCAATGCAATCGATCGATTCCAAAATAAAAGCATAAATCTTCAGTGGATTGCAGAAATTACAGCAAGGATTTGCAGATGATTTGATGGGTTCAATTGTTTGGCATTAAGCTGCTTTCAACTTGGCTGACTGACTAGAATCTTTACATTGCTAGTGTTAGGTGGAAAGACAAGTATTGCGTAGATGTTTTTGAAATTTTATTTCTCTACAGATGGGCAATGAAAAATATAAGACTTTGAATACGATTACATTAACAATAGTAGGTACATACTTCGATAAACCAAGCTCACTCTAGATTTGTGCTTATAGTTTTTAATACTGTTTTATTATTATTTTTAATTTTTTTTTGGCAAAGAAGTTGACATATATTTTATTGCTTGATAACAACAAATTTATCTTGTTAGCTAGTTATGGTTAACACTTTCGAGAATTGGCTTAAAAGTAACTCGCCTTAGCTTTTATTATTGTCTGTCTGTACAAGTATTTCTGACCTCGCCATATTTTTGATTTGCCAATTTGTTTACCCACAAAAACCCTAAAAGAAAATTTATTTGTTTCTAACGCCTTTAACCATTGTTTGTCTTTTTCGGTAGTTCAAAATTTTTTGTCTAATAAATAAGTAAATTTTTTCTTATATATTCTTACTTGACTAAAACAATAACAACAAAACTTAAAAAAGAATAATGGCAAAAAGTATGACGAAAGCTAAATCATTTTTGCTGCTGGCAATACTGCTGGAAAAACTTCAATAAACAAAAGCCAGAAAAAAGTGTGGCTTGCACATAGCTGTAAAAGACGAAGTAATAAAAAATTCTTAAAAGTTTTCCCACTTAATTTTTCGGTTTTCCCTGTTTTTTCTTTGGTCTTTCTACAAACCTATAATCGAAGTCGCAGCTTAAGAAAGCATTTGAAAGGCAGTAGACGAAGTTGAAGTTACCCGGTGGTAAATTAACTCATGAAGTAAGCGATTGTTTCTTAAATTCAATTTAGCTAAGAGGTCACCAACGCCTGTGTTATTAGATCTTTAACTTAAATTTAGATGATATAACCTTTGTTTTAGATCACTTAAAAGAGCGAGTTTTTTCATTAAGATGACTGACATCAAAGTGCTGGGCGAAGGAGACTATTTGGGTACCTTTTTTCTTCAAAGTTACGTTTGATGGCGTATTTACACCTTACATCATGCTCTTTCAGTCCACAGCTCTTTTAAATTTTACTGACCGTCAGAAAACAAATTTGCGTTGCTTCACGTACTTATAACCCAGTAAATTAATCATGTATCAATCGATTTATGATTTCATGGCAGTAAAATCTTCATTTTAAAGAAGATTGAAGATTTTTAATTTTTCACAAAATAATTAAAAAAGAAATTATTATTAACGAAGTTGCACGCTGTTGAAGTAGAGGAAGATTAATACCGTCTCCCTCTTGTCACGATTTCCACCTTTCCTGTCACCTGAAAAATAAAAAAATGTCGATGCCTTATCAGTACAAATGTCATTATAGCAGGAATCAGGAAAGAATTAAAAAAATTGTTCTCGCTAAATGACGGCTACTCAAAAAGAGATAGATTTTTTAGATATTTTTTAACTTTTCCAAATTTTTAAAATATAATAAAAATTGATTCCTGCCATAAAGGGATATATAAAGAATATTCATACCAAATTTCAATAAAATCGCTTAATTAGAACTCGAGACTTTATGGCAAACGTTTCGAAAAAAGAAATTTCGAAAAAAAGCGTTTAAAATTTTTAAGTTAAGTTGAAGGCAGTCTAAGCTGACGAAACTAAAATGGTTTTAATTTAATTGGATTTAAATATTTATTTTTTTGAAAAATTCTTTAAAGGAGATATTCTTGACTATGGCTGTGTGTCAAAAGGAAACTTTTCAGTCATGGTAGGATAGAAAATATCATGTTGAATAAAATTTGTGTGTGTTGAAATAAATTTGTCGTTTTTACTGTGTCGAATGGACGATGAAATTTTGACAATTACAAATTTTGACGTTACACATTTCGGTCGTGTTTTAGCGCAAATATTTTATTTAATTTGCATATTAATCAATTTGCGACATATTTTAATTTAATTTAATTTAATTTTATTTATTGAGTCTTATTTTTTCACCTAATTTACAATGCTATTTTTTCAAAATATAACTTAGAACTATATGTATTATTCTAAAATAATTACAAGTTTTCGCTTCAAGCTTGTTGAGTAATACAATAAATATTTTTTGTTATTTAATAAACTGTGTTTGCTCCCGGCACATTTGATATCAAAGAAGATAGCTTTCTACAATAAAGTTTACAATAAACATAAAAAAAAATTAAAAAACAAAAATATTATCCTCTATGTGTACCGGGTGTAATATTTTTATAAAAATCAGGCAATAAAGGAGACAAGGCATTTATTTCAGCGTTAATATTTTCATTTAAAATTCCAATCGAAGATAAATATCGAGAGTTTGACCAGCTAAAATCTTTTTGGTAAGAGAAAACATCAGAAATTAAACTATTTTCATGAAACTCTAATTTATTAACAAATTTTTTTTATAAGTTTAAAGAGTAAATGCACAGAGGATTTATATTAGCTTTTTTATAGATAAAATTATTTGAAAATCGTTTAGTGGGAGTTCATAGTTACGATCTACGCATATTCTTAAAATATTTCTTTCTAAAATTTCTAATTTTTTGGCAATAAATGAAGATATTGTGAACCAAATTGGAAATGCATAAATAATAGCTGGTCTAATACTTACTTTGTAGATTAACATTTTTGAATTTTGATTTAAATACTTGTTATGAAAAAGTTTGGCAAACATACCTTTTAATTTATTAGCTTTACTTAAGATTATGCGTGCATTTTCGTTAAATTTTACTAGCTTATTGAATGTCACTCCTAAGTATTTTATGCTATCTTTGAAGGGAATTTCATTACCATCTAAAAAAAGAGCCAGGTTTTTGCTCTCAGGAACAACAGATCTCCTACATCTTCCAGAAGCATTCCTTAAACAAATTGCTTGAGATTTAGACACGTTTATTTTAATGCCCCGATCTTTGTAATAATTATTTATCACTGAGAGGTGATTTGAGATAAGGCTTAAAGCTGTAGTTGGCGACTCATCATGGGCATATACTCATGGGAAGAATGTGTAGAAAATCATATATTAAAATGTTGTATAGATGAGGTGCCAAAATTTAACCTAGTGGTACGCCGCTTTGAACTGAACCCAAAATGGGGCATGTTTGATTAATTTCAACAAAAAATTTTCTACTGCTAAGGAAGCTTTTAAAAATCTTAATAAAAAAGGGATCAAAACCAATATTAATGAGTTTATAAACTAATCAATTGTGATAAGCTTTATCGAATGCTTTTTCAATATCTAGAGAAACGGCGACCGTACATTTTTGAATTCGAAGGTTATTGATGACATCATTTTGGAATTTAAGTAAAGCATGAGAAGTAGAGTGGCCAGGCTTAAAACCAAATTGGTAACGTGGAATTGGTATTCAAACTAATATTCAATTTTGATCGAATGACTCGTTCGTATAGTTTTCCTAAGTTGGACAATAAAGAAATCGGTCTAAAGCTACTGAGAATATAACTTCCAGTTTTCTTTTTTAGCAATTTTCCAAATATTTGGAAAGTAACCATTATTGGTGCAGTTATTAAATATAATAGCTAAAAACTTAAATGCTGAAATGGGAAATTTTTTAATAATGAAATTCAAAATTGAGTCAGGACCTGCAGATTTTTTGAATTGAGACTTTTGGAAAGGATAGCCAATTCATCAGGGGATGTAAAATGAACACCGTCTGAATTTTGTAACGAAAGAAAAATTTTCCGAAAATGTATTTATTGAATGGAGTAATGACGACAAAGTGTTATTTATGGAAGATTCGATGTTAACATTGTCAGACCTTATTGGGATATTTTCTTTATATATTTCAGTGAAATGTTCTCGGAAGGCTTCTAAATTTTTGACTTGGTCTTTGATAATTTTATATAAAAATTGCATTTCAGTAGAAAGTAATTTGTATTCGCAGCGCTTGCGTAGTGCGGTCATACTGTCACTGTATTTGTTGAGGGTAGATTGCAAGTAGCGAAAATGCCATCGCTTGCAGATCTCTGATCTGCACTCGTTTCATCTGTTTTGACATTTATCCCAAAATTATACGATTTCTTCAACTCGTCTGAAACAGCTGATCAATTACAAACAGAGTATTTTTTAGTTATCAATTAATGTGCAATTATAATTCTGTTAATTATTATAAAAACATTTGTGAACTTTGAGTGAAAAAAATGTCGCACACTTTGAGCAGCTGTTGTTGACAAGTTGAGAAGCTAAAAGTTCACACTTACGGAAAAAAACATTTTTTTAAACTGTTTCGCTCAGTTTCAATAAGTTTGCTTAATTTGGAAAGTAACATTGAATGGCATTATATTATTATATAAAACTATTATTATTTTGCTTAGGTGCTAAAAATAATAAACTTATAGTTAAGCACCGATTACATTTGTGGATACACAAATCAACAGGGTTTTATATTTCAAAAACATTATTAATGTTAAACAATAATTAATGATAAAGTTAATAATCAACATTGAAGCAAACATTTTCGTCTTCACTCATTACGTAGCGACTTGTCTATTTGGTTAGACCTATATGTTTAAAAATAAAAAGTTAGTAGCACTAAAAAAATTCAACTAAATTGAAAACGTAATAGGGGTAGGGCAGCTAGGGCTAGTTGTTACAGAGGTAAGTTGTTAAAGGCCGATTGCTTAGCAGTTTTTTGGAAATTTGTATAGAAATTTGCAGTAAATGTTATTATAATAAATAACTGGCTCCGCGAGACAGCAAAGTGTAAACTTCTACGCAGTTTCATAGTTTTTTTTTAATAAGTAAAATTAAATTTTTTTCTTAAATATTGCATTTAAAAGTTAATTGCTAAAGTTGAAAATATCAAGTATTTTATTAATTTCGTTTATATATTAAGATTGAAATTCATAGTCTGTTCGATATCATCTCATGGGGCAACATATGGGGTAAGTTGTAACAAGTTAAAAATGTTGTTACGACTTAAATTATTGTTTGTTTTTTGGTTTTGTTCGTACTGATATTAGTTTTTTAAGGTTAAACGTGGAAAGTTTGTATAAAAACAATTTTTTGTTGTTACATCTTGTTTGTTTGTATGTTTCCTTTCATATTGTTACTTAATTTTTTTAAAAGCGGATTTACTGACCTTCAGCATGTTCAGTTACTTTACATGGAGTTTTTGCTCCCAGTCTCTTTCCACACTCAGTGAAAATGTAACAAGCTGCAGGTTCTTTGACATGATTAAAATTTTTTGTGACTTTTTTTACTTCAAAAAGTTATTTATAAATCTTTCCAATTCTATTATGCTAAGTTCATACAAAATTTTAAAATGATTAGCTATCAATAAATAAGTCTTATGATTACTTTATATGTTAATTTATCAGAAAAAATAAAAAAGCTTTAAAAATTTCGATTGAATGCATTTCTTTAGTGTTATTACAAGGCTCAAGTTGTCTCTTACAACCTACCCCAAAAACGGGGCAAGTTGTTACACCTGACTTTCTTTGGAAAATAAATTTTTTTTTCAAATCAACAAACTTCCTCATACTTTTTCTTTTAATATCGTGAATAAAGAGTGGGTCTATAATAAATTTTAGTTGTAATATGAAAAAGCTCAAAATATTTCAAAATAAATTAATTTTTCCAAGTTTTGTAACAACTAGCCCCTAGCTCCCCTATTTTCTATGTCTAGCATAATTGCATGAGAGCACGAATTGTAACAATCCTATACTAAAATATCCAACGGATCGAGAGAATCCTATTGTATAAGCTTAGCATAGTAAAATCAACAGCTAAAAGAACTCTATAATGAGCTGCACACACGCTCGTTCCACCTTCTGTTTGGCTGCTCTCTCATTACAAACATAGGGTTGCCTCAGCATACATAGGAAATATTGCCCTTTTTTTTACTTGTAGTTTTTTGTTGGAGCGGTGCACGGATTGTTTATTTCCTATTCTTGCACCATGCATCGTCATATCCTAGACACACAGAATATCGGTAATGATATTATCTACTGTGTAATTCTATTGTGTATTCTTATGAAGGAAAAAAGCAAAATGATGTTCGAGAAGAATTCCATTATTTTGAATGAAATACATTATTCTTCGCATTATTGCGTGTTTGAGTTTATTACTTTGCTTTGCAGTAGAGATGGGTGCGTGCCATGATTTTTCTGTGACACAGCGTGTCACGCCGTGCATGAGCCTAAGAAATACCTTTGTGCGAGCCCGTGCTTAATAAAAGCAAACGCGTGCGGGCTTTTCCGTGTTCGTTCACTATCATTTTACTAGTTTCAATTTAGTAGCTTTTTAAAATGTTTCCACTCCAGAGTAATCATATCCTTGCAACTTATATTTGGCAGGACGGTTTATGCGAAATGCAAAGCTGTACAAAATATACGAAATGCAAAAAATATGTGTATAATTTTCATAGTTACTTTGCAGAGTTCTAAATCGTGATTTTTCATGCGTGTATGTACGTTTACAATCAACTAGTTTGTTTTCCAATATTTCCGCCCAAAGATTCACAATAAACTTTGCTTGTAAGGAATTACGAAGGGTTAGGTGAGGATTTTGATAACCCCAGTGATTCTGGTTGTGAATATAAAAGAATTGATTTTTTGTAAATTCTGACTCCTCAGTCCACAAAATTTGTGACAGGCAGTTCCTGCTTTCTAAATCGTTTTGTTGCAATCAATTACAATAATAAATTATTACGTTTTCATTCTAGTTAAATTTTTAGCGAACGACCAACTATTTTATTTTTAGAGATCTATTTATGATTTTTGTTTGTATGATTTTAATAGCATTAGAAAAATTTTAAATAAAAACCAAATTTAATATAAAAAAATTTATGTTTGTACAAAAAGTCTGAAAAAATCCGCTTGAAGTGGAAATTTATTAGTTTGAACCGAATAATTTCAACATGTCACGAGCACAGCTCGGAAATGAATACATCTGTTGGGATCGTTGATACACCGCGGTGTCAATCTATTTAGAAGCATAATTTCAATGCTTTTCAACTAGTTTACAATAGATTTGTTATTATGCTAGAACTTAAACCGGTTTTTTTAAGTTTAGTCAGACGAACCGAAAAACTGTTAATAACATTACATTATGTAAAAGGTGCATACATTTTCGTTTTTTTAGGCACATTGTGCTCTTTTCACAGTTTTTTCTACGATTTACAATTCCACAAATAAACAATCTATTGCAAGAGTATTTCCTTGAAAATTCAATTTAACTACACAGCCAAATAACAAGAAACTATCAATCTTCAACAAAGAAAAAACACGTTACATTACTTGAAGTAATGCATTACAATAACATTACCTACAAACTTTTACTAGCGGGTGGCCTTAGATGCAAACCGGAGTAAATATCTGAAAAGCAAGAAAAGGATATCAACAGCATAGCAAGCAGACCAGGAGAAGAGTTAAAAAGCTGCTATCCACAAACAACCGAATCAACAAAGTTTGCCAAAGAAAGCACACAAAAGTATGCAACACAATTTTAATTAGTTTTAAAAGTATTTTAATTTTTGTAATTTGTGTATTTGTACTGTAGAGAAGTGAAGATGAAAGGATGAAAGAGGATTTTGGCTTTTTTAACTAATGATTATTAACATTATTATTTGCGTTTAATGTTGCAAGGATGCAAGTGAAAGAAGCAAAAATATATTTTTCATAAAAATAGGAGTGAAGAGAAGATTTTTGATGCAGACTTCAATAACTTTTTTTAACTATTATTTCAGACCGTTTGTTTTTTTTAACTACCACACTAGAAAATATTTTTACAAAAAATTCGATTTTTAGAGATTATTTCAAATCATTCCAGGTCACGGTTGGCTATCGCTAGAGTCAAAATTTTTGGGGAATCGTTAAACATAAGCCAAAATTCTTTTAAGGAACTGATCCGAACCACTTTTTTTTCTATGGAGCATGAGGCGACATAAGGTACATATGTCTTTATATCAGTGTTATCAAAAAATCTGAGCGATTCTTAATGCTCTATGGTTAGAAGTGAAAATATCAATAGCACATTGAACATATCCTCTGCCTTGCGCGTTTTGAATGTGACGTATAGAGCTAACATGTCTTTTATAAACTCACATATTAAGGATAAAAAATGAATATTTTTTATACAAAAATTCCTGCATACTCTCCAAAAATAGCTCAGAACTGAGAAAAACATCGTATAAATAAATCTCTTTTTTTCGGCCGCTGAAACCATCATGTACCATAAATATTGTGAAGATTTGATGATAGTTATATTATATGTAATATTAAACTTATGTAAAAATAAGTAAAATAAATGAAAAATTTAGATCCTTATACATAGACACATTTTTTTTTTGTAAATTTTTTGATTGTAGATAAAAAAAAATATTGATACTTAGGCATGCCCAAATTTTGGGTTCTAGATACGGGGCTGAGTCTACTGCTTTGAATATTCCTTGACCTTAGGTGTGTTGTGATGTATCCATATTTCGTTTATGATTACGAAACCGCACAAAAATTCTTTCGAATATCGGTTCAACATCGCCAAATATTCGTTTGAAGTAATCCCACGGCTGCACTTATGATCGAGTGAGAGCAGGTTGGGGCACCAACCGAGCGGATATTTTTTTATGTTAAAATATTCATATAAAATTTGATGTATCTGCTCACTTAAGATACCCATGCTGCTTTTTTAATTAAGAGTGCGGAATCTAGCATGAAAATTAAAATGAGTTTTATTGCTTTTTCTTAATCATCTGTCTTTCATCTTCAAGAAAATAAAATAAAAATTGCAAATTTTTTTGCTATATCACATAATATGTTAACCTGAGATGTCATATCTATACATATTAAAGCAAACATTTAAGCAAAAAACGCAGTACCTGCATGAACAAATATAAAAAAGCAGCATCTACAGCCAGATAACGCTTTTTCCGTTTTTATTTGTAGTTACTGCTTTTTAAAATGTACTTACGCCTTTATTTTTGTGGCTCAAAGATGTTATTTTTTATATTTAATGATTTTTTACTCAAATAAAGTAAAATTTTTTTCCACAAAAAAAAATATATTCACACAAAAACTTTAAATTTGATTTGATTTTTCAATAAAATTACTACTTTGCGGACAAAAAGGTACGTGTGATTTGTTTTTTCAGGTTTTCATTGTTATTTTATTAAATATCCTTGTGCAAGATACGATGGCTTCAAAATTATATATAAAAAGTACTGTTCAGAGCAGCTGTAATGAAACTTTTGATGTCAACTCTTATGTTGTTCTTCCAATTTTTTAATTTCTTTCTTGTGCATTGTAATGATTTCCTTTGAGAAAGTTTAAGTTCTTTGTTACCCTCGCAAACACCTTCTACTGTAAATCGCCCAAAGAAAGAACCAAATGTAAAAGTGAATTAAATAAGTTGAATTTAATTTGTTTATAAAATTGAATACTAAAACTGTACAAACCTTTATTTTAGAAAAATTACTGGTGGCCATAAGGCTTGTTCGACTTTTTTAACTGTTTGCAATAATTTATATTTATAGAACAAACAATAAAAAAATGGCAACTGCAGTATTTGCTCCATAGTTTTTGTATTTTTAATAAAATCGGTAAAATATCGCTAATATTAATAACAAACTGAAAATCTTGAAAAGTTACATATGGGGCATTGCACGCCAAATCGGACGGTTTTAAAAATTTTTATTTTTGGTTTCCGCCATTTTTTTTAATTCTTTGAGTTCTTATCGAAAAACCCTTACTCCTAAATTTTGGGATTTTTTTATCATCCATTCCAAAGATATCGAATTTTCAAAAAAGTAGCTTTTTTGTGGTTTTTTGCCCGCAAATTGTTTTAAAACTCATTTAAATGAAACTTATTATTTAACATAAAAGTTTAGTTTTTCAATTTAATTTTCGAAAAAACTTCTAAAAAATTATTTAAAGTGTATTAATCCGTAAAACTAATCCTAATCCTTTATTCGCAGAATTATTAACTAATTTTAAAGGATTGCAACATCTATTAAACCAACCAATATTAAACCATCTATTAAACGGGGTATTTTATTTTTTAATGGCACAACTAATTTAAATTTATTTTCAAGATTTTGGAATTGCTTTAAAGAAAATATTCAAAAATACACAATTTTATTAACCCTACAGTAAAAAAAAATAATAAAAAACAGCATACATAAAAAGTTATAAAAAGAGAGCAATACACAAAATTTAATAGTATTATTTTTTTTTAAATTTTCAAAAATTGAAAAAAATAATAGTTATCGAAGGCCCACGACCAGGCCGGTCTTGAAAGTTGTGGAATAGTAATAGTTTGCTGTAAAAAATTTTGAAGAAAATCAAAATATGCAATCACTTTAGAAAATGCAATCTAAATTTTAAAAATCGAAAATTATGTATTAATACACTTTAAGTAATTTTTTAGAATTTTTGCCGAAAATTAAATTGAAAAACTAAACTTTTATGTTAAATGCTAATTTTCATTTAAATAAGTTTCAAAAAAATTAACCACAAAAAGAGCTGGTTTTTTTTTTGAAAATTCGATATCTTTGGAACGGATGATCAAAAAAATTCCAAAATTTAGGAGGGAGGATTTTTCGGTGAGTACTTAAAGATATGAAAAAAATGGCGCAAATCAAAAATAAAAATTTTTAAAACGTCCGATTTGGCGTGGAACGCCCCATATATATAATCATCCTAACCCTAATCAGTGAATTTTTAACGGCCTCAGCCACATCACGCCCTTTCATTCTCTGGTTGTCCAATCATTCCATGAATTTTATCAACAAATTCTGGCGTGATGACCTTTTTTGGACGGACTGAACGTTTGGCGTCACTTGGTGCTAGTACGATCACAACAGAATTCAGTTAACCACTTCTTAAGCATTGAAATTGATTGTGCAGACTCCTCAAGTATTAATCAAGCCTGTCCTTGGTATTGGTGGTGTTTTCTAACGCAAAAAATAATGCTTGATGTGCAAAATCCAATTAAATCAGATCCAGAGAAGATGGAGGCCATTCATTCACCGGAATAAAACAGAGAATATTTTCTTTGCACCAGTTCTGAACAGTTCCTGCTTTGTTAGCCGGGGAGAGTCTTGCTGGAAGCAATATGGCTCATTATTAAAAAGCTCGAATGCATGAGGCATAAAATGACTGAACAGCACTTCATCCAAATAATATTTTGCATTAATTTTAACGCCTTTATCAATAAGAGGAAGCTTGCATTTAGCGGATATGGCTTCCCAAACAATGACAGATATTACGTTTTGGATTCCTTTAATGGCTTTCAATGGTAAATTCTAATTCTAGTACTACATTCTACGACCAAAAATTAAAATTTTGTATTTCGGCGTTTTCGTGTGTTTTTTTGACGTCGCCACAGTGTAATGAGAATAATCAGTAAATATAACGTAGAAAAACATCTATATAAAATTTAGTCTCGACATTCTCCTATCCTCCAATTCTGGACATCCTATCCAAAATGTACTTTAGCTTCATGGTATTCATTAAGATTTTATTTTTTTTCAATATATCTCAACATCAAATAAAGATAGAAAAAAAAAATCGATTTCCATAATCGGAATCAGTGATCATAAATATATTGAACATTTTGTGATAGGAATATATTCTTGTATCGAGACCAAATTTTGAATAGATGCTTTCTACCAAAAACCCTAGTTATTAATCCATTTTATTCTTTCTGCGGTACAAATAATATAAAAATTTTGTTATTTTTTGAAGGACACTCGGTGGTAGACAATCGATTGGATATCGAAACGAAATATTATAAAAATTAAGAATACCCTACACGGAGATAGTTATTTTGCTTGAACCAAGCAATTACTTTGCTTAAAAGCAAATCAGAAAAACGTTGCTCAATCACGTTGTTATTTTAAAAAAGATTGCTAAATTTAATCACTCCTCATGTTTTTAGAAAAAAGCAAAATTATATTAAATTCAAGCAAATATTTCTTAAGTTATTATAAACTGATAGCAAATTTATACTAAACTTAAGCAAATATTTGCTAAGCTATTATAAACTCAAAAAGCAAATTTTAACTGAACTTAAAAAAATATTTGCTAAGTTATTATAAGTTCAAATAGCAAATTTTTACTAAACTCAAGTAAATTTTACACACGTTTATTCTTACTGAAGAAAATAAGGCGACGATTAGTCAACAACTGCGATAATCAAATGGATATGCCCATGCACTTTCACTCACGCGGCCGAGGTTCAAGTCTCCGCTTAATGGTTATTTTGTTAATAATGTTATTTAATGTTAATAATTATATCACTTCAAAAATATGATAGATTTCAGCAAAAACTAGTCAAAATTTTGTCAGTCAAATATAAAATAACTTAGAAAATCGGACGATTACAGCTTCGCCAAAGAAAAATATAGAAAATTTGTTGAAATTCGTTGGATAATCTCAGAGTTTTAGCTCGGGACAGCACATGACACGAAAATAATTCAAAAATTGATGAAAAATTTGATATTTTTTCAGTTAGTAGTTTAAATTCTAGATCAATAATACTTAATACGTGCCATCTTGAATATTTTACAATATTGGAGAAAACTGAGTAGATATTTAGAACCATCGTTGAAAGAACATATAGGAATGATAATGGGCTTACCGGATCCGAAATTTGTAGACTAGTAATATTTATCCAAACATGTCTGAATATAAGAGTACTTCTATTATTTTGACCGCAGCTGTATGCAAAAACCGATTTTATCTAAAGTATGAGCCGCACAAAAAAAATAGCACTGCTTACGGGCTTACCGATCCCGAATTCCTTGAGTCGGCTTTGGGCATTCTTTTTCGAAGCTTGCTAAGCGTTTGTTACTTCGAAGGTGCCTAACTTGTATCCGAGCATACTGTGCTGCGATGCCCATCATATTTTTAAAAAAACTCTTGTGGCCAGCAAAGAGTCTTCGTTTTGGTGGATTATTCAGTCAACATTTTATTCATGGTGTCAACAATACCTTTGTACTTGTTGTAGTCCATAATGAGTCCATAATTATTTCAGGTTCAAAGCAAATTGAAAAAAAAAATAACAAAATCGTTATTACCAGAAATGGATTTGTTAAAATGAAACGTTGAAAGTAGAACAACTGCTTTCAACAACTCACGAAATTAATTTTTTTCATTTTCGTTGAAATTCACGAGGTTATCTGCTTTCAAACATAGACTTAATATGACAATAGTCTTTTAACAGACGATAGTTTTGATAAGACCAGTATTGCATTTAAAGTTACTACGAAGGGAATTCAAAAAGTCACAGACTACTCCAACTGCCTACGTTTATGACATCGTTGTTGGCAAAAGTAAACTAGTGAATCTTAAAAATTTCATTTTTAATTTTCCATTGAATGTTCATTGGAAATAAAACATTTAATTTTTAAGATTCGTTAGTTTACTTTTTTAACGACGATATGTCCTGCAACTTTCTAAAGTTCCTCTTTTCTCCTGTAATATATAACAAAAAGTTGAATAATTCAACTCTAACAGTATCCAAATTTAATGATTTTGTTCAGTTCTCTACATTTAGGTCTGTAGTTTCAATTTTGAAGTTTATTTATTGCTCTAAAAATTGTTTAAAATTTCAACTTTTTCGAAAATAATGCATATTTTACAATAAAAAAGTTATTAATATGAAACTTGTTATTTGTTATTAAATTAAAAGCAGCGTGAAACTTAGGCAAGGATGCAGATATAGAAAAAACTAAAAGACTTAGTTGTCATAAAAAAAGATAGAAACTTTTAATAATGCGTCTAAAACTTTTTCTTGCAGAATTATGCAAAAAAAAAAAAAGAAGAATAAAAATAACAATTTAAGATATGAAAAATTGCTGCACACTTTTCAGCTGTTGCACTCTTTGAAGTTATAGATTAGCTTCGTTAGCTGCAAAATCGATGCGTGCAGCATGTTAACACACGCTCCGACACACGCTCTGATGCACACAATCTTATGCGTGTGTGTGTGTGTGTTTCTAAAACGCTGTATGAATTTGTGCATGCATGTATAAATGCAACTGTGTGTGTGAGAGCGGGTACAACAGCGAAAGCGCACGTAAATGTAGCCTACTTTTTGGCTTGCATTTTTAAAAATTTATTTTCTTTTCTTTTCTTGCTGCTTCTTATAGCACGATAATGATTATAATAATTTGTGCGCAAGTATTCTTTACAAAAAGAAAAAAAAAAAAGTGAAAATTGATACAATAATAAATTTCCTTTATGTAGAGCAAACTAAGTGCTGAAAGTTGGCTTATTTTGTTGCATACTTGTAGCGCTTCTGCTGCTGCTATTGTATGCGAAAATATGAGTGCGTCATATATTTTATTAAAGCAAATTCAGACAAAATCATAAATCAGTTTAAAAAGCAAGTGAGAGATAAATTAAAGCATTGAAAGCCAAGAAAATTATTCTAAGTGTGCTTCAGAGTTAAATATGATCATTTTAAAATATGCATAGATAATAAAAAAAAAAATTCAAAAAGAATTTAACAGATTATTTAACTCCACTCCGCTTTGATGGTGCTTTATTGTGAAGATGTTGTGAAGCTTAAGTAATCATAGTATTTTAGCATACAAAGACATGAAGTAGAATTTTTAGAAAAACTCAGGATAAAGTCTTTTCACTATTTCGTATTCCCTATAAATTTACTATGCTTCATATGAGCTTTCGTCTTAAAAAGAAGCGCTTAAATGTCATCGAACTGTTGAACAGAAAAACAAACAAAATATGCATAACAAACAAGAAAACAATCCCTAACTCACACCCACTAACACACTTTAGACTCATGCATGCGTGCTCACATGCATAAACATCTACTGCAGTTGGCAACGCAGCAAGCAGAAAGCAATTGAATAAATAAAAACACATACACATTCAAATACAACAAACAACAATGAAGCGCATATCAAAGCGTTGAAAAACAAGCAACGGCTGCTGCTTGCCACGAAGTTGAACAGCTAAATAGGGGATATTATAACTGCATTCCATGCTCTCTGTAGCCCCCAAACGTCCACGCCCAAAATACTCTAGCAAAGCTGCAAATCAAGTAAATGCAATTCTATTCTTTACTAGCACTAATTTGCAGTTCAATGAATAATCAGCATATTGAGAAGAATCAGCAAAAACAGCAGCAACAACAACAACAACAACGTCACATAGTTTTATTGTGGCGGAGCACACGAATGTGGGGAAAAAGCACCACTTGTGCACATGTTGGATATTATAAATATAAGAAGCTAAATAAACTCAAATATTAAAGCATCAAAGCTTACGCTGTAAATCAATGAGAAATCGTTGAATGCAATTAATTAGGATTATAAATGCAGGAAGAAATCAAAGCCAAAGAGAATGAAATTGTGGTGGTGACTGTGTAAAAACTAAGTGTGTGTATGAATATGTGATAGAGGTAGTATGTATGTGCATACTAAAGAGCTCTCACTCAGCGTTAATGGCAGCACTGAATGGTGGTGAAAATTTATTGAAAATGGGGACAGGAATCATTGCAGCAGCTCGATGATGCTTGATTAGACAGATTTATTGATCTGAAAAATTGTTGCGGTGATATGAACAACAGTGGAATTTTAAGAGCAGGAACAAATGCGGCAGGCATAAAATATCCAAAAAGCTTCCACGAAAAAAAGGAGCATGCACAAAAAGAGTACTTCAAAGGTGGGCTATTGACTTGGCGGTAAGGAGTCCATTGATATATGATATCTATTTGGTAGCAGTTTTATCAGACTCTGACTCTTATAAACTATTCCCAAAAAATTTCTTCTAGATAAATTCAACATCGGCAAGGCACCTCCTGTGGTTCTAGGTCCTTTGAGTGAAATAACGCTGAAAATGAACCTTTATTTTTTTTTTAAACAATGATTTTTTTTTTGTAAAAAAATCATATGCATGCAATCATATGCAAAGTCCTTGATTGTATTTGTAATAATAAAACACATATTTGACTCTTAACGGTATTTTTTTTTATTTAAAAGCCACATGGTTTAAATTTACATCATTAAGCATAGTACTCTGTTCAGTTTCATGTGAAATTTCACTCAAATCTCCATACAAAAAGTGACAGCAGTGAAACAAGCGTGGAAATTTTCACAACATGTTCGTCAGAGCAGTACTGTGTTTCGCTGCATGAAATTATAGCAACATGTTTCTTAGCAACATTTTTCACGACATTTTAATTGTACTGCATATTTATTTTGAAGTGAAAAGAGAGATATCATATGAAATCTCCCAACTTATTTTCTAAGTCTCTCTGAACAACCTTGCCATAGAAATTCCTCGCAACAAATTTTAAGTCAGAACTTTAACGCAACAAATAAATAGATGTTGCAAGCGAAATTTCACGCAATTGAACAGAGTACTAGGCTTTATACAATAAAATGTACTTGTTAGCGTAGTACAAAATTTATATATTAGATAGTGCTATTAATAATTTTAGTTTTAATGAAAATTTACAAAACAGTAGTTGTTTTTATTAAGACATAAGCTGACCCCGTATTTGCTGCACCTTATTGCAGAGTATCCTTTACACTGTGGGTATTTGCTTCGTAGTGAGCCCCTCATGGCCAATAAACAATACAGTCTCTTCTTTTGTAATTTAGTGGAGCAAAAACTCCTATCTTTCTTTCTTTCTGCTCTAAAGAGTCAGCACTTCAACGTCCATTTCTTCTTCTATTGTGCATATGACTTCAGCAAATTTCTTACGAAACTGGCTCATAGAAAGTACTATATATTTTTGGTATACTCATTTCTATATCGTAAATTTTTTGTATAATAAATAATCGAAGAATAAATGACTTCAAGACCAAGCAGATGAAACAATATGCGTTACTACAGTATTTTTATCTCAAAAAAATGTGAAACCTCCCCAAAAAACTATCCATTAAATCCTTTCCCCTATGTGCTTGTTATATTCATGGACAATTTGTGGGCAGGAAATTTCTACGGTTTCCTTTCTTGATTTATTATATCTGGTAACACTCCCCACTGGTGTTGATCCAACATGGTGACAAAAGTGTCACAATCTTGTTATCTTTCCAGGTAACACAAACTATCTCAGTACCATCAAATGTAAATGTTATTTCTTTATTACTTCCTCTTGGAATAGCCTACTTCAGAAACTCTTTTTTCAGGCAATTTTGAGTTTGGTATCCTTTTCAGCTGGACTGTGCCAAAAGAGTGAATGAAAATTAACTAGAGGCAATGATATACAAAAGTTATCAAAATATACATCAAGTTTTTACATCTTGACACACCGTATTTTCCTGACCTGAATGCAGTTCGAATGCATGTGCGTAACCCTACATTTATTTTGGGAGTTTAGTCTTAGGTTTAAATGAAAGAATAAGAAAGTTTTGTTCAAAAATACTTGTTAATAAGGAATTCACATCTCTGGTCCTAGCTAATATTAAGAAAAATGTTCCAGGGAATTTGACTTAATATATAGGTCATTCAAAAAACCTGCCAAAATTTGGATATGATCTAAGAACCATAATTTTTTCACCACCTGCATAATTACCTTTGTCTGTGTAAATAAATTTTAAAAAGTTCAAGCATTTATAGAAACAACATTGTCTTAAGTATTAAGATTTTTTTTTCAAAAATATTAACAGGTCTATTCTGGCAAAGTATCAATTGTTACCCAGTTTTTTTTATTATTTCTATGTGTTTGCTGTAACTTTGTGATTTCAAAACCAAATTTGTATCTCAAAAATAATAAATTTTGATAAAAATTGTCACCTGCTTTTCAGACAGTCATAATTTCATTCAAAAATTTTGCTTTTTGAGCTTCAAATTTTGTTCTGAAATCACAAAATTACAGCAAACACATAGAAATAATAAAAATACTGAGCAATAATTACCTTGACAGAATAGACCTTGCCAGAATAGACCTGTAAAACAGTTTGTAACAATAAAATTACATATACATTAGGAAATAACGAATTGAAACTTTTTTACGGATCAAAGTTTGTTAATGATAAAAAATTGCCATTGAAAATTAAAAATATGAGTATATGTTTTTTGGTGGCCCACCCCCACCAAAACATGGGATGGCAAAAACCGATATATTAACTTGTTTGCTCTGTAGGTAAGGGTTAAGTTAGGTTAAGACCGCAGCCGCTGTTCGTGCTCAAACCAACACGCACGTACTACGGCTCACTTAGACCAATAAGGTCCATTGTGATACCGCCGCACACTTGGCCTTCAGTCCGAATGGAACCATATTGAGCTCTTGATAAAGCTTGTAAGACGTTTGACGCTTGTCCTTGACAGGTCGTCAAGCTCAGAAAAGAAAAATGACATCAGAAATTTATGCCTTCTTCTAACGAGCGCGGGACAGGAACATAGAAGGTGGGAGATGGTTTCTTCCTCTTCCTCGTACCTGCAACTTCTGTAAAAGTAATTTGTGATGACTCCCAGTCTGAAGGCATGTCTGCCTATTAAGCAGTGCCCTGTAGTAACGGCCACTAGCGTGGCTACCTCTGGTCTTCCCAACGATAGAAGGTCTCTCCATCGCTTTGGGTCTAGAGTCGGCCGGATAAGACTTCTTGTTCTGCATGTTGAGAGTTCAGCCCATCTGGAGTTGGCTTTAGATATGGTGTACTCATTGAGCAGCATTTTGACAGTTTCCACCGGGATTCCCGGTGAGTTCTGAACCATTGAAGTCATCGATGTACCTTTCCTAGCAAGCTCGTCTGCTTTTTCATTTCCCCGTATGCCTTTATGCCCAGGTAACCATATTAAGCTGATTTCAAAAAAGTTTGACATTTCACCTAATGCAGAACTGCATTCTTTGGCTACTTTAGAGTTGATGGATACTTGGTCCATCGATTTGATCACTGCTTGGCTGTCCGAAAAATTATATATTTCTCGTTTAGAGATTACATTCCTTGAGAGCCATGTTGCAACTTCATAAATTGCCATAATTTCGGCTTGATGAACACTACAGTAATCCGGTAGCCTACATTCGGATGAATGCATTTATCGAAAGTTTGTATTAATGCCGATGGCAGAAATGGTACACGGAATCGTGACAACTGCATCAGTTTATGAATATGCAGTGCACCATTGACACAAGATGGATGATGTTTGATTTGTAGACTCATCTAAGCGTAAACTCGCAATGTGCCGAGTTTTTTTAAAGCAGCCGATAAATTTGTGGTAGCAATGTAGACGCGGCAAAGGCAGTTTGCTGTCGTCGTCTAGCATGAATAAGACATCTTTCCTATACATATTAATTAAAATAATATATCTTGATTTTAATCTCTCAAATGGTGTTTGTTTTTTTTCAATATTTACCTGGTTCACGACGCTCAAAGTTTTTAGGTACGGTACCAGTAGAAAAAATTTTACAAATATCTATTAGATATTTACTGTCGGTACGTAGCATTGTAGTATTATAATCATTCAATTCTTCTTCAAACGCTGTTCTTTCGAACTTTATAACTTGAATTTCTGCAAATTTTTTTGTATTTTTCCGCCAATTGGTCCAGTGAAATTGTTTGGCTTTTTCGTTTTTCCTATAAATTTCACATCAACACCCGTAATGGCAATTCGTTTGCATGCAGTAAACACACAAACCATTGTACGGGAAACTTTATCGACAACTGGAATAAGCAAAGAACCCTACACCCAAAGAAATATTGTTGTATTATTAAAAAGAGCAACATTGTTAAATTTCTTTTGAAAATGTTCGTTAATATTACCTGACTCTTGTTGATAAAAAAAATGTCTTTAATATAAAGATTTGCCATTTCTCTGAGTTACAACATACTTGTTATTATAAAGATATGCTTCTCATTGAATTCTTGTACACTTGTTTTGCATTAATAAAGAAAGCATATTTCATATAAAAACAATGTTGTCAATCATTGTATTACTTCTTTCTTAATTGTGATTATTCTCCCAATTGTCAAAAAAATATTTATGTTTTGTTTTACTATTTACAAAACTGTCTTTAATAAGAACGGTTTTTCTTTGTGTGACAATGCTTGCTCTGTTTCTCTTTTTGTATTTAATAACATCTATTTTGTTGCATTAAAAAGCTATCTCTTTGGAGTCAAAAATAAAAGATTTTTTTAAATAAGCACACAAATTTTTTTAATGTTACAACATTTTTTTTGGGTATAGATTTTCCACCAACACTTAAAGCCTTGCCATTGCAACCGATCGGTTTGATTATTGACATGTCAACATTATTTTCCACCAGACGATTCCAAATTGATTTGAAAAAAATAGGCGAACCGCCAATATCAACTGTGACATGCGAAAAAAACAGCGAAACGAGGTTGACTTTTTTGAGATAACCGCAGCGGTATTTTAGTTTTAAGTCTTTTTTTTCATCGAAGAAGAAGGCACTTGTACTTGTCAAACGCATTGCTCAACGAGCCCAAGGAACTTTCATTTGCTTGAAAACGAATTGCTTAACTTCGGTTGTTACCAAGCTGGCATTTAAGTAACCTAATGATGCAATTGCTGCTGTGGCGATGTCAGATACATTCTATCTGCTGGCTGTTTTCGCCACATTAGAAATAGGCAACCAGATATATGTCCAAAGGTCATCTTCATAGCCAAATGTGACTAGTTCAGATGAAAATTCCGAAGTAAATAAATTAATTTTATAACCTACGATTAATTCATATACTTATAGTAACTGTATAACAATAAATGTTAATAGTTGATTAAATAAATAAATAAATAAATAATGATGATCCTTGTTTCAAGAATAATTAAAGAAAGTCTCTAGTCTACCGCTTAGCTGGAAGAGATTCTGCAGAGGTAGAAGCAGTTTGCTGTCACATTGTTCCAAATTCATCATTCTTGTATCGATTTCGGCGATCTACTAGATTTTTCAGAACCTTTGTTATTTGCCATTTTTCTTTTTTTTATAACTAGTAGCAATCGACCAGAAATATAAATTGGAAATTACCCAAATTATTTTTTAAATTCCCTATGTTTGAAACTACTGACTTTTGGTCCAAGTCTTATTGACTATACTCCGTTGTCAGGTACTTCACAACCTTGACTTCTTTCATAGCAATAAAACTTTTTTTAAAGAAAACCTTTAAAAAAAGAATGATATATAAATAAATATCATAACAAATTAAAAAATACTCAAATTCATAAAGATACAACTTTGGTTGGCCACAATTATTCTCTATCTTTATTCTTTATTAAGATATGAAATTTACTCAGAAATATTGATTACTTTTGTCACTTATTTTTCAGAACTGGGTAATTTTAAGTTAGTGAGGTAAGTGTAAATTATCAAAATACGCGTATTAGAAAAAAGAAAAATTGTGTAAAACACCTCAATGACGTGTCTCAAATGGTTTTGGGCTAAATATACGAAACTGAAAAAAAAAACTTGAAAAATTTTTATTTATCTTATTTTTTCTTCAAAAATGTATATCTTGGTAACCAGAGTCTCAGACTATCGAAAAATATATGAAAATATTTGTTTTGAAATTATCTTCAACTGCATTGTTAACATTGTAGACATTATTTTTGCTCACATAAAATTATTGAACTTTGTTTATTCGCTATGGAATATTTTTCCGTAGAAAATTTTGCTGCTTGTTCTTTAGACGAGCTTTGCAAAAGTCAAAACATTCTGAACCATATGTTCAGTTGTTCTGGCCCATGTGGGCGTTTGTTCCATACATCATGTGCTGGGATCTCTAAGTCGTGTCTTGATGATTTAATCTCACCACGATCAGGTCTTCGCTGGTATTGTGCTTCGTGTAGGGTTCTTTCACCAGATGAGTTTTTCTCAAAAATTAAGCTTTTCGGTGATAGTCTTAACGCTTTAAATAACAATTTTAAAGAAATTGTAACATTTTTTAATGAAGTAAGCACCTCACCCAGTACTAGCATTTATGATGAAAAGTCTTCATCGGAAAATATTTCGACCGCATTGTCTCAGACTCTTCCAGCCTCTTCTTCTGAGACTCAAATAGTTTTATCTAAAAAAGACCTAAATATTTCGAAGAAAAAGAGAAATAATTCCAAAATTAAAAGTAATAAGCGGCGCATGACGCTTCCAGCCACTTTAGAAACGAAGCAGATCTCGGCTAAACCAGTGTTTACGCCAGTGAGAATAGATAATATAGTTATTACTCCATCTTCTCCATCTGTTTCTCCCCCGGCTAGAAATGACATGACTAATGAGCGCAATAGTTCATTAAATTTAAGAGCTTTGTCGAGAAAAAATAAGATTTTCATTTCACGTCTTCAGCCCGACACAACAAGTGAAAATGTATTGACGTTTGTTAAACACAACGAATTAGTAAGTCAGGCTGCTTTCTGCTCATGCAAGAAAATTAGCAATAAACCGTCCCACGCATCATTTATTCTCACAGTAGCTGCTGAAGAGTTTGCAACTGTTCTGAGCTCTAATCTGTGGGCTGATAATATCTTTGTTTCTGAGTTTAAGCCTAAACACAGGTCTAGAAGGACGAATAATATCACCAGTCAGACCCAAAAAAACTAAATAGGCTTTCCCTTTACTATCAAAATGTAAGGGGATTGCGTTCAAAAACGCGCGACATTTTTTTGTCAACTCAGAATTTTTCTGAAGACATTATCGCGTTAACTGAAACTTGGTTGAACGGAGGAATTACTGACTTAGAATTGTTTGACAATAGTTTTCAAGTATATAGGAAGGACAGACACGCTGACAATAATTCTGCAGTTGGTGGTGGTGTCCTATTAGCTGTAAGGAACTCCTGTGTTAGTTCCTTTATTGATATTCCCTGCTCTGCTAATATCGAACTTATATGCGTTAAGGTTGTACATTGCAATTCTAATGTATATGTTATTAATGCATACGTTCCTCCAAAGAGCAGAGTAGAGGTCTATGCAAGCCTTGCGGATTGCATAGAATTTATATTAAATTTACTTGACGTTAATGACGACATTTTATTGTTGGGCGATTTTAATTTGCCTGACTTAAAATGGCATTCTTCTGACGATGAAACACATTTTTGTGCATCTAATTCGAAGACACGCCAAGAACATATATTTGTTGACACAGTTTATGAACTCAATTTCAAAAAGCTGACTTTTTGGGGTTGAATCATTTATTTTATAGTAAATTAAATATAATTACAGAATACACAAATAATAATAATCTTAACAGTTCAATAAATTATTTCTATACGGAGCTCTTTGCCATGTTTTCTCAGTCTGTACCATATAGTCTCAAATTTGCGAAAAATTCTGCGTACCCTTGGTACACAAAGGATTTAAAGACTCTTCGCAACAATAGGAATAGGGCATGGAAGAAATATGTTTGTAGTTTTGACTCAAATGACCTAGAAACATACAAAGGTTTGTTTCTGGAATTTGAGAATTGCTCAGCTGCATTATATAATGAGTATTTGGATAATATGAAGCTGAGTATTTTGTCTGATCCAAGAAAATTTTGGGGATTTATTAATGTTAAGAAGAAGACTGATGGATTTCCTTCTTCTTTCAAATTTCAGGATGGATTTACTGACGATTCCACCATTATTTGTGGCTTATTTGCCAATCTTTTTAAGGAATCATTCTGTTCATATTCTTTTAATCCTGATTTAGCGTATTTTGATTATATGAACAACGCATCAAGAGTTTCTTTGGGGCATATATCTTTTACCTCAGAGGATATTTTTAAGTATATTGAATCAATCGATGAGGATTTTAGCGCTGGACCAGATGGAATTCCTGCCGCAGTGTTAAAACAATGCGGCTCCGTTTTGTGTCAGCCTCTCTCGTTACTTTTTAATAAATCAATTAATGAAAGTAATTTTCTTCTTTTTTGGAAAAAATCTTATATCAGTCCTATTTACAAAAAAGGTTGCAGGAACGACGTCACTAATTATAGGCCTATCGCTAAATTGTCTTCGATTCCTAAACTTTTTGAGCGAATAGTGTACGATCGAGTGAAAATTCACTGTGGGCAAGTCATGACAACTCGTCAGCATGGTTTTGTTACTGGCAGATCCACTGTGTCTAATCTCCTTGATTTCACTACATTCTGCTTAAAATCTATTGATTCTGGTAGCCAGGTCAATTGTATTTACACTGATTTTAGCAAAGCTTTTGATAAATTACCACATAATCTAATTTTATTTAAACTTAAATTAATGGGATTTCCACAATATTTTGTAAACTGGATCAAATCGTATTTGATGGAGCGATCTTATCGAATACGGTTCCGAGGCGTGTTGTCTTCTGAATTTGTTGCAGAATCGGGTGTTCCTCAAGGAAGCCACCTGGGCCCACTTCTGTTTATTTTGGCAATTAATGATGTTGCCCACGTCATTAAACACTCCCATTTGCTTATTTATGCAGATGATATGAAAATATACAGAACAATTGATTCTAATGACAATTCAGACCTGCTCCAGTCAGACTTGAACTCCTTTGAGGTTTGGTGTTCTAAAAATAACATGTTTTTAAATCCAGATAAATGCCAAACTATGACCTTTTCGCGTAAAAGGAACAATTTTATTTTTGATTACAAAATTAAAGATACTGCTTTAAGTCGTGTAACTACCGTCAAAGACCTTGGTATATGCATGGATTCTAAATTGTCGTTTAACATGCATATTGATAGAATTTGTAAAAAAGCGTCTTCTATGCTTGGTTTTATAAAACGGTGGGCCAAAGAGTTTGATAGCTTAATAACAACTACAACTCTGTATTATTCAATCGTGCGTCCTCACTTGGAGTACGCAAGTCAAGTATGGTCCCCACATTACAATGTGCATGTTGATCGTATAGAAAGAATTCAAAAACGTTTTGTTCGGTTTGCTCTAAGAGGCTTGAGTGGAACTGACCTATTGAACCTTCCTCCATATGAGGATCGTTTAAAATTATTAAAGATGCAATCTTTAAGTGAGAGAAGAAAATCTGCTGATATCGTCTACTTACACCAACTCATAACTGGTGTATTCGACTCTCTTTCTTTTATAAATTTTAACACTAACCGTAGAAGCAGCAGAAACTCTAACAACTTGATTTATTTACCATTTAGTAGAACAAATTATATGTTAACTGCTCCATTAAATCGCATGAGTACCTTTGTTAACAACTGTAACGTGTTTGATGTTAACTTGTCGAAAGGTCAACTCAAAAGTAGATTAGAATGTAGAAGTAGAATGTATGATTAGATCTATGTAAATGCATGGTTAGTTGTTATGTCTTGTGTTGTCCCTGAGCCCAACCCATATTATGGTGGGTAAATTTTTCTCCCTTTTGGTTTTTTATTGGACCACTTTTATCGATATCTTTGAGTTATTTCAATAATATTGGATTGGTTCTTAAAATGATCTATTGCGGAGAAAGTGTGAAAAAGCTGTAGTAGCTGAACTCTATTGTTATTGCATGTTTTTGTAATGACGTCACTTAAGTTTTGCGGATCTTACGGAGCAAAAATGCCGAAATATCGGTTTTTTGCCATCACATATTAGAGGAGGGTCTATTTTTTTTTCTTCAAGGAAACTTTTAATAACTAACCATTTTTGATATAGAATAATCAAAATATTAATATTAATATTATTACTAATATTAATATTACTGAAACTTCTTTTATCAACAAAAACAAAATTTTTTTTATTTATAAATTTTTTTATGAAAACAAAAATATTAAAAACATTTAAAAAAACTTAATTTTCAACAAAAATATGCTAATTTTCAACTTACCTAAAACCGCGTATCGTGTCTACTATTTATTTACGATTTCGTCCATTTGTCATCTTTAAAAGTACTCTGCGGACGAACTGCTTGATAGAAACTGATGCGACTTGGCAGCTGTTTATTACAAGACTTAAAGTTTTAAGGTGGTGTTGCCATGTCGCACTCAAAGTGCATTCTGAGATACACCAACATCGCAAAAAGTTGAAGGACAGTATCGTCATAGTGGACAAACGGAGGGTTAAAGAAAACAACACTAAACGAACGCAAAAAAAAGCAGATTACGAGGGCAATTTGATAAGTCAGTGACTTTTTGAATAAATAAATGGTATATTTTTCGACAAAAAAGCGTTATATTTCTTAGCATAGTCGCCTTTTAGATTGATATATGTAGTCCAGCGTTTTTTCAATTGTTTATACCTTTCAAATAATATAGTATGTTTTATCATGGTCCTCAAAAAAGACGTTTGTTTCAGTAATGACCTCTTCATTCGACCCAAATCTCTTACCGCCGAGTCATTTTTCAGGTTTGGAAATAGTCTCAGGGGGCTAAATCGGAAGAATATGGTGGATGGGGTAACAGTGAGTAGTCCAAATTAGGGTTACCATGGTGAAAGAGAACTTTTTTCTTCGCCAGATGCGGTCGTTTTTGCTTTAAATCAATATCAAATCTTTCCAGCAGCTGTGAATTATATTCGCCGGTGATCATCTTACCCTTTTCAAGGTAGCCCATGTGAATCATTTCACATGCATACTAAAACTGTTGCCATGACCTTGTTAGCCAATAGACCCACCTAGACCCTTTTTTTGGTCACGTTCACCCGGAGAAGTCCACTGCTGCAACTGTTCCTGGTCTTCGGTGTATTGTGTTGCAGAAGAAAACATCACACACTTTTATTCTATGAACGTTCAGCGTCACTTATGCTGGTACGACCACAACGGAATTCAGTAAATCACTTCTTTACCAATAAAATTGATGGTGCAGACTATTTTTAGTAATTATCAAGCATCTCCTTGGTTTCGGTGATGGTTTTTGTAACTAAAAAAAATGCTTGATGAGTACACGAAATTCACACTTTTCATTTGCATCGAGATTCACGATATTTTGAAAAACATTTGTTCTGTGGGCTTCTACGTAAATTTAAATGTGCATATTTGATAAAACAGCGACCACTGTTTAAAACAGGAACACATTTCTTACCTCTATTTTCAAATGTTCTTGCAGATTATTCAAAACTATTTTAGTTTTCCTCCTTTAACCTATTTGTTTTTATTTTAGTAATTGCAATTATTAATTTCTATTATTTAAGAAAATACAGGAACAAGAGCTGCCAGGGGTTTCGGTTCAAGGTGTCCGAACCTCTTTTGTCCTATTTTTGTTGGGCTTCTTCCTTTTAGATTTCCTTTTATTTTATTGCAATTAAAGATAATTGATTTCTGCGTACATTTTTAATTTTATACAAACAAATAAAAAAAAAACAAACACAATTTTAGCACTGCTAAACAAAAACAAAGAGTCTGTTTGATTTTAAAAGAATGCTAAAAAATAACAATAAAAAAGCACTGAAAATTCTTTGTAACTAATTAGCATAGTTTTAAAGTTCTTTTATTAATAGCTTTATTTATGCTGGTCAATAAAACTATGCCGTTTATGCCAAGAAAATGTAGAAGATTTGCATTATTCAAATATGCTCTATGTAACTATATAATCTCGTTTAAAATTTTGTGCTAACCACTATTCCGGATTATTTGTATAGCATTCTATTGAACAAAAAAAAAAAAAAAATAAAAAACGAAACATTCAACACGAAGTTTCCTAGCAAAACTTTAGACAGAAATGTTTCAAAAATAAAAGAAACTGTAAGCAATAGAGAGCAAAAACGAACAGAATGAAGTAAGGAAAGTTTTGGTAGCACAACTCTGGGAATAATAGTGCAACTCAAAGTTTTTTTAGTGGTATACGAACATATTATTTGAATTTTCTATACACAAACTTCATAGAGCAGATATTTCACAAGGTCTTTTAATTGGTCAATATTGTCTTCAATACTTGCTTATGGCTGCTTAAGTCTTTATTAGTACCTAGTTATTAAACCTGTAGATAGTGTAATTAATTTTAAGAGTTTCATGCAATTGAAAAAATGTTTAATAAATCGGCCATTCAAAAAAGCTATCAACGAATTTCTTATTCAAATTGTTTGCTGATTATAAGTTGATTACAAATAAGTTACTTTATAACAGAATTTTATCTCTGGGATATTTAATTATTTTTTTAAAAAAACTAAAATTTTTTATATAGCTTTGTTAAAACCAATTTGATTTGATTAGACATGATTTGATTTGCTTTGATTTGGTTTGCTTTGCTTGGCTGTGCTGTGCTGTGCTTTGCTTTTCTTTGCTTTTCTGTGCTTTGCTGTATTTTGCTTTGCTTTGCTTTGCATTGCTTTGCTTTGCTTTGCTTTGATTTGCTTTGCTTTGCTTTGCTTTGTTTTGTTTTACTTTACTTTTCTTTTTTTTTTACTTTACTTTGCTTTGTTTTGCTTTGATTTGCCTTGATTTACTTTGCTTTGCTTTGTTTTATATTATGTGGTGTGATATTATATAATGACTTAAAATAAACAGTTTCAATAATGCCTGAATTTTAGTGTAATATATAATTTCATACTTTTGAACTCTAACTTAATTCTGTCACAGAGCACATAACCACTTTGAATATTTTGACTTGTTATTTTGTTTTGTTAAAACTATATACGTTATGATTTTTTGTTGGCTGAAGAAAAAATTATTTTTCTAGGCAGTACCTGATACAAATTTTTACGAATAAATCAGTTCTTATTTAATCCTGTGTTTTTCTTTAGTCAACCATTTCTATCCAAGCCACTTGCCTCTTGACTCCTGACAATTTCAGAAATGAGATGTGCTGTGGAAAAAATGGTAATTAAATTAAATTCTGATGTTCTGGTCAACATGAAGTCGTACCGTTTACCTTTTGCCAAACGACCAATTGTTACTCAACTCGGATAACGACATCATTCGACAATCAGAATCGGCGTATGCATCACCAGTGGTGCTGGTCGACAAAAAGAATGGTGAACACTGACTTTGTGTTGATTATCGTTGTTTAAATTTGATAACCGAAAAGACACAGTATCCGATGCCAAATTTGGAAGAACAATTTGCACAATTGGACGGAAATAATTATTTTTCGTCATTGGATTTGCGGATGGCATACCATCAAAACGAAATTGACGAGTGTTCTAAAAAACACACCGGTCTTGTGACGACAAATGACCACTATGAGTATACTAGAATGCCTTTCGGACTGGTCAACATCCCCACTGTATTCCAAAGTGTGATGAGCACAATCATCTCTATGATGACATCTGGTGAAATCTTTGCCTTACTCGATGATGTCATAATTCCGAGCAAAACTGTCGAAGAATGACTGCGCCGTCTAGAAAAATGTTTAATCATACTCAAGCAATGTGGCCTAACACTACGCCTTGACAAATGCAAATTTCTACTCACCACAGTTTTACATTTAGGCCGGAAAAGATAAGGTTTGTACTATCCGAAACTTTAAGTCACAAATTTGTCGAAAATTATTCAATGTTGTCCAAACCTTTGACGAACATGCTTCGTAAAGGTGAGGAGAAACATTTTATTTGCGGTGAAAACCAGCAAAAATCTTTCAATGATCTCATAGAAATTTTGTGCAACAAGCCTGTGCTAGCATTATACGATTTCAATGCACACATGGAGTTGATCTAGCTGGTGTTTTGTTGCAGTCGACCAACGGCAAGGTTGAAAACCTGTATTTTTCTTTAGTAGCCACTGAACTGCACCTGAAGGAAAATTTCACAGCTTAGAGTTCTAAATTCTCGCAGTTGTCGAATCTTTGGACTGTTTTCGTGTCTATCTGCTGGGAAAATCGTTGAAGTCAGTCACCGATTGCTCTGCTATCGCCAGGGTTAAAGCAAATAAAGAACTAATTCCAAAAATTGCACGCTGGTGGATTAAAACACATGTAGATGCTTTGAGCCGTGCGCCTGATCAGCCATCAACAACAGTCAATCCGTGTGAGTTTATTCTAAAAGATGCTGCAGACAAAAATGACTGGCTCCTAAAGCGGGGTACACATTAACGATCATGAGTGACACTCATGCTCAAATTCTCTTTTTTTACTCCGGTTCACCTGTGTGTACCTTCGTCATTCAACAGTCAACCACAGAAGTTTTTGTGGTTGAATTTTTGAGTGTCACTCAGGAGTGTTAATGTGTACCCCACTTAACAATGCAACTGCAAGATTCCGCATTAATGGAAATTATTACTGTTCTGAAAGGAGAAATCTGAGAAAAAAAAAGAAATTAAACGTGAGTACTTGTTTAAAAACCACAGTTTGTATCGTGTGAAAGACGGAAAATTACTTTCTGTTGTACTAAAGTCTATTCGATGGCGAATAGTCAAACTGCGCCACGACGATGTTGGACATTTCGGTCTGGAAAGGACAATACAACGTATAAACGAAAATTTTTGGTTCAGAAATATTTGAAAATACACCAAATAGTTAATTTGCATGCATTCCATGTTGCTACTATAAATCGAAGGGTGGCAAATCCGGATGCCGGATGTACTTCAGAGACCCTGAGCCGATACCTTTTCGTCAGATGCCTATCGATCATCTAGGTCCCGTCATTAAAAGTAATAGCGGAAATAGCTACGTTCTGGCTATTTCTGACGTATTTAGTAAATTTATAATTATTAAACCTGTAAAAAGCACTAAAACTCAGCCGGTTATCAACGTTTTGAATGAAATAACAAGTTATTTTGGACTCCCTAAAATAATTATTTCTGACAGAGGTACCACCTTCACTTCCAAAACTTTTGAAAGCTAGCTACTGTGAACATAATCTTATTCACCACAGAAAAACTTCTGTGCGGACGCCGAGGAGCAACGAACAGGTTGAACGGGCAAACCAAATTATTTTATCATTCATCCGAACTACAACTGAAAATTCGAAAAATTGGGATTTGAAACTTCGAGACCTCCAATGGACGACGATACACAAAAGGATTTTGTTAACTCCAGTATCACCGAAAAACGAGAACAAGCAATTCAAAATATCGCTGCTGAACGCGAAAGGTGACAGATTCGGTTCGACAACAAGCACGCCAACCCAACCAAGTATATTGAAAGCGATTTAATTGTGATAGAAAATGAAGCTCCAGCCACCGGTGAGTCTAGGAAACTCGAACCTAAATACTGTGGGCATTGCATTATTACTCAAAATCCTGGTAATGATCGTTATTAAATTGAGGATATTCCTGGAATGCAGATTTCATCAAGAAGACTTTGCTCTATTTATTCATGGGAAAAAATGAAGCAGAGGTGCGTGAATGCTCCTGATCTAGACATCAACTCTGATGACGATGCAGAAGGAATCGAGGACGATTCACTGTCAGAATTGGCCGAATTGTCACAGAGCACATAAACACTTTGAACATTTGGACTTGTTATTTTGTTTTGTTAAAACTATATACGTTATGATTTTTTGTTGTCTGAAGAAAATATTATTTATCTAGGCAGTATCTGATACACATTTCTATGAATAAATCGGTTCTTATTTAATCCTGTTTTTTTCTTTAGTCAACCGTTTCTATCCAAGCCACTTGCCTCTTGACAATTTGCTCAGCTCTACCTGATCCATCTTTGAACTCTTCTACTTATTTGATTATTTTACCAAAAACTTTATCTAACGTCATGAGTGCGAATGGATGAAGATGGTTTCTGCAATCTTTTTTGCTTGAGCTAGAGCATATGATTTCTGCTCATTATTCTATCAGAAATAAAGCAGCCTTAGCATAAAGAATCCTTAATTTTTTTAAGCATAAAAAAATCAAGAAAACTTTACGTTTGGATCTCTTCTTGATTTAAATGCTTACCTTTTGTGTATCCTGCTGCAGTATTATAAAAAAGTTTACAACCTAGTTTTTCTTTCATTTTTCACACGTTTTGTTCAAATGCTGGTTCAGTTCATGATTGAACTATAAACACAAAATTTGGTTAGAGTTAAAATAAAAATTCTATGCAATGAAGTTAAAAATAAAGGTAAAGATTTATGATTAAGCGATTTAAAAACAAGAAATGCTAGTATTAATTTGTCTTTTAGCTAACTACACAAACACACAAACGTACTCACATTTTTTGTAAACAAAGTACTCGTACTCACATAAATAAATCTCATTGTCACTGGATCACTTCAAAACCAGCCAAAGAGAGTGGGCGGAAACAATTTTTGTTTATGGAATAAATCAAGTCCTTAAAATATAAAACGAAGAATAAAACAAAAATTATTGCCGATTTTTGGGCGCCAAGTTTTTGTTGATATTATTCTTAGAGAGCATAAAAATAGGTGTATTGAAAAAATGCCATAGGCAGTGCGATTTGAGGCATATTATATAAGCAGCTAAAAATAAATTAAATTTAAGAGTTTGATGAAATTAATGCATAATAAAGAAACAACAAGGACTGCTACTTGACCTTGAAAATGCTGTAACAATAAACATGTAACAGGCTTTTAATAAATAAATAAGGAACTCTTTTTAATTTAAACGTCATTTACGTTTTAGACGAGATTTTTTTTCAATTGCACACTTAGGTGGCGGACAGAGTAAACGCCGATTCAGACAGGCAGGCTGATAGGCGTAGGTAAACGGCGTGAACAAGCGAGATAAAAGTCAGCTTTTCTTTATATCTCTCTCGTTTCTTCGTAGATTTCTGCCTGCACCTGCCTGTCTGCCCGTCTGAATCGGCGTTAACTCTGAACGCAACCTTATGCTTAGTGGAACTTCAAGATACTAAGATAGTTTGTTCAAAATTTGTTTAATTCAGTTTAAAGTAGACGTTGAATCCGAAATAAAAGCAGATTTTCTTGGTAGAACTTAAACAACTCGTTGAAGTTGGTTTTTTAAGCAAAACTGTGCCATTTAACTTATACCCCGGGTCTTAATTTCAACTATCAAACCGCTGAACGTTTCTCAGCTTGGATCTTCCTTTTATTAGTTTAGTTAATAGCTTTACTGACTGCACAAACATAATTGTCCTTACCATACATTGCTCGTAATTTTGTAATTGCGTCCAATTTAAGGTAATGAAATGTGTGACGACAGTTGCTTACGTTAACATATCAAGCATTGAAGCAACAGCAGAGCTTGCAGCAGGGTCAGTGATTGAACAACATTAAATGACAGGATTATGACACCAAAGGACTTTCATACTGATATCCATAAACACTCGCACACTCATACGTAACCACTATCGCATTTATTAATGAAAACATGTTGCATGCCTATTTAATGATGTTTAACGCACAAACACACAGACACACGCATCCGTATACATACCTCTCTTTATGCCGCCAGCCATGAATTTGGCTTACACATAATTTGTTGCCAAAATAATTAAAGCATGTATTGGTTAACTAGCTCGCTCTCTGTAACAGTATTAGTGTATGAATCTGTGAGTGAGTGTGAGCGGAAATTGCATTGCAAGCTAATGATATTTCTGCATCATACTCTTCCAATGACAGCAAATGTCAACTGAACACCTACACACACATGAATCTATGAACACATTTACATACTAAGAACACACACAAATGCATATTACATATTTACAAAATGATTCAATTTTATTTAATTACACGGTCAAAAATCTTGCACTAAATTCCAATAAATCATATACTGTATAAATAAATATATATGATGACACTTCATCCATATTACAATTTGATAGACGCTAAAAATAACATTAAGTTTTACTTCTACACTCGGTGGGCAGGAAGTTACGAATAGCTATGCAACCACTATGCTCCTCTTTGAAAGGAACGTATGTGAAATATGAAAGGCGTATATCTCAATATTTGGAACATATTTATGCGTAATGTATTGGATAATTTATATATTTATTTAAACACATACATACACGCACCCCTGCACTTGAACACAAATAATTTTTTTTAAATGCGCATCATTTATAATTGGTGGATAAACATAATAACAATAATATAGCTGGGTGGCAATTTGGTGATCTTCATTGGTAAAAAATTCAAAGCTTAAGAGTTAAATATAAGAGCTTTTTGCCAGTTTACCTTGTATGTCATTAAATAATTTCCGAATCACTGTAAAAAGTGATTATCTTAATAGGAATCATAACCATTTTTCTATTTATAAGTAGTGTACACTTCACATCCAGTACAGAAATGCGATTATAAAGGAAAACTGATGAAAATAAGCTATTCATGAAGGATATTTTTTTTTTGTTAAAAACCTTCCCAATATTTATTATTAACTGAAAAATATATAAAAGTAAAAACAGCATATAAGTGATAAGTTATATATTTCTAATATTAGATTCCCAAAAAGTTTGTTTAGCTCTTAGTTCAATTAAACAGACTGAATGAGATAGCTTTAAGATTTCTTTGAGACTTCTTTCAGACTTAAAACTTGTTCTAATTGCGTATGAATAGCAGTCGGTGACGGCAACATACCCTTGCAATTATTACTTTGTTACATTAAGTGAATTACGAAGTTTTGATAAAATGAGTAACGATAATGATCCGAATAGTGATGAATAAAATTTTAATTTAAAGAGATACAAAGACTTGAAAGAGGATTACTTCAAATTATAAGGTATGGGCAACGTAAAAAAAGGTCATTGAATGTCATAGAACAGTTCATCATTCTTTTTACATTGAAAAATTGCATACATGTACGTCCTCCTGAACTACATCTCTTATAAGGGTTTGTAAATCATCTCTTCTGGGATTTTATAGTTTAGATTGATGGTATTGGACAGGAAAAGGCTTTTTTATTGTGGCCTAACAAATTGGGTTAGCTCATAAAAAACCGTCAAAATTCATATAATTTTTGAACATTTGAAGCAAACTACTATATTCTTTAAATAAAGTAGTTAAGGATTATGGTGATACAGGGAGCAACAAACTTTTTTCGACATGATTAAAGAAAGCTGTTGTGACATTTTCATTCCAGCAAATTTAAATTTAAAAACCTAATATTCAATAAACTCATATGTTTTTAGGGGTTAGATTATCTTATTATAAATAAATAGTTATAAGAACAAAATTTTAAAAAGATTTAAAAAATAAATTAAATGGAAAATTATACAAAAATATAAAAAAGAAACATATAGAAAAAAGATACAGAGTAAAGTTACTTCATATTGAGTTACGTCAACACATTATGCATACAAATACATGACGCAGGTGAATATGGCATAATATTGAGCCATTCAATCGAACAAAAACTACTATTGAGCCAGAATATTCCATAATAATGCTTGATTTTCACTATGTCATTTCAGTGGTCAGTTGTTGTCAATCAAATTGAATATATCAAAATATCAACATGTTGTCATTTTTTCTAAATTTGGCAATTTTGGAAAATTAAGAACAAATAAATTATTAAATGGAGCTATACAGAAAATAATCTAGAGTTTTATTAAGGTGATATTTCAGGTGATAAGCTTTTGTGTCATCATTAAAGTGACATAGTGAAAACCATGTATAACACACTATTAGATAAAAGACGTCGTTTAGGTCAGAGTTCCAAGTAGGACCAAGTAGCGCATGTTCAAAAATTTCGGGACACAAAAAATGCGCAAGGTTGCGCTTACAAAAAATGTAAGCTACATCTTTTATTCTATGCACAAAATGTGATATGCAGTATTTTTATATGAAAAAGGAGAGTCCATTGTGATGCTTGCGACTTTTTACGCATTTTGAATTCTTTAAAACAGGTTTATTAAAAATCGTAGTTATTATGAAATATTCTATAAAAATATCTTATTAAAATGAAGATCTCCCAAAAAAGTTTTAGAAAAAAATAATGATCTCTTTCTCTCCCGCAAGGACAAAGTTGTTTTTTGAGAAAAACCGTAAAAAATCACGATCTCAAAATGCTTTAATTTTTGTTAGAAAAACTACATATGTGTTAAAGAAAAAGTAAATATATACTTTAAATAACAATATTTTGGCAAATACGATGTCATTCTTGGTTTTTACCCACAGTGTCCTATGTGAAGGATATTCGAATCTAAAGATACACTCGAGATAGCACAGAACTTTTAATTTTTATCTGATAGTCTTAATTTTGGTGATTTTGATTACAGTTTAAGCGTTTTCCATAAATTTGGCGAATTCGTAATCTGCATATTTTTTGCAAATGCTTTTTTTTTGTTTTTGAGAAATGCATACTTGAATGCAATTTTTTAACTTTTTCAAAAAAATTAAATTGAGACAATTTTCTCAATTCGGATTTTGCAAATAATTTTGAACCAAACATTGTCTAAGAATATCTTTTTTAAACAGCAGGAAAAGGCCACGATTTTTTTCCTATTTTGATATATAAAAAAAAATTACTTCAAGCATGAAATGTAACAATTTTGTTAATATCTCCTTTATGTTTGTTATTCATCAAAACACTTCTTAGCAACAATTGTTAAGTCAATTGAGGCCTTTCGAATGGCAAACTCAGATACTCAAAATTTTAGTATAAAAATTTTTTCAGTGCTGTGTAAAGGTGTTTTAACGAAATAATAAAATTCATAAGGAAGGAAAATTTAAAAAAAAAATCGAAATAGGAAAAAATTATGGTCTTAACCTGGTGTTGTTAATTAATACTCCTGGACAAGGTGTTGTTCAGAATGATTTGAAGAATTCAAATTTAGGAAATAATCTTTGGTACATGCGGTGATGAAACATAACAGTTTCATAATAATTAGATATGTACATAATAGAAAATATTTAGAAAAATTTTGAGTTAATTTTAATCATTAATAATTTTTTTTTTTCGTTATAATAATGATTTAAATATTTTTCTCATTGCAGTGATGAGTCTGAAAACAAAAATATATTATTAGGTACTGACCTCATATGGGTTCACTTTTCCATAGTTAAAAAACATTAACCCTATATCGCGCCGTGTTGCAGATTTGCAACATTTAGAAATTGTTCTGAAAAAAAACTCAAAAAGGGAAAATTTATTCGAAATTCTGATAAATGACTCAAGAATATTCAAAAAAACTCTAACTTTCCAATTAGAGAGTAAATCAATCAACAGTTATTTTTTATTTTTAGCTGCAACAGTGCATTTTGCATTTGGTAGCAGTTTGTGGTTTGCTAAATTTTTAATATCTATTTAAATATCTTAAATTTCAATATAAAGTGTTCATAATAAAAACAATAACATTTTTTTGGTTATTAAACTACATTAACCATGAATTATTATATTAAAAGCAATATGCAATATGTAAGTCTTTTTAACTGAAAAAAAATATCTTTTGCAAATATTTTTTACAAATGAAGTATTAAAAAAAATCGTTTTTTTTTATCTTTTATTAAGAGATTTTTAGGTAAAAATAAAAAATTAAAATTTGCGATATTGCGCGATATAAGGTTAATGTGCACTTTGTAATTATTAAAAAGTTTTTATAGAATCTCCCAAATTGAGATGCAAAATGTTTTTTTAAATATCATACACAATTGATAAAAGTGTACACTCTAAAAAGTTTTTGTTGAAATTTACTACAACAGTTGTAGGCAACAGGTTAGCTACTAAAACTGTAGTAAATTTACACACTCTAATTTCATTCAACATCTTGTTTCCATTGTTGTGTAGTGAAATTCAACAAACAGTGTTGAATTTTGCTTAAAATAGGAAGCAATGAAATTGATATTGCAGCGAAATTAAACATCAATTGTTTAATGTTATTTTCATCTGTGTACTGGCAATACAAATCTACTACTTCGATTTCAGAAAAATTCAAGAATTTATATTTAGTTTTACTATAATTGATGTAGTCAATCTAAACTTCTATTGTTATTCTAGTAAAGATATAAAAACAATTTGTCACTTTTGACGGTACGTGCTCTCTGCACTACATCAATACATAAATTTCATACTATATCTCTTATGGTTTGATTTCTGTTTCATGTTTATTCTTCTTCAAATTGGCACTACAAAAAACGAAATGAAAAATAAACACTTAGGAATTGAAGAAATGAAACACAAGAAATTTTTTGATTATTTCAAGGAACTAAAATATTCAGATATTGCTGACAAAATATCACTAATAACACAGCATTCAATTAACTTTTACTAAAACCGAATTCTCATTACACTTTTTTAATCAAAAATCAGAGAACTTTAAGTTTAATGATCCTAACACTTTGTCAAGCTAACTCAACTGAGCATCTGTTGAATATATTGTCGATGTTGAACATTCAACTGTTTAATTTTAATTAAATTTATGTAGTAATCTATTACTTTGCAGCTGTTATTGCAACAAAATTCAACATTTAAAGTTTAATTTTAGTAAGAATTGTGTAAATTGGTAAACACTCAAAAATTAATGCAAGATTTATAGTAAAATCAAACATCAGTTGGGATTTCAACAAAAAATTACTGTAATAATTTTAGTAAATTTACATATCTTTTTTAGAGTGTATAACGATTACTTTTTAACAGATAATTGCACTCTAAAAATTATTGGCTGAAATTTACTGCTTTAATACTAGGCAATCGTTTTGCTACAAAAAAAGCAGTAAAGTAAGTGCCATCACAATTTACTACCATAATGGCTGTAACATAAAAATTTGGGATTATTACTACTTTAACAGTAAAACTCTACAAAATCACTACTATTACAGTAGTAAAATTCAAGGATCGTGTACTAATTTTACTACTATTTTTGTAGTAACATCCAATGAACGTGTGATAGTTTACTAATACTTTTTTAGTAAAATTCATCTAAATTAGAGTAATATTATTACTAATTTGTTTTAATTATTTAAAGCCCTATAAGAATTAAAGACTTTTTTGAAGATTTTCAAACTTTTTTTACTGATAAAAGACTTATTAAACAACTTCTGAAAACAATTTTATGAACTAATTTTTTGAATTTTATATAGGAAATTGTTTCAAAAGAAGAAAATAATTAGTTCTTAATTGCAAGTTAGCTTAAAAAAGTTAGCTTTAATTAAACAAAAAAAAAATACATAAATACAATGAAGAAAATTAATTTTTCTGTTTATAATTTTTCAGAGAGCTAAACAACTCACGGAACATAAGTGATAATGATTAAAAATTGCAAAATTATACTAAATTTTTTTCATGTTTCGAAACACGCGATAATGTTTCCTTGCGTCATAGATGGGCACTTTGCAGTACCAGTAAAATTGCAGTAAAAATAAATTTATACTGATAAGGAAATTCAATTTGCCTTACCAGTAAATTTTTACTGATGACTGAAAAATTTTGCAGTAAAAATAAATGTTTACTGATTACTGGGAAAAAATTGCAGTACAAATAAATGTTTACTGATAATGAAATTCAATTTGCATTACCAGTAAATTTTTACTGATTACTGGAAAAAATTGCAGTAAAAATAATTTTTTGCTGATTACTGGAAAAAAATTGCAGTACAAATAAATTTTTACTGATAATGAAATTTAATTTGCATTACCAGTAAATTTTTACTGATTACTGAAAAAATTTGCGGTAAAAATAAATTTTTACTGATTACTGAAAAAAATTGCAGTAAAAATAAATTTTTACTGATTACTGAAAAAATGCAGTGAAAATAAATTTTTACTGATTACTGAAAAAAATTGCAGTAAAAATAAATTTTTACTGATAACTGAAAAAATTGCAGTAAAAATTGATTACTGAAAAAATTGCAGTAAAAATTTATTTTTACTGATAAATGAATAAAATTGCAGTAAAAATAAATGTTTACTGATAAATGAATAAAATTGAAGTAAAAATAAATTTTTACTTATTACATGAAATAATTGCAGTCATTTCTTGATTTTGGGAATAATGGTAAAGATTTTACACTTAACTTTACTTTACATTTTTGCATTAATGTATGAATTTGTTCATCTCCTTCAATAGAAGTTAGCATACAATGTGTTTCCAATGACTCGGGAAATTATCTCCAAGAAACAATTTTATACCTCGTCGATCGAGACACAACGACAAATTGTCTAAGAAACCATCCAGCCATAAAAAATGTTTTTCTGAAATATAATACCACATTACCCTCATCGGCACCTGTAGAACGGTTATTTTCATTATCTGGGATTGTGAATCGTTCCAGAAGGCAAAAACTCAGCGATGATAATTTTGAAATGCTAGTTTTAAGAAAAGCTAACAGCGTGTAGCTTTTTCATAAGTATATACATGTGCATACATGTATAAACATATCTACATACATAATAATATACATATATAATACATTTGTAAAGAGCATTAATTTTCTTAAATTACTTATTTCATTTATGGCCAGTTTTTCAGCACGATTTCAAACTTTAGTCAAACAAAAATACATTATATGATAATTGAAGTCTAACTTCATGCTAGAATATCAAGCTAGACCGAGGTTAAACATCCAATTTGGGTGAATTAAGCTAGGTTAAATTTGACTAAAGTTTAAACTCGTACTGAAAAACTGGCCCTTAGTGCTTGTACATTGATTTTTAACTACCAATTACTACTTTCAGTAACTAGTAAAAATTTTACTTATCATGCAAATGATATTTCATTATAAGTTTAAATTTACTTTTACTGCAATTTTATTCAGTAATCAGAAAAAATTTATTTTTACTGCAAATTTTTTCAGTAATCAGTAAAAATAAATTTTTACTGCAATTTTTTTTTGTAATCAGTAAAAATGTATTTTTACTGCAAATTTTTCAGTAATCAGTAAAAATTTATTTTTACTGCAATTTTTTTCAGTAATCAGTAAAAATTTATTTTTAGTGCAAATTTTTTCAGTAATCAGTAAAAATTTACTGGTAATGCAAATTAAATTTCAGTATCAGTAAAAATTTATTTGTACTGCAATTTTTTTCCAGTAATCAGTAAAAATTTATTTTTACTGCAATTTTTTCCAGTAATCAGTAAAAATTTACTGGTAATGCAAATTGAATTTCATTATCAGTAATAATTTATTTGTACTGCAATTTTTTTCCAGTAATCAGTAAAAATTTATTTTTACTGCAATTTTTTCCAGTAATCAGTAAAAATTTACTGGTAATGCAAATTGAATTTCATTATCAGTAAAAGTTTACTGATTACTGCTTCTAGTAATGCAGTAAATATTTACTGCAGTGTGCCCATGTATGCCTTACGTACATTAATTTTGAAAAATGACATAAGAGATATATAAGTAATCTTATACTTATTGGGCAATTTATATTTTTAAAAAGTAATTCATGCCTAAGGATATGACGATAAATTTCATTAAAAATTTGATTCAATATACCCGCATTCGCGAAGAGAACATTTTATAAATTTCGAACGTTAACTTCTTGTAACAATTGTTTTATTCATTTCTAAACTTACTTTCGCAGCACCACAAAAAACAGCAAAATATTGAAATAAATAAAATTAAATGAACGCGTTGCAACGCTACGAATGTTCCTCACGAATGAGCATGCACGCGGAAGTCATCTGCATCGAGTACTACAACTATAGCAGTAAAATTAAACAAAATTTGACTAAAACTAATGCAATAATTGTAGATAAGCTTAAAATTACTGCATTCATTGCAGTAAAATAATTCTCCAAAACAATGATTTTACTGGTATTGAGTTAGCATTTTCAATATTTGTTTGTAGTATTTTACTGCAATCTTAGTAGTAAAAATAAGATTTACTACGATACTTGCAACAAAATTGAGCAACCATCGTGTAAATTTAGCTATTTTGAAAAAGATAATGATCAACTTATTTTGTAGTAATTTTACTACATTCATGTAAAATTACTATTTCGTTCAATTACTACTGATGTACAATAATTTCAGGGCAGTTATAGTAGTAAAAAGTTTTTAACTATAATCTTGGCAGGAAAATAAATGTTGGATTTTCAAAAATTGACTGAAGTTATTACTATTTAAGTAGTAAATAATAAATTCCAAATTGATAAGAAAATTTCAGATTTCTACACTACAATTAATACTCAAAGAGAAGTCAATTTTAATAAATTTTTTAGAGTGTGGTTGGTTTCCATTGTTTTTTTTTATGGTATGTACATCGATAACTCCTAAAGTACTTGTCCGGTTGCCGCAATTTTTTGCAATGGATAGAGACATTGGACACTGAGGTGCCCGTTTAAAAAAATGGGCGGTATTCGACAAAGGGGCGTAGAAATATTAGAAAATACTGTCTATCGAATAATATTGGCACTAGGGTACTGATATTTAGTACAGGGGTAGGCACAAGTATTACAAATTATGGTCAAAAAAGTAGTCGTTATTCGATAAAGGCGTAAAAATATTAGAAAAATGCTGTAACTGGAATGATATTGACACTAGGATACTGAAATTAAGTACAGGGGTAGGCATAATTATAAAAATTTACAGTCAAGAAAGTGGGCGTTAATAAGAAAAGTACTGTATCTCAGTAAATATTGAGGGTAAATAGGGCAATAAAATTCACTACAAGAATGGGTAGAATTATAACAAAACACTATGAAAAAAGTGGGCGGTAATAGACAAAGGGCATGGAAATGTTAGAAAAACACTGTAACTCAAATAGTACTGAAACTTAGGTTAGGCATGATTATTACAAATAACAGCCAAGAAAGTGGGCGTTATTTAAAAAAGGGAGAGAAGATATTAGAAAAACACTAATTCGAATAATAATGACACTAGGGTATGGAAATTAGGTACAAGAAAAGATAGAATTATTGGCGGAATATTTCAAAGAAAAAATAAAGTAAGCGGAATTTTTCAAAGCCCGTACTATAAGAAAAACACTGTATATCGAATATTGACACTAGGGTACAAAAATTCGTTACAAGAATGGGCAAAATTATTATCATAATCTCTAAAGAGGAAGAAATAAAAACTTTATAACAAACAAAAAACAGACTTCAATACCACTACAAAGAAAAAAATTATTTTAAATTACTTTTTACATTAATTCTTGGTCAAAATTGATAATTTATTTATATACATTATTAAATTGGAAATTCTATTATTATAATTTTTTTTATTTTGTTTAATTATCATTAAGATATTAATTTATTTTGGAATATAAAGCCTTTGAAGTCGGCGCTAATATAATCAGGCTTTTATAAAATGAACGCTCCAGCTTTAAACGTTTTATGTTTATAAATAAATTAATATATATATGATAATAAAACAAAATAGAAAAAAATTATAAAAATAAGATTTCCAATTTAATAATTCATATATATAAATAAATTATCAAATTTGACCAAGAATTAATGTGAAATGTAATTTAAAACTATTTTTTACTTTGAAGTGGTTTTGAAGTCTTTTTTTTTTTTTGTTAAAAAATTTTTTATTTATTATTATTCATATAATTTTTTTATTAATTTTTTTCTAAAATTTTGATAATATTGTAACTTTTTACTTATATGTTTGCAATAAAAAATACAAAATAATACTGCACTAATAATTAAAAAGGCTTTTCATTCATAACACTCTGCCTTTATATACACTCTAAAAATTTTTGTTGAAATTTACTACAAGACTTGTAGGCAACAGTTTTGCTGCTGTTTTTGTATTAAATAAACACACCTACTAAAATTCAACATGTGTTTAACTTTTAGCATTGTAGTTAAATTCAATAATAAATTTACTGTTGATGTTATAGTAAAATTAAACATGACTGCATTATTTCATTTCAGCAAGTATAGTTACGTTTTTAGCATTGAAATCATGCTTAAAAACGTGGTAATATTTGTATATCGGTATTGTTTGATCCAATATACTGGCACTGGCTTACTGAACAACTGAAAAAAGGCATTTTTGTTATTTGACAATTTTTTTAATATATGATGACGCGAGAAGTGCACTTCATAAAAGTTCTAAGTAAAGAACATGCTGCTGCATTTTAGAAATAAGGGCTAAACTCATTAAATTTATCTTCTTTATGCACTAATACATAATTTTTTTTTACATATGTTTACTAATACATATTGCTTGACTTGACTTTTTAACTGACTGAAAATATTTGTGCTTAACATAATTAATTTTAACAAAAACAACAGCACCAAAAACAAAAGCCCTTACACGATTATAAGCAAACTGGAATGAGAAATAAATGTATGCATGCACGACTGTGACTGTGTTGTTGAAAGTTAAACAATCGCTGCATTTCAAAACATTTATTGTAGTAGGATAAGTTTTTACTATTGATATTGTAGCAAAATCCATCTTCTGATGTTTAATTTTACTGAAATTTATGCTAAATTTAAAAAATTTTTAGATTGCTTCAAACCATTGATTTATATCGATATTTTTATTGTAGCAAAACAAAACAACATGTGTTTAATTTTACTTTAGTTTACGTTTTAACTGAAAAAATTCAAGATTACTTTAAAAATTGTGGAAAAATTATAATTCTATTGAATTTTCAACAAATTATTACTACTATAATAGTCGTAAACTTACACTTATTTTTTAGAGTGTACTTACAGCCCTATTATGGCAAATAAATTAATTGTTAACCATTGTTGAATATTTCTATATGTTTTTTGTAATTTTTTATTTCATAAAAAAATTTTAAGCTCACAAATATTAAATATTGATAAAAATTGTCAACTGCTTTTCAGCTATTGACAATTTCTTTAAAATTTTTTTCTTTTTGAGCTTTAAATTTTGTTTTGAAAACAACACACACATAGAAATATAAAAAATACTGGTTAACAATTTGTTAGTTTGCTGTTATTTTCAGATAAATCCGGTTTTTGCAAAAGTATTTTATAATCACAGCCGTGCATTGTAATACAACCTTTGATTGGTTTTGTCCATTATATCGGACAACCTTGCAAAAGGTAGGCAGCGCAGGTAGAAGTGAAAGCTATGTACAGGCATGTAAGCAAGTCACTTTCGAAATGGTTACCATTCCCAGTTGTGGGACACATTGTTTTTTGCATTTAAAGTATGCGTTAGACTTAAAAAATGTCCTTATTAGCTATATCAACTCCAGAAAAGTCAGCCGAATAAATCAACTATCTTACATGCACACATTGCACTTCTGCTTTGGATGATGAGCAAGATGATGAATAACATAAAAGAAGTGCCATTTTCTGTGGTTCTTGTGCCATTGAAGGCTTTTAAAATGAATATATTTTGTTATTTTTCGTAATTTTGGTGGTTTTATGCATATATTTTTATTTTTGTTAGATTTTTGAAGGTGTTTCACAACCGGATACAAATTTTTGTGGCTAAAAATAAACCCTACATTAAATTGGTCGTAAAATTTTTCAAAAAATTAACCCTTCATTAAATTGATCGTCAAATTTTTTTGTTTGACTAAATCAATATAGTTACTTAACTTCAAACTTAGCTTTTTTTATAAACTTTCCGTAGCTTTGTCTACATATCATGCACTTGATCAAAAGTTATGAGCCAAAACCTAACATGTTCCATAACCGGAGACATAACTCCCTTAGTAAACAATATAAGTCTTATCAATTGAAGCCAAAATTTTGTTTGTGCGATTTTGAAAAATCTCGGAGAATAACGAACCATGATTGAAATGGTCAAATGTGGTGGTAATTCTGAAGTTCCCCGTACGCTCTTTTTAACAATATGGCAGTATATGAGTAACACAATGCAAACAAACTTCAGGCAAAATATCTTGCCTGCGTCGAAGTCTTAAGTTTCAGCGAGTATTTATTTTGAACATATTAACATTAGTTAGTTCACGAAAAATATAGTCAAATTAAATAAAATGCAAAGTATGTATAAAACTGGGTCGATTTGTGTGAAGATTAAAAAAAACAGATGTTGCCTGGGTGATTTTTTAATATTTTTGATATTTTTAATACGAATTAAATTGAAATCTTTTTGCAATTTTTTTACAGATGTGCAACAGAAAATTAACTTTGCAGTTTCAATACCCGAATTCTTTAAAATATTGTACCTTGAATTTTGTGAATTTTTTCTTTAGAATTTCTTACGATAAATTTTTGTATGATAACGTATGTAACGTAAAAAAAACAGATGTTGTCTGGTTAATTTTTTAATATTTTTGATATTTTTAATCCGAATTAAATTGAAATCTTTTTGCAATTTTTTTACAGATGTACAACAGAAAATTAACTTTGCAGTTTCAATGACCCGAATTCTTTAAAATATTTTACCTCGAATTTTGTGAATTTTTTCTTTAGAATTTCTTGCGATAAATTTTTGTATGAAAACGTATAAAAACGTTAGACCATTTTTAGGTTGAATTGGGTGTGAGAATTTTATTTCTGGTATCAATTTTTCTCTAGCTGTGTACGTTTTTATACAAATATTAAAAAAAAAATTTCTAAAGAAAAAATTCACAAAATTGAAGGTGTGTAAGGGTAAAGTTTACACCCAACCTCCTTTTTTTTCAAGACTTTTTATATCCGAACCGAAAATTGCACAGGCAGCATTGGTTTGCAAATCGACCCAGACTAATATATATATATATAAAAATATAGTAATATATTCTTATTAAATTTTTCAAGATTTTTTATATTGTTAACTATGTTTCTCCATTTTGCAGATGACTTTAGTATTGTAACAAGAAATTAACAATCTAAAGCCACGCCTCTCTTAAAAAGCAAACATGAATATTGACAACCTCCAATACAAGCACAGCTCATCAATACACTCTCATAGGTTAATCATACCATATATACCAATGTTCATAATTAATCATTTAAACATTCATCATTATCACACGTCCTGCCAACGCACAAACATGCCTACATATTTAATATAAATATGTATTTCAGCTTGTGTTTTGCTTCAAGGATACATTCGCCAAAATTGCGCAATAATAACAACTACAGTATCTGACAATTACTTTATTCGAAGGACATTGGCTGTCGTTATCTTTGGATATGTGTGTGTATGAGTGCATGCTCGTAAGCAAATGTTTAGCAATGTTCAAAGCCTAAAAGCGTAAAAGTAATGTTATGCAGCTATATTTAAGTGAGCTAGCATGTATGATTTATAGCTCCAAGTACTATGTATAATTGTATATGTGTAAGTGTCAAGTGTCAGATACTACTAAATATGGCTATGTTGACTTATGCATTGACGCCCCATTTCCGCTGTATTATTGCGTAACTTCTAACAGCAATACTATCAATATATATTTGCATGAGTATCTTCTATAAGTTTGAATGTATTAGTTGTCAAGGTACATGTGTGCGTGCGTTAAGTTTAGTGTCTGCTCTTAATTGCCACGATTTGAATACGATTTATATTGATTTCAATAAAATAAAGTTGTGCAAAGAAAAAAATTCCGACTGTGAAGTTACGACTGTAATAATAAGCTGAAGATATATGGCTGTAGGTATCATAAAATTTTATCATAAAACATAAGATAAAAAATGTCAAATAATTAAAGCTAAAATCACGATACGATAATAAAAGTTTTTTCTAATATAACAGATTTTTGATAACGTTTTCTGGTAAAACAATAAGAAAAAAAAAATTAATTGTACGTGTATAGGCTTTAAACATATTTGGGCCTGAGTAATATAAAATATAGATTTGATATTTTTACGAAATTTCCTTTCGGCCTTTTTCAAAAACTGTTCTATTGCTTTTTTTAACAGTAGTCGTAAACTGTTTAAATTTTTAAAGAGATTGTTTTTTTTTAATTTTATTTTAATGGCAAGTTTTGTCTAACCGTCGTCATCGCTATGTATCGTGAAAATACACATCAACGACAAGCAGGACACGAGAAGCCATAGAATATCGTATAGAAAAAAGTATCTCAAGCTTAGCTTGTTGTTGGTTTGCTCTTTAGTGATACAAAACAAAGCGATAAAAGGCGAGTACTTCTATGAAGAAACATAGAAAACTTTATTTAAAAACTCCCTAAAACTATGCAACTCAAATTTCTTACGAAAAAATATAGTCAACACTTTTGCTCAATGCCTAGTTTTTTCTCTTTGAAATAATATGATTAGCTTTTTTATAAATTCTTCATTGTGTATTGAAATTGTTATAGGATACAAGCTATTTCAGCACAAGCAACTTAAATTTCTATCCTTAATCCTTGCTCTTAACCTTAATTCAAAGTGAAAGTCACGATTTTCTTGTTTGCAAAATTGTCTGCATTACCGCTTAAGTGACTGAAACGAAAAACAAATAAACTAAGAAAAACAAAACAGCAACAGATAGCAAAAACATCAACACAAATCAAATTCAACTACAAACACAACAATGTCTGCCCTAAATTTAATACATTTACCTCAGCGTGATATTTCACAAATTTTTGCTCAGCACTGAAAATATTTGCCAATTCATCAAAATACTGAGCACAAAATGTTGAACAAGTATGTTGAGCACAAAACAAAAACGCTCAAGTATATAGAATGGCAAAAGTAAAGCTTCTAGAAGGAGCTACATCACGATTTGTTGTTTTTGCTGATCTTATATTATATCATAGCTCTTTTTTTTGTGAGGTATTTATTGCTCACAAAAAAAAAATACGCGTTGTGAATGTAATAAGCATGAAGTTTGCTTATGTTCTAAGCAACAACAACAACAACAAATTTGCTGTTAAAGTTCTTAATTACTCTCCATTCGACGGTTTACTTCGCAAGAACCAACAAAAAAGACTTTCGGTTCTCATTAAGACTCTAAAAAATTTATGCATAAAAGTTTCAATCCTAGCATAATTTTACTAGTTTTGAGAAATGATAAAAAAAAAATCAATAAGAACAACTGCTTTGGCTTAGAAGAAGATTCTTAAAATTCCAGCGCATTTTTTCTTAATTTTACTCAATTAATTTCATAGCCGTAGCGTTGAATTTTGGAACCACGAATATCTTCTGAATATCACTATAAATATGTGATAAGTACAATAAAATATATTATGTGTAAGTTATTTATTTAACGGACAAAAAATATTGAATAGTTTGTAATTACATAACAATTTCAGATGAGAATATTTTCTGGTTTCATACTTTTTTGACCGTAATGTTTAGCAATCGGGTTTAAGGTTTTTGAACTTATTCTTTATTTAAATTATTTTGGGAACATAGTTTTTATATAATAGAAAGTAATAACTACTAATCAATTGTTTGATGATCAAATTATTAACAAAGATGTTTGCTAAGTGAAAATAATTTTTTTTAGTTCATGGCTTTATGTCTTTTAGAGGACGCCATATTCAATATAATGTGACGTCACATAGCCTATAACCTGTGGACGAAAAACACGCTTTCAAAGATATTGTATTTGTCAAATAATGATAGAGTTTAGAACTAGCGATTTAGTTGACTTTCTGTCCTCTAGAGGATGCCATTTTCAATTTAATGTGACGTCACATAGTTTTTAACTAGCGAATGATCAAAACGCTTCCAACGATACCTCATTTATTTATTTTATATACAAATTTTTTTTAGTTCATGAAGTATTTCCACTAAAGGGCATACTATTCAATTTAATGTGACGTCACATAGCCGATATCAAGTAAATGATCAAAACGCCTCTAACGATATGTTATTTGTCAAACTATAATAAGAAGTTCAGAAGTTAGGGTGGAACAGATGAACATACATACATGCATGCCGGTCAAACACACATATTGCTCCTTTTACATCGCCGTAGTCGGGTAAAAAACAGATGCCACCATGACTGATGGTGATGATTCCGATTTAGTACGTACTTAAATATGTGATAAAATATTTTTTTCACTTAACAAATGTTAACGTTTTCCAAAACAATACAAGTTCTTGCAAGCATTGATGTCGAAATCTTCCCCTCAAGGTAATATTATAAATGTATACTATGGTTGCGGTTTCTATACGAAGGTAAAGCTACGATTAAAGCGGGGCGTGTGTGATTCCCTGGAAATGTTTTTATGGAGTTGGTATTTTTGACATAAGATCAACTCAAAATTCTGTGTCGTTACCAGAGTATTTTTATTTTACTAAGAAAAAGACTTTCTCTGATATACTAAGAAGACAATTGTACCAAAATCATCTCATATTTTTTTCTTGTCAGTTAAGAGATTTTGCTCCAAAATGTCGATGTTTTCTTTAAAGTAATTGAGCGATGCATAACAAATAGGCGTAGTTGGATCAGAACTATGCCCACTTCCCATACAAAACAAAAAGTTTTCTTTATATTTTTCTCTTAGTTAGTGTGATTTGTATGTGTTTGTTTGCTTTGCAATACATATATGTATACATAAACGCACATGCGTTTCTAAACTAATTTAATATTCATAGAAAAATACAGGAAAACAAAGAACTGAAAAACTCGTATACACACACACATCAACAAACACATAAACAAACACGACCTACCAAGTCATATACCCAAGAAAGCATGAACAGCATCCTGTCAGCCTTCAGCAACTTATCGCTGTAATGAAATCTGTATGTAGCTAGTTAGCTATGTGTTTTTTAAGAATTTTCTCTGCTATTTATTCTCGTATGTACTACATCCATGATTCGCTCAAGCAAACAGAATAGAAAAAAGTGGCACAGCTGTGCATGTTGCATACTTTTAGGCTAAATCCATTTGAAAGATTTGAAATTAAAATTGTATGCATTGTGTGCTAAGTACGCAGAGAACGAAATGTAAGAGGTGTATATAAAAAATAAAAAAAATTCAAGTGCTTTTTTGTCTATGTTTGTGTATCTCAAAAATTCCCAGTCTCAGCTGACTGCTGCTTTTCTAGGTTATGTCAACTGATTCTTGTATTAAAGAAACATAAATCAAAATCAAAGTCACAAACAAAGCCTCAAAAGTAGATATTAAAATGCCATGAGATGAGTTGGGTTCGAAGCACAATATTATGAAACAAAGCTGTTTGTGGTTTCTTGCTGTCATTTGAAATGTGTCGAAATATTTTAATTATTTAATTTGATTTATATAAATAACTCAACAAACTCTGTGTTATTAGAGCTAAGCAGAATATTAAATAATGCGGTATATCCAAAGATATTAAAGTAATTGGAATTAATGAATTGAGTTTTATAAATTAAGTTTTATTTGAGTTTTATTGAATAAATGAATTGTTTGGCAGATAGATGATTTTAAATTTGTTGAGTTCCCTTTTACGAAATTAGTCTCGGCTTGTGTAAAAAGTAACCATTTTATTTAAAAAGTTGGTAATAGGTCTTTTTTGGTACTCGATTCAAGTAACTTGAAAGCGTTTCTTGACACATTTTTCAAGCTCGAGAGAGAAGAATAACAAGCAAAATGCTATTACAATTAATCGAACTTTACTTCAAGTTAGTACGGTAACAGACCTAATGAAAGTTAATTTTCAAATCTAAGACATGTTCAAAATTTTACAAGACTTAAAAAAGTGGCTTTTAAAACTGACTTTTCAACTGCCAACGCTGTTATACTTTAAATTGAAATTTTATACTATATACAAAGTTCTTATTTATAGACCAAAACAATTATGAATTTCCTCTTTTCTTTTCTTTCAGGTAAGTTTAAAAAACTTTTACTTGATAAGCCTTAATCACTGAACGTAAGTAAGTATATAACTTAAAGTTATTTTAGTATTGCATTATAAGAATTTAGATGTGGTTGTTATTGTGTCAGGACGATTCCCTTATTCGCTCAGTGAGCTAGTGGAGGCAGCTTTGGGAAAACTCAGTCTCTGGCCGACCAGTTGCTGCCTAGGAGTTAGCCCAGCAAGACGGATCTGATGCTATTGACCGCAAAAATTAAAGTACCTCAATTTTTCCTTCCAAAGCCAAACATCCAACCTTTTACACTATCTAGCAGCGCAAAATATCTAGGAGTCATTCTAGATTCTAAGCTCAGCTGGAAACTCAACATCGAACAAAAAAGGGTAAAAAAGGTATGCATGTAACTAGGACCATAGAGTGCCAAATTTGAGCCCGGGGGGTAAAAAATTCGGGCCCACCTGAAAATTTTTTCACCACCATATTAGCAGTTATTAGTGATTCGACATGTTATCAGTGAAACTTAGGAACACACTTAGGAACACAAGGAAACTTAGGCTGAACACCACAAAGTGGAGTATGGCTTTGTGCAAATTGATCTAAGCACGACCTAAATTAAATTTTGTCGATAAGGTAGTGCTTCCTTAATAACTTAAGTAATTCTCAAGTTACCTAAATGCTTCCTAAATTAGAAAGCACTGCCTTATTGACACAATTTAGCTTAGGCCGCATTTAGATCAGTTCGCACACAGCCTATATAAGCAAATAACTAACAAAAAAACGTGTCTTATAACCCAAAAAATCGATTTCTATACTCCCCATTCTTAGCGTCAATTTGGTATATAAACACCCTTTCAGGGCATTTTTTTTTATATTTACATCAACTGGAATTTAAGTTTGTCAATCAAAAATCAACACTTTGTTTTTACACTGAATTGATATAAGGATTTCTTGTTACAAGTATATTGTGTCCAATTGACACTAAAATAATTTGAGGGTTTATTTTCCTCATTAACAAATATTACTGATATCTTCATTACTTTTAAAGGAATTCAAGTAAAGTTTTTACGATCATAATTATTCAAGGATTTTTCTTAAAACTTTATAACTTCCAGAATATTATTGGAAATATTCAAAGGAGGTTTGAATGGTGGTTTTGCAATTAATTTTTTTAAATATCCAACAGCTTCCTTGTTAGCGCAGCATGAATGGTACAACTCTATCGATTTTCGATTTGAATAACTCGATTTTTTTCGAGTATCTCAAAATTACGAATAATTTGAGTTATTTTTCTCAAACATTATCAATTTTTTTTTACTCAAAGTGTGACTTATTTTTTCTTACATGTTCAGTGAATACTCGCAATATAACATACCCAGCAGAAATTAAGGCCTTAACCCATTAACTACGATTGTGTATTTTTTTAACTCATACAAATGTTTATACTGAATTGATCATATCTCAGGATTGATAACATCTAAGTGTTTATTTCTTTGTTTGTTGCTTTAAGAAAACATAGAGTTAAAATATTCTTTGGAGTGTGCCAAGACATTTTTAGGTTAACTACTAAATTTTCAAAGTTATAGCTCTCTTAGCCAATTAACCAACTATACCAATATAATTTATACTATACTATACTATAAATTTCTGATATAAGACCGTTCTGTCGTTGCAGCAGAATTTGTGCCTCTTTAGAACACATTACCGACGGTTGGGTATTTTTTTACCCAACTCATATCTCGACTACGGTGAAAGATACACAGTTAAAATTTAATGTGGTAGTTTCTGTGGTCAATATCAGAAAGAGCATGAAATTTAAAAAAATTTACGAAGCATTTAGGAGCCGCTAATGGGTTAATGAAACTTAAAGCTTACGTCAATAATGAATTATGCAAGACTTCTGTTTTTAGCACAAAACAAAAACATTTATTTTTGAAAAGGAGGATAAGAAAAAGGGAAGACATTTTGGAAATAATTTTTTTTTTGAGTCTGCCACTTTAAAAAAAATTGGTACATTTATTGGATGAGTAGTTTTAAAGCTACAGTGACATTGCAAATGTAAAAAATAAAATTAACTCAATTTAAAACATTTGTTGTGAAAAGACTATAATACACAGAGACCGAAAATAATTTTACGTAAATAATACAAAAACAATTGGGATCCAAATTATTTTTATACCTTACGCATGGACGTTCGCAGGAGGAAAGGGGGAACTCACCTCCCCCTAGACGGTGCACAATTTTTATATATCTTCATATTAAATCAAAAAAGGCGTAATTATAAATTTAAAAATTTTAAGACAGAAGCAAAAAGCTTTCTAAATTGTTAGTTACGCTTAAACTTAGGGCTTTGAGAACTTTGTGAATAAAAACGTCGTTTTAAGTTGTAGATGTGTACAATTTTGCGTAACATGTATTTTGACAAAGTGTATCATCATCAGTAAAAAAGTCGATTTTGAATTTTTTGTAACCTACGGCTTGTTTTATGAAAATATGTTTACTATGTACTCAATGAATTTTGAAGAGAATACAAAAATACATTTTTGAGCTAATTTATAAATAAAGCTGAGCTAAACCGTGTTCATATTATGCCGTGTTCATATTATACGTAAGGCCGTGTTCATATTACGCGTTTTTGTCGCGATTGCGACACCGCTTTGTATATTGTACGCATACATTTACGAACAATCCTAATACCTGGTTACGAAAAAAAACCTTCTTTTTAGCTGGGGTTTGAACCACGTTTATTTAGCTAATGGGCCACGTACTCTTCCAGTAGGCTATGGCCACCTTGCAATCCCACATTTCCTTATATTCGGTGATTGTTCGACAAAGCAGGCCTTGTCTTCTACTTTTTTGGATAGTTGATTTGGTTTCCTTATTTTAACTCTTTTTGAGCAGTCCGAAAAATGTTTTGTTGGTCGGCCAACAATAATCTGTTGTTTTTTATCACAAACAAGTTCAGATAAATTAATTTTGCCTTCAAGCCGCTTACTATTAGCTGTGATAAAGCTACCTTTAGTTATGTGTGCTCTTATCCATTTTTGCTGAAATCTTTGAATCAAAGATCTCAAATAAGGCTTAAATTTATTAAAATTAATTTCACTGCGTGATCCTAAGCTTATGTTACCACAAACCCAGTCCAATGTACGCTCAAACTGATAATCTTTATCAAAACATGACCACATATAGAAAATTTGTTATGTCGAAATTTTTGAGGTCATTGTTTTTTTTTTACAATTTTGTACATGGGTGAGGCACCTAGGGGCAAAAACTTGTTGCAAGCATGTTAGAAAATAGATCAAATAAGACCACATTTATAGTGGTTCATTTATATTTTTTGATATAATAAAGATTTTGCTTTCCAAAAATTGCTAACAGTTTCTAATACTTACAAAAAATATCAATGTTGTAAAAGTCAGAAAAAATCAATTGTTGCGTTTTTTTTTAAATTGGTTTGTAATTTTTTAACTAATTGGTTTTGATATGAAGTAAGAAAAAAAGAATATAAATAACTTCACTCTAAAATGCACACATTTCGTTGCAAGATAGTCAATATTTTCATTGTTTTGATCATTTTTGTATTCATTATTTTATGTTGACATTCGCAGTAACGTTGTTTTGTAGTGATGCCAGCTAATTAAAAATATTTTTATTTTTATCATAATAAATATATGCTCTTTTGTGTTTTATTACAATGTTATCGGAAATTAGCAAAAAAAAAAAATGAATTAAGTGCTCCTACTTTCGCAAAATCTTACACTGCGCGCCGTTTTGATTTCATTTGAAATGCTATTGAATAGTGATGTCGATAAAAACAATCGAATTTTCCAGTTTCGATTACTTTGACTCTTTTTACATTGTTCAAGACTTAAAAGCAAGTATTTGGAGTTTGTAGGACAAATCGTGGTCAGCTTACGTGAGTTTCGGTGACGATGGAGAAAGAGGACACTGTACTGTCTTTTGTTCTAAAAAACCTGGATTTCAAGTCTTGAACAATGTTAAAGGGATCTTTTTAAACGTCCTATTTTAAAGTGATGAGAAAAACTGGAAAATGTATACATATAAACAATCGATCGAATCTAATAATTTTTCATAGTTCATTTTTCCATCAAATTTTTCATATGTAATTTGTTATTATATTTCATTAGCTGCAGAAACTATTTTTATTTAACCAAATCAAAATGTGAGTTAAAGAAAATGTTCAAAAAATATTTTTCTTTTAAATAAGAAAATGAAGCTTTTTTTTTTTTTTTGGATTCGCCCGGAGGTTTGAAATCTTCCAAAGATACGTATACCCGACCTATACGCATGCACGATTCACATCCTAAAATCTGCCCGAATCAACCGGGACAGACAGAATGCACCTACGTACTAAAACATACCCCCTATTGGCAATTAGGATTTTCCACTAATCAAATTAATTGGCTTTTCAGCGGAATTTAAAAATTGAATATATATAGTAATTATCAATTTAAGGTACCCGAAAAACAATCAAAAACACTAAACTCATTTTAAACTGGTTTGCGGCCATTGTCCAACCCAAGGATCTACGTGGAAATGAGATAAATCTCATATCCGCCAAATCAAAATCCCAATTAGTTGGATATGCATTTGGGCCAACGCAGGCATAAACTTGTATGGAAAAGAGATATACTCTGGCACACCAATCCAGGTGATAGTGTGAGTTCAGTCTAATTTCAAATCAGGAAACCACGTGAGCACGTAAATCCCAATTCGATTAAAAATTAAAATATTGAATAATTAAAAAGTGAGTTTTAAAAACGATTCATATTTGATGGTGCTTAATTTATAAAACATAATATCGAGACAAAAAAGAGAAACAGAACAATCTCAATTGCCAATATTACATTGTTATAAAATTGCGTTAGGTATAATAGGATGAAGTTAAATTGATTTAATTATTTAAATGTAATATAATTTTCCATTTTAAGACGTCTACCGAATCAGAAAAATTAATCATGTTGAAGTTATCATTGAAATCACTGCACATACATCGTAAAGGTTCATGACGAGCGTAATTAGAACTGCACTGACTCAACTTGAAAAACAGAAAATGTCTAGTTCCTCTCCTTGGGATGTTAAAATTTAGAGCTGAGATGAGATATTCCGAATTAATCTCGCCACGAAGTAATTTATACAGAAACATGATATTAAGCATCATTCTTCTGCTTCTTAGGGAAGGTAGTAAAATAATTTTAAGGCGTATTTCATACGATGGAAGCATAATATTGGGGTTCGAACGACTATGACATAAAGCAAAAAGTAAAAACTGTTTTTGAACGGATTCTATGGCGTCGATGTAGACATTATATTGTGGGTTCCATACAACTGATGCATATTCAAGAATTGGCCTTACGAGAGAGGTATATAATAATTTAGTAGTAAAGGGATCACTGAATTCTTTAGCCCATCTTTTAATGAAACCAAGGACTCCTCTTGCCTTATTTATCACCATATTAACGTGGAGATTGAAGCGAAGTTTTGAATCCATAATAACACCAAGATCTAGAAAACTGGAAACTATTTCTAAGTAAGTGTTATTTATAGTGTAATTTATGTTACTAGCAGATCTTCGCGAGAATATCATTTGCTTACATATTTTTTAAGTTGAGATTTAATATATTTAAGCTACACCAGTCCACAAGTCTATTTAGATCAGATTGTAAAAGATGTCGTTCTTCGGGTGATTTGTTACAAAGAAAAAGTTTCACGTCGTCAGCGTACATTAAGACATTACAGTGTTTTATTACCGAAGAAAGATCATTAATGAATAGTAAAAATAAAATCGGTCCAAGATGACTGCCCTGAGGAACGCCAGAAGTGACCGAAATACTTTTTGAAAGAGAATTATTATATAAAACCTTTTGAGTACGTCTAGATAAATACGAATTTATCCAATTTAATAATGTGACAGGAAACCCAATAAGGTGGAGCTTTTTCAAAAGAAGATTATGATTAACACTGTCGAAAGCTTTGCTAAAGTCCGTATAAATAACATCAGTCTGCATTCCCAAAGTAAAACCATTTATAACACGCGTAGTAAACTCTAAGAGGTTTGTTGTAGTGGACTTACCCTTCAGAAAACCATGTTGAAAGACTGAAATGGTGGAAGACACGGAGTGGGTTAATTGATCAGTTATGATTTTCTCAAATAACTTAGGGATTGCACTTAATTTCGACCAATTTTGACCATATTTTTATCCGATTTTATTTTTTAATTGCTCTTTGCCAAGGTAATTATTTATTTAATGGCTTAGGTATGTATTTGAAATTGTTTGATTACATGTCAGTCCATTGACTTACATTTTACTATGGCAACCCGAATTATTCATATTTTCAATATCTATGGTGAGTACCTTTTGACATATTGAAATTTTCCAAAGATTCTTAATTTTTTTTTTGTCAAGAACAGGAATAACATTTTGAAATCTCAAACGTAAAAACCGGTCTGAGGAGTGCATTGTTGACATTAGTTTGAGAAAATCGTGTATTTTGTAAATTATGGACCGGTGAAGGTTAACGATTAGTCGAGGAGCTAAGTTTTATACATTGATAGATGTATTTTAGATTGAAAAAAAAAATAGTTTTGAACACTTTAGTTACCTATCTCAAATAGTTTGTTCATTAAAAATGAAAAAACTGAAAAAATAAATCATTTTGAATATTCCCATTTTGCTGCTCTTTTTATAAAAAAAACCTCATAATGATCCCACTTTTCATTGTATTTAGCTCACTTTTGAAATAAAGCAAAGGTTTTTATATCCTCTAACGATTAAAAGTATAGTTGAAGAAAGTTTTCTAACTTAAAGACATCTAATTTGAATTTTAATTTAAAAAAACCTAAATTTTCAACAAAGTGGTCGATTTCAAGTACGTTAAGCGGAGGTTTTTAGTTATCCGATTTAGTTAAAATTTTAAGGGAATTATTTTTATGTCCAATGGAACATTTTTGGCCCCCGGCACAAACAAAAAAATCGGTTTGAAATTTCCAGTGCAATCCCGGGCTTGCCTAAAGATCACTGTAACTTTAGAACGACTTTCCGATCAATTTTAAATGTTTTCTACAAAATTTGCAAATTTGCTGTATGCCACTAAGTTATCTAATATTTTTTCATAAAAAATATTTTTGTCAAATAGCTATACATCTTTTATGTGAAAAGAATATTTGTTATCAATTATTTTAATGTGTGGCAAAAAACAAGTCCTAAACATGACCATTTCTTGTACGTGCCAACTAGTTGTGACCCTAAAGTGATCTTACACTTTGAAACAGAGTGTAGATATTCGCAATGTTAAAATGTTCTTATTCACATTATTTTCATACACAATATTTGCAATAAATTTTCTTAAGCTCACATACTAAGAAAAACATATAGATGCGTAACTGCTACATCTTACAAAAATGTAACAAAATTTAATTTAAATAAAATTTTGTATTCTTTTTCACCATTTACCATGCCGCTGCTCTGAAGCTTAAGGCATACATTTTCACTTTTGCAAGCTTTATTTTGACTTTTAAAGCAGTTTCAGCAGTTGTAGCGGGTTTAACATTAATATAAATTATAAAAAAAAGAAAGAGTTAATAAAGCATTTTCTGATTTTCTTTCTCGTCATTGGCTGTAGTACAAAGGCATGCGATGACATGACAAACTTTCGCTTTCAAAGCAATTTTCATTCATACGCCAACGAAAGGACCAAATTTCCCCTTACACAAGCCTTCGAGAGTGAACCACCGGATACCCACTCTTCATGTAACTACTTAACTCAGAGTTGGCTTTCAACAAGGAACGTCCACGAACATGCACACTGCATTGAATGGGGACGAAAATAAAAAATCAAGAAAAGTCACACTTTCACAAATTTGGTATGCCAATGATTCAGCAGTGACAAATAAGAAAGAATTTTTTTTCATTTGTTTTTAATAAAAAAAATGCAAAATATTTGAACTTTATCTTTTTTTCAATTCAACATTTGTATAAAAGCAAACAAATTTTTCAAAATATGAGATAGCTATACAACAAAGTATGCAATATGATTTGAAATGATTTTAGATCACGTAAATTTTTTGATTGAAGCAATTCAATTTTAGACGTTTTCGAAATATAAAAACTACGAAATGACTACCACCGATTTGGGTTTAGTTTTGCATGGAGCATTACTGACGGAAATAGAAAAGTTTGATTAGAGGAAAAAAGTTTGACGTGATTTTTTCCCATTTTTTTGAACTTCGAAAATTGATTTTTTCCAAAATTCATATCTCAAACACTTCTTAACCGAATGTTAAGTTAGAACTACAGTTGGAAAGGTAATTAAACGGCCTTAGTGCAAAAATATTTTTTTTTTTATAAATAAAGTTCAAAGAACCAATCTTTACTTTACGTTACTTTACTTTTTGAAAAAGTTTTGGTGGTTTTGCTAGTTGGGGGCTCCATCCCTTGCGGTAACGTAATTAATTGCAATGTAGGGATGCATGGAACCTAATTTAAAAATTCAAGCTTTTTCTTAAAGCTTGCAAAAGTACCTTTTGAACAATATAAAAAATAATTTGGGGTTTCAATACTTTAATGAGATATGGTCATTTTATTATCTAAACAAAAATAGTTTTTGATTAACTAATGAATTCTTAACCGAATTTTAGGTTTGAAATACCAAAAAAATAAAAATAAGAAATAATTTTTGGGAAATTTTGGAGGTTCCATTCCTTACACTAAGGTAATCAATTCGATGATTAATTCGATTTTTTTTTAAACTGGCAAAATTACCTTTTAAACAATATAGGTGAGGACTTAAACATAACCATCAAATTTTCCCAAACAATTTTTGAATTAAAGTCCTTTCAAACTTATTAAATTAAATTACCTTTCAAACGATAGTTCGGATAATTCGGTTAAGAAATTTGGTTGTTAACAAAAAAATATTTGTGTTTAGATGTTAAAATGACCATATGTAACTAAGCCATTTAGTCCCCACGCTAATTTGTATATTGTTGGAAAGATAATTTTGCAAGCTTTAATAAAAAAAATTTTCTAAATTTTTTAAATAGTGTTCCAAGCATCCCGACTTCGAATTTAATTACCTTACCACAAGGGATGGAACACTTAACCACAAAAATTTCACAAAACAATTTTTAAATTCAAGTTCGTTTAATTACATTTCCAACAGAAGTTCAAACTTAGCATTCAATAAGGAAGTGTTGGAGATATAAATTTTAGTAAAAATCAATTTCCGACGTTTTTGTCGATTTTTGTCAATTTTGTGCATCCTGTAACTCCGCCCGAAATCACTTCAAGCTTTTATTCTAAAATTTAAGTTTTTTATTTCCGTCAGTGATACTCTATGAAAATTTTCACCCGAATTGGAGGTGGTCATTTAGTAAGGCCAGTACCTTCAAAATGAAATAATTGTTGTTTTGCCAAAATATTATTATTCAAAATAAATTACTTTACCTCTTAAAGAGGCGTTTTAAAGCCAAAAATGACCAAAGTTTAGAAAATGAAAAAAAAAAAACTATATTAGATAGTCATTAAATTTTAATATGTTATTTTAAATGGTATTTTTCAGTTTCTGAAATTTTATCTGCCCTGTTTTTGGTTTTTGTAAATTCTGATCAATTTTGTTTCAAAATATTGCTTAAAAAAAAATTACAAAAGCTTTAAAGGCCATAAAGAAGCTTCTTTGATTCCGTCCATTTTTTCTTATTTTAATCTGATGTAAATATCTTGTCTCTGTTTTCTAAATATTATTTAAATAATAATAGAAATATTTATACTTTATTTCTATATTTTTATATAAAGTTTCTGAATTTTTATTTTATTATTTGTATTGATGTTATCAATATTATTTATTTATAATAAACATTTTATTGTAAAAATATTTTTATTTGCTTGTAAAATTTATGACGTTTTTAACGTGATTGCTTTTTCTGAAAAATTGTATAGAAAATCGTATTTAAAATTTTTCAAAAAAAGGACAAGACCTAGCAAAATGGGCTTTCTCACCAATTCTATTCGAGAATTTTTGTTAAAAAAGGTGAAGAAAATTAAGAATATTTGGGATTTTTGATGATTTTAACAACTAAACTGTCTTACCAACAGAACATGTTTCTTAAAATCAGCAATAATAATTTATTAATAGTTGCTATTTCAAAACATATTAGTGGAGTTTACGATCTAGTGCAAATTATCATACTTGAGCGCATTTTCAAAATATTATTGTATATATTTGCACTAGACTTACAAAACACACATATTAGCACTTGCTACGTTCTTGCGAAAATGCACCACTGAAAACCTATAGCTTATAAATGCTATAAATATGCGTTGTAAGCTCAATCAACTCATCAACTAATTGCAGCAGAAGACAAAAACACTCTTCAGCTTCTTTCATTAAACAGTCTGTTTTTTTTTTACTTTTTTCGGCATAATATTGCAGATTAAAACAAAATACAAAAAGCTTATACCTCACAAACTGATTCTATTTTTTCTTTTTCCTTTTAAAAATTAGCTGTGTTTAGTTTTGCAACAAGAGTTACACAAAACATGCTTTTTACAATTGATAACAAATTTTGCAATATAGTGCAAATTAGATCGTGACCCTATAAAGTTTGTATGTTTCTATTAAAAACGCTTTATGTTGTTACAGTTGTTATTGTTGTTGTATTATGCAAAGAAAAACAATGCAAAGCACACATAATAGATATCTGCTTGGTTAAGCAAATTACATATTTAATAATTTCATTTATATGACCTTCTTCAGATAATGTAAATTAAATTTATTATGAAAAGAAGTGAAGCTGTTTTAACTTTGCTAATTCTAAAGTGTGGGAAACCTGTACATTTCCAGTTTGTGTTGTGTTACTGTATCGAAAAAACGGGATACCGAGTTAAATTTTTTCCGAAAGTGTGAAATTAATTTGACTGTTATCTTCTTAACAATACATTTTTTTGGTTTTTAAGATTTATGGGTGTTGCCACGTTCTCTTTTTTAATCTCGCACATATTGTTTTTTGTGGTGATTAGTTTCTATAAAATGCATAGTTCTTCCATATTTAAAAGCTTCTACTTTAATAAGAGGCAAGATATAGTGTTGACATTGTATGTGAGTTGCCTCGTTGCCTTTACCACTTATATTACTTGTGGGAACTGATTTTGATGACTGTTGAATTCTCATACACATGGAAACTCTGTTATTTATTTGAGCAATCTTTTACTGTTCTTGTTTTTTTTTTCCACAAATCCAAGTGGTAGATGCAATTCGGAGAGCAAAAAACGATAAAGCAAAACATTGGCGTAACTATAATGTCACTACTGACAATTAATGTTTATTCTTTCAGCCATAGGGATATTTAATTTACTTGTAACCATATAAATCAATTGAGTACCCAGATTTTATGTATTAACATGTAAAAAAACTAAACAAAACCTTAAAAATTTCATAAAATGAGCCGTGTTTTACATAATGAATTGTAGTTTGGCCTTAAATGAAGCAAATGAAAGTTTAATTTTAATATAAATTTAATTCGACTACTTTTTTCGATTGTGTAGTAACCAATTTATTTGTGTAGCTATGCACGGCTGATTTAAATTGTAAAAATACTTTTGACAAGTGAAATTGCTGTTGGAAAGCATAAAATTTTTTTAATGAAATCGACGATTGTTTGCTAGTTTTATCGTGCTGGAACAGAAGCTAACAATTAATAAACTGTTTTAAAATTATCGCGACAAGAGAAAGTTATAGGCAGTACAGAAAATCCATTGCCAAAACTGCATAAATAAGTAAGTAAAAATTGATAACAATTTCAAAACAGCTCATTTTGACGTTATAATTACGCCTTTGTTATTGTTTTGCTGTCGGAGAGAGCGTTTTTATAGTGCATCTACCTGGTTATTCTGCCATGCACAAATCATTATTTTACTTTTTCTCTATCATTGTAAGACTCACTCTGAATAAAGCTTTTATAACGTTAAGTCGTGTTTGTGTTCTTTTTTCCGGCCTGCAATTTTGTTCTAAAAATGACATTTTTGATTTCAATTTGAAGACCATAGCTTTCATGTGTCAAGTTATTAATTTTTTTTTTGATTCTGTTGCTAAGCGCCACTTATTGCAAAATTTTTTCAATTGTGTGCACAACAAATGGCTTTCTATGCAGAAAGTTCAGTCTATAGCTTTTGAAGCTTTTTTGATTGTTTCTTACCTTCGTACTGTAAGTATCTGCATTTTAAACTTTTCAGTGGATTGGGCCAATATATTGGATACGCCAGCAAGTAATTTTTATATTTATTTTGCAACCCTTTTTAAGAATCAAATTGTTTGGTTCAATGAAAAAAAGATGAATCAACATGACAAAAAAAATGTAGAGAGATTTTTGACATTAAAGTCAGTGGGATTTTCAATTTTGGGCCGAAGAAAAGCACAAAAAAAAAACTTGTTTGGCCTATTTTATAAGAATAAATCAACCTTGCAAAAATGTAATTAATTTTTTTTTATCTTTTAATAGCTTTAATGATAAGAATATTAAAAGAGTTTGAAATACAAAGATCTAAAGGGTTAAAAAACCTTCAAAGGATTAAAAAAAAAAAAAAATTTGTGCCGAACAGAATCAAACCCATTTTTTCTTTGTACAAGCTTGCGAAACGTAAGTAGCGCAAGTAAAAATCAAAGGTATGTTTTTTTTCATTTTTTAGGACCTAAATGATAGAAATATATCCTCAAAAAAATTTTTTTTTGTTAGCTTAGCCTAGCCATTGAACAGTTTAAATAAAAAACCAACTAAACTGGTTTAAAATTAATGACAGCAGAGGGAAAAAAAAACTTTTTGACACTTTCTAGACTCTTTCTTAATAGAAAAATGTAAAATCTGCTCTGATTTTGTCCTCTTAAAAAAAGAGAATTTATAAAAAACTTGCTCCGTCAACATACTTGTTTTTTTAGGTCCAAGGAAGCTACCCCAAGTGTCTATTTGATCGCAACCCCATTCAGTACAAAAGTATTATTCTATTTTTCTAGCTTTTTGACATAGGTTAAGTAAGATTTGTTAACTTTTGTGTTTTGTCCCCTACAAAATAGTGTAAAAAAAAAATATATATACGCGTAGGTCCAAGGGAGGGACCCCTGAGAACTGAATGATTTTAACCTTTTTTATATTTTTCTTAAGTGCCTAGCTAAGAGCCAAACATGCAAAATTTCATTATCATAAAAGCACTCCTTCTATTTTTTTCCAACTTTTGTATGTGATCAACGCAGTGTGCGTCGCCTTGCTTTTAATCAGGACGCGTTGAGGCAAGCATTAATTAGAAAGAGATCTCAACTCCACTCAAGTTGTAACAGTTGTAAATGCAAGTATGTATGTGTGTGTGTGATTGTGTGCGAAGGCATGATAGTTGTGTGTGTCTCCGTCTCTGTGTGTTTTTGTGTTTTTGCGCTCATTCAGCAAGGCAAGCAAGTTAATCCTTTCAATTCTAGTGGATTGTTTAATCAACCTAGCGGGGGTTCATTTTCAAAGTAAAGGATTAAATATTCTTTTTTCTACTCTTTTCTTTAAAAAAAATCTTCTTCTTTCCCATAAAGCGACAGCACTGCGACATTGAGTACCAACAGCGCACATTAGTACTATCCCGTGTGAAAAGGGTTGCCAGACTTAGGTTGCTGTAACAAAAATCTGCCAAACTAAAAGAACACCACAACACATAAAAGCAAGAAAGATTTTCTTCATCTTTGTCATTCTATAATTTCGGCTCAAATAAAATATAAAGCAGTTTTTTTTTAATTTTTATACAGAGTTGATTTTGCAATATGTTAACTTTTTGTTGTTCTTGCTTCATTTTGTTGTACATATTTTTATAGAAGCAGCAACAGAAATAACAAAAAAAAAAAAAAAAAAATACAACCACAACGGGAAGTGAACCCAATAAGCAGCTGTAGCAAAAGCAACGGCAGAAGCATCCGCACTTCCGTCTGCATATTCAACATCATCTCCGGTTTGTGTATAACATGAATTTCAGCATCGTCGGTCGAATTTTTCACTTGCTTTGTTTGTGTATGTGTGTGTGTGAGGAAGCGAACGGAAATGGAGTCTAACTACACTTGTGTACAAGTTGTTTCCGAGAAAATCGTATGTTCACACGCACGCACACTGAGCCATATTCTATGTCATTAACAGTGTTGCCAAGTTAGCTTTTTAAGAGCTAGATTTAGCTTTATTTTTTGCCATTTAGCTTGAAAATTTGATTTTAGCTTTTAGCTTTATTTTAGCTTTTTTTTAATTTAAACAGATATTAAAAAGTTTAAAAATAAATTTGAACATCCTGACTGATAATCGCTTACATGTTTTATAATGTGTACTAGTTTTTTTACTACTTCATTGCACCCTGTGTGAGTAGAACTTTTTTGAGACCACCCGTATTGAATGCACCACTGCTATTAATTAGTAAATTTTGTATTTAATTTTCTTATCTTGCCATTAAGCAATGCTGAAGTTGAGCGCATTTTTAGTGCTATGAACATAGTTAAAACAAAACATAGAAACAAAATGAAACTACAAATGTTCAATGCACTTCTAATGGTTAGATGTTCACTTAAAAGATTAAAAAAATGCTGTCATGATTTTCAAATTACAGAAGAGTTATAAAAATTTTTTCAAAAGCGTATGTCAGTGTATTCACAGAATGATTCATCTGACGATGAGGAAGTTTTATTCGATATAGTTTTGGATCCATAAATATAGATTTATTAATTTAACCGCTTGTAATTTTATTTTGGTCCTATGCTTTCGTTAATGAATACATTGAAGTTAAAAAATATTTTTATCTCTTGGCTTAAATTATGAAGACCGCTTTAACCGTTCTTGTAAGAAAGCGGATGTTTTGTAAAATTTTTCCTTTAAATTAAAAACTTTTACTGCCTTTTTTAAACTTACTTTTATAAAAAAAAGGAAAAGTATTTTTTCAGTAAACTGACAATATTATTCTACATTTATATTATTTATATTAATATATAAATATTATTTTATTATGATTTTTATGTGATTTTTACCAAAGTAATTAAGAACTTGGATTATTTAAAATAATGAATTGTTATTTATGTTTTAGCTAGTCAAAACCATGTGATTTTAAATTTATGTTATTGTTTTGTTTTTATTAAAACGTTTTTGTTTGAGAAAACTGAAATATAAGGTTTTTTAATTTTTAGCTTTTTTTATACTTGTTATTTTTTAGCTTTTTTTTAGCTTTTTTAATTTATTTTTTAGCTTTTATTAGCTTTTTTTTTTTGCCTTTTAGCTTTTTTTGTAAAAAATTGTTGGCAACACTGGTCATTAACACTGCGACAGCTTGGCTTTCTTCAACGCCCAAACGTATGCAATAAAATTTAAAACTCTCCATGTGGCTTAAAGTTAGTTTTTTTTCACGGAAGCAGCGCGAAGCCACATTCACACAAGCATATCAACCATTAAGATTTATTAAGCAAGAGAATACATATGTTCCTATGTGGTAACATAACGTTGCTTTAATGCGTTACTGGTTCTGATCTGTGCGCATGCTTAAGGAATACTATGCCTCCCATAACCTTAAATTTCCAGAAAAATTCAGAAGTTTTCAAGAAGACAACAAAGAAATAAACTGAACTATTAAAAATTAAAAATGAATAACTAAACAATTGAAGTACTTATTGCAATAACGTGTTAAGCCACATGGTTAAAAAATCGTTTTTTTTTTGACCGATACATAATATAACTTTACAAATTATCAACTTCTCCTGAAGATATTTCGACTAACACCTTTTAAATATCGGATCCATGTGCAAAAGTGTTCTTGTGTAATTCCATTTTTTCATACAAAAATAAGTTTTTTTTCAAAATTTTACAGCGCATTATTTCAAAATGTTTATTATGTGACACATTATGTTTTTACAATAAGCCCTTCAAATGAAAAAATAGAAAATATTTGAATCAAAAATTAACATGGCTAACTATGTTAAATTAAAAGAAGATTAATCAAAAATTGATTTCCTCTTTTTGATCTGCTAGCAGGAATCAAAAATCTTTGGTGTAAATTTGCACTAGTTTGTTATAGTGTTTTATCTAAGTACTTAATATTAATAACACTAAATAACTTAAGAAGAGGTTCTAGTAGAAACGTAATTTCACGTAACCTAATTTCAGCATTTTTTTTTTGAGCAAACGTAAATTTTTTTTGAAAAAATATTTTGCAGCATTTATTATTGTATATTTCAAGAACATTATACAATTTATTCGATGAAAAATATTCAAAATGGCAGCTGAAGGTCTTGCTGATCAAAGCCGTGAGCGGCGATAGCCGATGTTCGCTGTACACTCTACAGCCCTGCCAAGTGATCTGAAGCGAAAACAGAAAAAAAATTATTTACCTACATAGTCAAAAATTTGAGGGTAAATTTTATCTATTTTATAACATTTGTGTGGTATAAACTTTTTATTCCAAATAATTCATAAATTTTATACCACTCAACTACCACTAAAACAAATATAATTTAAAAATTTTGTATGGATATCATGTGTAAATCAAAATATATTCTGGTTGGAAAGTAAAAAATTCACCGAAATCGGGAAATTTAAAAATAGAGTGGTTTCGATTGGTCTGACGAGAAAAATGGTCTGGAAGACGTTATAAGATTTGATGGTATAAATTTTAAAATATTTTTGGTTTGGATTTATATGTACACCAAATAGTATAAAGTTTATCCTCATATTTTTTACTGTGTAGATGAAATTTGTGGGGCCTTGTAAATTTCTGACTTTAATAAAACCCTTTTTTAAAAAAATGGCGGCCCTTTAAATAACCCTGTTTTTCTACTTTTTCTTTTGCTTTCACGTTAAAAAATAATGATAATACATTTTTTTGGAAAAAAGCTTCCTTAAGGTCCCTTAATTGAATAAGCTTTAATTAAAGCTGTCAAACATCGAAATCGGTCAAGTCGTTGAAGCCGAATCGTGTACAGAGCGGAAAAAAGTTGTTTCGAGAAAAACGAGTGTATACCTGTTTTTCGGCCGACGCAATCTCTCGTCTAATACGCTAGGACTCGCAAAATAAATAAGATAGAAAAATATCCTTTTGATTACATATTTTGAAGATCCTAAGGATGAAAATAAAGCAAAAAACAAAAACAAAAATTTTCCGTCGATTTCTACTAGAACCTCCCCTTAATTGATATGATATGAAAATACATAACAACTCCAATTTGATACCTATGCACAAAGTAGTTAAATTTTATTACGTTTTTATGTGCCTTTTAATTCCTTTTAATTAATTAGGACTGATTACAAACAAAATAAAAATGTATATTCAAAATTATTCGGATACTTTTTAATATCGTACACATACTCACATTAACTCTTATGTATTCCTTCTTTGCACTATTCAAACAACATTGAACAAAAAGCGATTAAAAACTGCTTTCCGGCTTAGCCTTGGCAAATTTACAAAGATTTATTATGCAAAAATGTTTGTTTGCTAAAGTCGCTTCATAACAATTGAACCATTCCGCCTCAAAACCTTATCAAACAACCATTGAGATAGTCATTAGGGATATTTTTTTAAAGCAACAACAAAACAACTTTGCATTCATTTGAATAAGAATTTCTTTTTTCAAATTATAAATCATAACTAGATGCGAGGGACAAATATCGACGCAAATGTAAATTGTACTCAAGACCACCCACCAAGGGCAGGACAAAACATCAAGGTTATTAAAATAAAAAATATTCAATTTAAGTTAAGGGGGAAGTTTTAAAACTTAAACGGTAGAAAAAAAAGTCAATGATAATATATATATGTATAAATAATGTAAATGCCGGTAGTGCCTTTGTTGTTAACGTTGCTCTACAAGCCAAGGTATGCAAAATAGATTTCATTATAATTCAATATTATAATGAGTGTGAACGCAAGTTTATTGTAGAGGACAGCAGTAGCATTGGAGGGCAAAACTTAAGCTATTTGTGCAGTTAAACAGGAAACACCTACTGGCTAAAAGTGGTCTGTGGGATAACGGTTTTATTTTATTTCAGGTGGTAAAGAAATAATTGGAATTTGATGTTTGTAAAAGAAGTTAAGCTGCTATAAGCGACTTCTATGTAAAGATATTTCAAATTAACATTAATTTGTTTTTTTTAATAAAATCTGGGTTTTGTTTTTATTATGATTTATCATTCAACTTTCCGCAATAGTGAAATCAATAGTCTATTGCAATTAAAATTAAAATCATGTTTGTAAAATAAAAATATTTATTTATAATTAGATGCAACGAAGTTGCTTTAAAGACATAGTGCATTATTCTGTATCACGAACAAGCACACCAACGATGAGAAAGACTCGAGAAGCAATACAATTTTGTATGGAAGGAAAGTATTGTTTCTCGTGTCTTTTTCATCGTTGGTGTGCTTCTTCGTGATACAGAATAATGCAGTAAATCTGTTGTTTGTAAATTTTAAAATCAAATACAATAAAATGCTTTTTAGGTCTTAACTGATATCGACATCATATAATTTGATAAAATTAGCAATACCAGAGAAGGGTCTCTGGTAAACCATGTTAAAAAAATGTTCTTCAAAACCTTGTACAAATGCTTTAAGTGTTGGAGATAAAGTAAAAAAAACAGCATCAAAGAACTCACAGTATTTACCCGAAAACACGTACATATATACTGATTTCCATGTTAACCCATTTTACGCTGCTGTTCGACTACTCGAACAGTAAGGTTGCCTTTTTCACCCCAACTGTTTTCTATGACGATGTATAGATGACTTTGCATGTAATAATACAATGTTATATTATATATATAATATATATTATTGGTTTTCAGAAAAAAAAAATTAAAGCGGCTATTCCTCACCCCCTTCGCTAGCTACAGGTAGTGACTGAAAAATACCATTTTTGCAGACCTATTTTCTCTGGGTGAAATTAAACATAATTATAAATAATTTTTTTCACAAATGCACATTATTATTGTAAGCAAATGTCGAAAAATGTAGCGAATGACTTTTACACCTGTACTTTGTACCGCTAGGTGCTTAAGCAAACAATGGCGGTAGACGATAAGTCAATTTTGAATGCAAACGAACATTTATTCGGTAGATTTCAACATGACATGTATATACCTTAGTAAAGTATTTATATGTGCACAAATATTTTTTATTTTTCTCCTTAGCTTAACAACACAATTTTTTTGAGTTTGCCAAAATTTTTTTTAAAGGATGTAGTTTATTTGTTGAACAGAGAATTCTTCTCTTCCTCGTATTCGTAGTACCGTCAGTCGAAAATAGTGTGAAATCTCGCTTGTGCAATAGAAAATATTTATATGAGCACAATTGCTGTTTTTGTGTTTTAACTGCTATAACGTAGAAATTACGACATTTTTTTGAAAACCTTAGTAAGAAAGCCCATAAATATAGCGGTAGTACATCTTTGGAACAAAACATTTTAGAGTTATTTTATTTTTCAAATATATATGCCAAGTGGAACCACTTTATCTGAAGAAAATCGTTAAAATATAAAAGGGTTAAATAAAGCCGGTATAAAAAGTGCTATCGCTGCTAGGACAAATCGTCATCGAAAAACCATAACAAATTTTTTAAAATACCCTGGCAACTATGCTATAATCAAGAGTAGTGAAAGGAAATCCGTGATTGACCAATGGCACAAAAGACGAATCCGACGTCTTGCTGTGCAGAAAGGGACGAGTTGTGGTGAAATTGCTACGCATTTGGATCTAAGAGTTACTAGAAGCAGAATCCAACAAATTTGGGATGAAAATTCCAACGTCAGTTATGAATCGCCCTTCTCTCAACCCAGGCTTCTACCATGACACATTGTGGCTGGTCTAGCATATGCCGAAAAATACAAATTTTGTGAGAAAGAATTTGGGTATGTCATATTAAGTGACGAGAAAAGGTTCAAACTTGACGGGCCCTTGGTTGCCAGAAATACCGGCACAATTTGCGATAGCCACGACAAATTAGGTATGCGCGTAACCATGGGCGGGGATCATTGATGATTTCAGCCGGTTTCAGATACTTTGAATGTCTCCCTGTTATTAATTTCATGCAAATCGAATGCACAAATGTAAATTGAGTTATTAGATGATGTGTTTATTGAGTTCACATGCTATAAATATCAGGATAACTGGACTCTTCAGCATGAAAACGCACCAACAAATCCTTCCTGAGCCACAAATGACTTTCAATAAATCTGAGATATACCCGTTCTGTAGTGACCTGCTGTTAGTCATAACTTGAATCCTATCGAAAACCTGTGGGGCATTCTTTCAGCCCAAGTTTATAAAAACGGGCGCCAGTTCGAGACGATGAAGCGTCTGAAAACAGTTATTTTAGATAAATGGCAGAAAATCAGAGACTGTAAATAATAATTGTTTCTAGATTTTTAAACAAAAAAAAGCATTATGAAAAAATTGTCGCACCGCCGTTTTGAAGGTAGAATTAGAATGCCCTCACATTGTAAAACTTGATTTCATATTGATTTTTAAAATTTTGAACAAAAAATAATAATTATTTCTAAAAAATAAAAATCAAAACATACCAGTTATTTTGTGACCAAAGGAATATCGGGCAAACTATACTTTTTATTTTTGCTTTAAATAATAAAAATCAAAATATACCAGTTATTTTGTGACCAAAAAACTATCGGGCAAACTATACTTTTTATTTTTGCTTTAAAAAATAAAACTCAAAACATGCCAGTTATTTTGTGACCAAAAATAAATCGGGAAAATTTTGATTTTTATTTTTGCCTTAAAAAATAAAAAGCAGAAATAATTATTATTTTTTGATCAAAATTTTAAAAGTCACAAGATAATTATTATTTTTTGCTTTTTATTATAAAATGCATACTCAGTACGGTCTCTGCAGAAAATTGATTGCTCTATGCTCAGATCGTTGATGTACTTCATGTATTTCACGCTTAACCAAGTCATATATAAGAAAGGAAGACATATTCTTACATAAAATCTATATACATTGATATTTTATTCCATAAAATCAATAAAAATAGGTTTTGCACACATAAATATTTTCTATGACCTTTTTTAATATATTATAATTTTTTTAATTACAAGTTTTTTAAACAAGATATATTTCGTTTTGCATATAATTCCTTAATACTATTTCAATAAAAAAATTATATAAAAACAAATGAAGTTATGTTTGTTTGGAACTGCATTTGAAGTGTTGCACATATAATTATTTTACTGAGGTATAACTGTTTTGTTTTATTGCTTGAAAGACATTATGTGCATCCATTTAAGCAAGGCCAAAAATTCCGGGATTTTCGGGATCCCGGGATTACCTTCACTGTAAAAAAAAAATCTAAAATATTCCACCAAAAAGTTCAATGAAACTATTCAATGACAATTTCTAAATAAAACCTTTCTCAAAATATCTGCACATGATACTACCTTAGAAATACTGAAATGTGATTTTATTAATACAAAAATAAAAATATTTTGTAACTATCTGTACAAAATATGACGAAAAAAATACAAAAATATAAACCTTCTTGAACAAAACTTGCAAAATATTTTAAAATACTAACTTAAAAAACTTAAATGTGACCATAAAAAATTAAAAAAAACTTCCTTAAGCAAGCAGTACAAAATGTCACAAAATTTATACTTAGAATTACTAAAACTATTATACTACTTTATTGTTTTTTAAATAATTGTTTGAGCCTTCCGAATGATCTTATCTAATTAATTTTTTGTTGAAGAATTCATCTTTGTTTTTCAGAAATAAACAATAAATAATATCGAAACATTTAATCAAAACTGTGTTTTTTAGTTTTTTAAATCTTCTGGATTGCTTTTTGTGGTAAAACAAGGCATAACTACTTTGGAACTTCAAATTACGTCTTTCAAAAATTTTCTAGAAGACGTAATATGAAGTTTGTCGAAACGTCCTGAAATTTGATGCCCTACATTTAAGTGAATTTTTGAATATGTGAATATTTCTTTGCGATTTTCCTGCAAACGAAAAAAGTAAAGATATAAATAATTTTTTTTTTTATCCCAGCGGATCTTTCATAATCCGTTGTAGTAAATCACTTTGTGTGCAGGAAATTCTCAATGAGTTACTATAGAGCGATACCGATGGTAAAATAGAACTGTGATCACCATTCCTTTCGGGCCTTTGATGGATAAACTGATGAAGAGGACTTTGAGGATGAGCTGTAGGAGCTGGAACATTTCAGATTGTCCGTTGTAAGACCGTGTTCATAGTGAACGCTTTTTGCTTAGCTGAGAGGATTAGCTGAAAAACATTTTGTGTATAATCATTAAGGCGCTTCTCGGAAAAAAGTTGTATTAAAATGTAAAACAAAATATATTTCAAAATTTGGTATTTAATTTAGAAATGCTAAATTTAAAACATTTTGTATTAAAAATCGTTGTTATTCTTTGCTTGTATTAAAATTTATGCCAATATACAATATAACCTTACAACAAAGCGCAATAAGTCTCAACGAAGCCTTTAACTTTTCAAAAGTATGAGTTCGGTACATTTTGTTCAAATAATTCAAAAGATTTATTGTTTTTTTTTCTTTGAAAACTTTTTGTGTCCATTTAATGAGTCCTTATGACATGAAATTTGTAACTTTTTCAACAAGTTATTAAAAAGTATTTTCATCTTTGTTTTGATCCGACTCCTACGGTCCACAAAAGTTATTCTAATGAACTTTGAATTAGTTTGAAATTTCTTTTAGGTAAGTGAAACTTGCTGACCATTGTCATTTTTTTTTACTATGCTAAAGCAGAAATTTTTTTTTACTCTGCTAAAACAGACTTTAAGCAATTGAAAAATGTTATTCAGACAAAAATGTCTATAAAAAAGTTGTAATTTCCTTCAAAAGATATTGTTGTACTCCTACTAAAAGTTTTGTATCAAAATTATGCTAGGATAGTCTGAGAATAGCCATTGAAAACTTCCCTTTATTAGAAAGCTTATACAGAAATTTGTTTTAAAGATAAACTGTTTATCAATCCTTAAAATTTTTCAGATGCCATTTTATTTATCTGGTTTATCCAACACAAACCTAATTTTGTGGAAAAAATAAAAAATAAAGTCTTTTGGTTAACTAAACCAATTATATACCTTTCGAAAATGGTTTTGTATTTTTCGCTTTATTTGAAGCAAATTTTCTTTGTGTTCAATACAATTTAAAGCTATCTTTATATAAATTAGCTGCAAGTGCATCAAAATCTATGATAGAAAAACAAATTTACAAATACTTCAAATATATGTGATTTATTTGAATAAAAGCGTTATTCGGTGTAACTATAGACTCTTTAGAAATAAATTCTGCTGAGCAAAATTTCTAATCACAAAGTAACTATATAATTTTGAAGCAGAGTATTTTTATAATTAAAAACTTCAGTTTGGCCTAATTAAAAAAAACAAACACAAAATGTCCATTAATCATATTAGTTCTTATCCAGCAACACTGAAGAGTTTTAATTAATTTTTTTTTTTGCGTTAATAGAAAACAACAAGTAAACAACCACTTTGACATTAGTACAAAAACAATGAGGTCAAGCAAAAAAAAAAAAAATTAAAATACATACAACAAATGCGGATAAATTACGGTTATTTACAAACTAAAAAAACAGACATTAAAACTTTAGTGAGTAATAAACCTTTTAATTGGACCACAAAAAAAAATTATTATTTAAAAACTTACATATTTTTATGATTTAGTTATTTTTTTAAAAAAATGTAATACCGCAATTTATGTCAGAGCACAAACCATTACTATAAAATACACTACATCAATTTTACATGTAATTATTTATTGTGTTACAAAAGTAAAATTGCGAATATGAAAAATTAAATTTTTCATTTCTCTTGAAAATTCTATGGAAAATTAAAAATGAAATTTTTCAGATTTGTTAGTATACTTACGCAACGACGATATACTTACTCAAACTAACAAAAATGTATAACCAAAAAGAGCAACGCTTTCACGTAAAGTGTTCAATTTTTAAATGGAGGAAGCAATAGTTAAAGTTAATTTCATAGTTGTAACTAAGAATACCATATATAACATACATGAGCGTCAGTCAGTAAGATTTTCTTGCAGGCAATTGACAATTATATAAGAACTTTTTGATTTACTGAAATCAAAGGGAGTAAGTGCACCCCCTTTCTCCTACACCCCGTTCGGAGGCCCATTATAATTACACTGCAACACTGAATAAGATAAGAATTAAATACGCAGTTTAAAGGTTACTTTCAGTCCCCTTCAATACGGTGACGTAAAGTTTTTTTTGGTTTCGTCATGAAGCTTTTTTTATGATGAAGCTTAGGGTCATCCTAAGTAAAATTTTATTTCGAAAAATGTAAATTTTTTTTATATCTACGAATAGTACATCTTAAAGAAATCGATAAAGTTTCATAAAGGAATATCAATATTTACGGCTTTTAAAAGCATTTTTAAATGGAAGTGGTCTCAAAGCCCCAAAAGCAAAAAATATATTTGAAGGACTTAAATTTGTACTGATAACGAAGTTAAAGAAGTTATGAAAATAAAAGGGAATCAATAATAGTTTTTAAAGATATAACTTCTTTGCCTCGTCAATGTTTTGGGTGCGGTCAAACTTAATTTTTCTCAATGTCACAACCATACCAAAAAATACCAAAATTATATCACAAACTATCTGAAAAGTAATAAACCAAATGAAAAAAAGCATTAAAATGGAATTGTTTTCAATACCGCTGAAAGCAATTGAATCGAATTGAACTGAAAGAAAAAAAAAGAAACGAGGTGGAGCAAACAACGAGTTGCTGACCGTCATGCAGCGCGTAACTGTTACTAACTGCTCCCAAGCGACTCTCGACGTCTGGAGCAGCAAATGCAGTTGATAGAACGGCAAAAATCAACAACAAAACCGAAAAAAATGTTCACCAAGGAAGAAAAGCTAGATGATTGCTAGCGGAAATCCGTTTAATTTGCGATTCCTTGTTGTCGCGGTGGCTATGTTGTTGTTGTTTTATATCAGCACAGCATAGCTGAGTAGAGTTGCGTGCAAACGTCAATAGCAATAAAGCACAAAAACAACACAATGGTGCGCAATTATGAGTTCATAGTTTCTGCTGTCATAATAAATGATGATTTTTTTTTAATGGTCGTTTTCATTTCTTTCTTATTTTTCAATCCTATGCATTTTTTAAACTCAATTGTTTTCTGATGTAATGACGAATTGCTGAAGCAGAAAGGAAAAAAAAAATTAGTGCACTGAACTCGTCTGAAGTTGTTGTGGTTGTGGCTCAAGTGTATAGTTCTGGCCTTTCTTACTGGTGTTAAAGCAAAGTGCAAATAAATATCGACGACACGATACGAAGCGAAGATTTTATAATGAGCAAATAAAGCCGCGATGTTATTAAGAAGTTCCTAATGAGTGACAAAAATGAGAAATAAACAAAAGTAAGCAAGAAAATAATATAAACTTAACTCAGCAATAATGCGAACAGCTCAACTTGAATGAAAAAAGTTGATTGTAATTGAAGGAATTAAGGAATTTTTTAATTGAATCGCTGTTGTTATTGATATATGTAAGTGGGCACGAGAAATATTCATAAAAAATAATAAACTTCAATATAAGGCCCTGTTTAAAGGATCCAAATTCACAGTATAACACAAAAAAAAAAAAGCACGGACTTCTCTCAACGGGTTCTGATTGAAGCCAGAGAAACCAGGTTTTTACCTATTAAGGGTCAAGTATGCCTTGGTTTGAAATGTGTCCATAGATAAGTAGAAATTAAAAGTAACTCAAGTATAACAAGTGTATTATTTTATATGTGAGACGGAAAGGCGTAGAAATATGTGATATGTGACTTTAATTCTGATGTCACATTTACGGCACACCACAATCTTTTCCACCATCACAACCACAACTCCTCACCCATAACCCGTTGTAATGTTTCGTGGACTTTTGTAACGATTTCTACCATTTTAAGTACACTTCTCTCACTCTACTTGCATAGCCTTCTGATCGATTTTCATTAATATCGGCCAACTTTTGCATGCACCTCCCATCAACGCCGTAGATATGGGGACTCAAAGGGTGTAAATCCCCTCCCCCCTTATCAATCCAAAATTTATTTATATACTTGTATTCCCCGGCAGACGTTGTTCTGCCACAAACCGTCTTACTGTCATATACGAAAATATCAAGAAATGCCAAATATATTCACCATTTTCAGTATAGCTGCTGAAAGTAACCATGTGAAATAAACTAACAAATTTTAGTCTAATGCGATATAACCGTGAGAAATATAGCATTTTTATTGTTTTGTAAGTGGTAAAAGGGGTGCGGCAAAACTATTTCCCTTAAACCTTCTCGTACTCGAAAAAAATAGACTGCCAAAAAGATTCTTTGCTTTACTCCACGCTTACCCCCAGAAAAGTCAGTTTAACTAAAGTGGGACAGGCCCATTTTTAGTGCTCTTGTCGAGAGTAACCATATGAACTAAATTAAACATACTTAAACTTAATAAAACATTTTCATTGGTTTGTGGGCGGTAAAAGGGGGTGTGGAAACCAATTTTTGGTACAGTTCCTGACAGTTATCCTACAAACTAAGCAAAAATTTTACCTCAATCGACCCAGTAGTCAATTTTAATGATTTTTCAAAAAGTGGGTTTGGCTATATAGTGATAACACCCATTTTTAGTACAATTGCCGAAAATAATCATACAAACTTAAGGGGGTCCTCTGGTAATCCGAAAAAATTTTTTCGATTTTTTTTTCATATTTCTATTGCTCAGATACTCAAAAACATTTTCCCAAAAGGATTTTTCAAAATTCGAAATAGTTTAGGAGATACAGGCATTTTTGTGTAGGTATGTTTTCGTCAAAATAACGCATCAGCAAAGTTGTTTATTTGCCTGCAGTCATTAGTCGAAAATTCTGTGGAATTCTTCCAAAATATGTATTGATATTACAAAATATACACACACAGTATGTATACATGCAGTATGTATACATGCATGTTTTGATTTAGGGGTTGAAATGATTTTGAGCCCAGGTGTTCACATGAAAGAAGCAAACGAACGAGATTCAGTTTATTTTCGAACGCTGAAAGCTACGCGTGCGCGATAACTGCCGTAGTAAAATAAAAGAAAAATCGTTTTGTGTTTTTTTTTTGCTATGGATAAAAAAAGCCACCCAAACGCGCCGCGTAAGTACGCGTATCGAACAAAAAAGAGGCATTTCCGTGGAAACCAGCACTCCCAAGTAGAGGACACCGACTTTGCCAGCACATCGGCCAAAAAATTGAAGAAAACGCAAGACAATGAAGTCATCATCGAAAACAACCTCCAGTTCTGTTTCTTGGAATTTTTTTCATTTTTCCAAACGCTTGCTGCTCTGGTTATCTGCGCCCAATGTAAACAAAAAATTCGATTTGGAAAAACATGTATGCGTGGAGTCGGCTTCAAAGTGAGTCTGCAGTGCCAATGTAAAGCTACACATTATATTAATTCTTCGCCGGTGGTCGGTAAATCTTTTGTTGTAAATCGCCGGTTGATATTTGCCATGAGATTGCTTGGAATAGGGAGAGAAGGTATTAATATGTTCTGCGGATTAATGGACATATGCCAAGGATTGTGCCTTGATGCGTACTATGGCACCTTGAAAAACATGCATGTGTCTGCTAAAGCAGTTTACAAGCAGTGCCTGTTGAATGCGGTTAAAGAAGAGCAGGAACAGCAGAAAGAAAAAAATCCTGACTGTGACTCCTCAGTGCTGACCGTTTCAGGGGATGGCACCTGGAAAAAACGGGGATTCTCGTCTCTTTTTGGTGTCACTACGCTCGTCGGTAAACATACCAAAAAAGTGGTTGACTCCGTTGTCAAATCAAGCCTTTGCCAGGCATGCAAAATGTGGGGAAAAAAAATGACTCTGCAGACTTCGAAGAATGGTACGAATCGCACCAGAAAACATGCACAAACAACCACAGTGGGAGTGCGGGCAAGATGGAGGTAGATGCCGTGAAGGAAATGTTTGCCTCATCGATCGAAAAATATGGCATAAAATATGAAAAATATATTGGCGATGGCGACAGCAAAACCTTCAAGGCCATTATAGACCTTGATCCGTATAACGGCGACCCCGTTGTCACAAAAAAGGAGTGCATCGCTCACGTGCAAAAACGCATGGGCACACGGCTGCGCAAGGCCAAAAAAGAAAACAAAGGCATCGGTGGAAAAGGCACTGGCAAACTGACAGACAAAGTCATAAGCGAGCTGACTACTTACTATGGACTTGCTATTCGACGTAATAAGGACTCTGTGGAAAACATGAGAAAAGAAATATGGTCAACATATTATCACAAAAGTTCAAGTGATAGTAATCCACAACATATGTATTGTCCAGCTGGTGCGCCTATCAAAAGTCAGCAGCAGAAGGCTCATTAGCCTCATTTCACCACACGTACGCCCCACTTGATGGAAAGGTTCTGCAAGTAATGAAGCCCATATACGAAGCGTTATCGTCCGACGATCTACTCAACCGATGCACTGGAGGTGAAACGCAAAATTGTAACGAATCGTTCAACTCGCTTTTGTGGACCTTTGCGCCGAAACATATCCACTGTGGTGCTACCACAGTCGAAATCGCAAATTTTCTGGCAACCTGCATTTTCAACGAAGGCTTCACAAGTATTTTAAAAATAATGTCAACAATGGGTATTGTCATCGGCCCACAAGCCGAGATGTATGCTGAATTTCGCGACGGAAAACGACTTCAACGCTCAGAGCTAAAAACGTACGCATCATCGAAAGAGGGTCGCACAGCCCGCAGAGCCCAAAAAGCCATGGAAAACTCGTTTTATGAGATGGAGGAAGGCACACTTTATGGGGCTGGAATTGCCGATTAATATTCGTAAGTATTGTATTAAAAAAATATGTGTTAATGTCATTTGTGTGCCTCAAAATTGAAGTCAAAACTTTAAACGCGTTTTTCTCGAAACCATGTTTTTCAAAACTTTGCGCACGATAACTCAAACAGTTTTTGACCGATTTTGATATATGAGGCATGAAACGACGCAGAATTCACGCCGCTATAGCCCCTACCTCAAACTTGCCGAAAAAATAATGTTTACTATTTTTTTTCTACACTAGACTACAAAAAAAAGGTCGAAATTCGATTTTTCATTTTCAAAGTGGCGGCTCCCCCCCTAAAAAAATTTCAATTTTTGTTTCCGAGGTAGGGGCTATGGGGACATTCATTCTTAGTAACTGAATATTTTTTTTTTTTTCAGACGATGTTTACTCTTGGAATCGTGCGCAATTTGAACCCACCTTTTTTCCGGAGAACCTCGTTACCAGGCCGAGAACTTTCTGAACGGTCCATAAATTCACTTTTTCAAAATTTTGTATTTTTTTCAATAAATTAAGCTACCCAAATCAAAAAACGGAACTAAAATATCTTTACTCGTTCTCTTTCCACAATATTTTGAAAAAAGGCTAAAATTTGGCATAGATTACCAGAGGACCCCCTTAAGTATCAAATTTTAGTCTTATACGGCCAAAACTGTTTGAAACACAGCATTTTCACTGATTTTTGGGCAGAAAAAGGGGACGTGGAAGCCAATTTTTCCTACAGTTGCTGACAGTAACCACACAAACCAAATTTAAGTCTTATACGACCAAAACCGTATGAAATAAATCAATTTCATTGTTTTGTGGGTGGTTAAATGGGGCGTGGACACACATTTTTAGTACAGTTACCGACAGTAACCATTCGAACTAAATTACCAAATTTAAGCTTAATACGATAAAAAACCGTCCGAAATAAAGCATTTTTATTGGTTTGTGGGCGGTAAAAGGGGGCGTGGAAACCCAATTTTAGTTGCCGACAGTAACCATACAAACTAAATTACCAAATTTAAGTTTTATACGTCCCAAACCGACTGAAATATATAATTTTTATTGATTTGGGGGCGTTAAAAGGAGAGTGTGGCAACTTAATTTTTTCCTTAACCATCTCGTACCTGAAACAAATAGACTGCTTAAATTTCAGGTCAATCGTTCAAGTAGTTTTGGAGTCTATAGGCATCTCATTCACAGACATATATCGTTTTGCTCTTTATATATATAAGATATTTATATAATTTAGATATTGATATGTATAAATGTGAACATTTATGTATAGTGACTTCCTCTTGGAGCACCTACACAGCAAGCTTTACTATAAAAATGTGTAGAACTCCGGAATTGCCATGATTTCGAAAAAGTGGGCGTATATTTTGCACGAGTTTTGCTGTATTGAAGTAAAGTTTAGTAATTAAGTTCGTTTGGTTACTCTCGACAACTTAACAAAAAATTAGTGTGGTGGAACTATAACATCGCTCACTTTTCAGAAACGATTACAATTCCTGAGTTGTGCATCTATACTATTATATAAAAGCTTTTGTGACACGTACGGATGTTCCGCAATCACACGAGAACCACTGAACCGATGTAGACAACAATGGTAATAAACTATTTATCGTGCTAGGCTATATAAGATTTGCCACGTCTACTTTTCATGCCCATTATATGCAAAAGTTCTATATTTAAGACGGTTTTTGTCGTATTAGACTAAAATTTGGTAATTAAGTTTGTAAAGTTACTGTTGGCAACTGTACTCAAAATCGGTTTCCACGCCCCCTTTTACCGCCCACAAATGAATGACAATTCTATATTTCAGACAGTTTTAGTCGTATAAGGCTAAAATTTAGTAATTCAGTAAATATGATTACTTTCGGCAGCTGCACTTAAAATAAGCGTGTTCGCACTATGTTTGCGATCCTTTTTTATGGGATGAGCGTAAAGTGCACCAGGTATAAACTTAATTAATCTGAAAATTTGGCTGTCGATTTGTTTTGAAGATGTAATGGTTTAGGTAGGAAAAAAATTTGCCACACCCTCTTTCACCGCCACAAATCAATAAAAATGCTGTAAAAATATTTAACAAAACATCAAAAACTCCTAAACCGCTCCTATGATTACAACGAAAGCTTGTATTTAGGGGTTTCCAGATACAATAAATCTTTAAGATCTTTCTATTTTGATCCATTCTTAACAGTGGAGGGCACTGTAAATATGAACTCAATGCAAATCCAAACGGCTCTACGGATTTCTCTCAAACTTCGTACATATATTTAATGCATTATAGATTTTATTTTTACATACTTTGTTTTGACCTCGTCTCTTACGCCTTTTTTTAACTAAAGTAAATTTAGTTATTTCAAAACGTTTTACTGCATAAAATATTGGCCAATTTCATTTTAGAAAATGTATGTTATTTTGACACCAAAAACATTCACATGTCTTAGAAATTGAAGAAATCATCAGTGCAACGACTTTTTAATAAAACATCGTTACCTAAGCATGAGAAAAAAACAACATGAAAATCAAAGTTCGGTTTTTCGATGCAAATATCTCCTCTGTTAATAAATGTATTTCATACAAATTTTTTTTTGTTTAAAATTTCAATAAAAGTACCTCAAAAAAAGGTTCAAAATACTGACTTTTTACTCAAAAAATTAATCAAAAACTGTTTTTGTTGTAAAAATAAAATCGAGTAAAAATTTAAAATCTGACTAACTTTCATATGACATAAGGCTTGGGCATTTTAGTTCACTAAAAAGATCGCTCTTTTTAGTTCAGTTGAGTTTAATGAACTAGTTCGTTTATATAGTTCTTTAAGTTCATTAAGTTTGTTCGCTCTTTCAGTTCGTTTCGTGCACTCGTTCATGTTGTTAGTTCATTAGGTCTTATAGTTAGTTTGGTGTGTTAGATCGTTAGATATGTTAGCTCGTAGTATTTTTTAGTTCAATAGGTCCTTTAGTTTGTTTTTTTTTTTGCTTTCATATCTATAAAATTAAACGAACTATATGACCGTTTCAATCATTAACTGCGGACATAGATGAAATTTACATAAAAATACTACATATGGGCCATTCCATACAATATTTGCCACAAAAATTTGTTTTTGGAAAAAAATTTTTTACCGTGCATTAGTGAAAAACTGTATCAGTACGGACTCAAACCATTGTTGAGTGAAACCAAATTCTTTTCTAGTTTATTTCGATCTGACTCGCTGCAAAATTGATTGAACAAGAAGAACTAAAAGAACGAGAATCAACGAACTACTTCACATAGTTCACGAGTGCGAATAGTTCAATTGATCTAGTTCGTTCGTGAACTAACCTAACCATAGCATTTATTTGTAAAAATTCTTCCAGCTAAGCGCAAAAACTATTTAATGTTTTTGTCATCAAAAAAATTGGGGTACCCCTTTGATTTTTTTGACGAAATTAACTTTATCCAAAATGTTGTTTTTATATTTTTTTAAAAAAGTCATGTCTCAAAAATAATTTATGTGAAAAAATTACCACAATATCTTTTTCCAATCAATTGCTATGGCTCTTATGATTAACAGCCCTATTCTGGCAAATTAACAAATTGTTAACCAGTATTTTGAATATTTCTATGTGTTTGTTGTAATTTTTTTATTCCAAAACAAAATTTGAAGCTCAAAAATAAAAAATTTTCATAAAAATTGTCAACTGCTTTTCAGTTATTGACAATTTCATTAAAAAATTTTATTTTTTGAGCTTTAATTTTTGTATTGAAAACAACAAACACATAGAAATATTCAAAATACTGGTTAACAATTTGTTAATTTGTTAATTTTGGCTCTAAGTTACTTTTTGATTTATCAAATAGCTTCGACGTTGTAGGTCTCACAGCCACGGAATTAAGTATTTGACACATTCTGCGTGTGTACTGGTAACATTTTATGGAGTTTTATACTATATACTAAACGCGCCAGATTTCAGCAAAGGAAAGGTCCAGCTGGAAACTTAAGGTGGGGGAGGGGTGGGCGCAAGGGTTTCTTCTGAAAAATCGATTTATTTTCGTATTTTCTTATAGCTTAACATCTAAAGAATATAGTCTGAAGAATGTTTAAAGTCAATCAGAGCAAAACTGCTTACTAATTTGTCCCCTTTTCTCTAAATTATAGCTCCAACAGCGACAATTTTAAACGCGTTTTTCTCAAAACAACTTTATTAAAAGACCGTGTTCACAGCCATTTAAAAACTACATTATTGATTTATTTTTAACTTGGTACACACTTTCTACATATAAAACTTTTTCCTCTAACAGTAAGTTTCAGATATTTTTTTTTAAACTAAGGGGCTTTCCACTTACGAAATGGCGGAATAGGAATTTTCAATTCAAATGGCCACAAAAATTTTTAAAGTTAAATAAATAATAATCAGAGAACGTTGGGGGAGGATTTAATGATACTTCGAATAAATTTTAATGATTTTTGATTTATATATAAAAACGGATGTGTGTATATGGGTATGTATGTATATGATGCAAAGACTCAAAAACCGCTGAACCGATCTTCATGAAATTTTCAGGGAAACTGAAGCCATATTTTGAGAGTGTTCCTGTGATGTTTGGTTTCGATTGGACAAGAAGGCCCACAAACCAGTAAAAAGGGTATATATCAGACGGTTTTTATCGAAAAAAAATAAAATGTAGTAATTTTGTTCAGATAGTTACTGTAGGCAACAGTGCAAAAAATGGGCGTGGTCGAATATATCTAAATACTAAAATGTGGTAATTTAGCTCTTATTTTTACTCTCGACAACTTTCCGAAAAATGGGTGAGGTCGCACTATATCTGCGCCCACTTTTATCGCCCACAAACTAGTAAAAATGCTATATATCAGACGGTTTTAACTGTACAAGACTAAAATTTGGTAATTTAGCTTATATGTCTTTACTGATTTTCATGAAACTTTAAGAAGTTATTAAACACATTCAAAATAGGGTTTTTGTACTGGAAAATGAGGCGTGGCACCTCCAATACAGAACCAATGTGCAATATCGATTAGCTTTGGAATTAGAGGTCGCACAGATTCCGAATTTGAACAAAATTTACAAATTTGAGAAACTGAATAGCCTTTGAGTTAAAGGTCGCACACAGTCACGGAATTCAGTATTCGACCACAATTTACACAAACAAGATTATATTTGATGGGCGTTTGGAAACGGAGGCGTGGCAGCAAAGCCATGGATTTCAGCTAGTACAATATAAATGATTTTCCTAATTTTCTGCCCATGTATCGTTGCTAACGTAATAACGTTTGGAGAACTTATGCATATACTCGCAAATTAAACAAAATTATTCTTAGCCAGTCTGTGAAATTCAAAAGATGAAAGCAATGCTTCCTTGTTTGTCAAAGTACAATGTAAGTAAATTTTAAACTTTTGAAAAGACACAAAAAAACGCCAAAACACGAAACTAAATTTTCGGCAGTAGAATTTAGTGTCATTTGGTTTTTCCAAATCAGATCAAATTCTAAACATATTCAGATTTTTGCTATTTGACCAATATTTGGCCTTAATTTAAAAAAAATTTTATAGTACAATATTTTAAGAATAACTTTTTATTATCTTTTCAAAAATATCTCAAACGTAAAAATCGAGCTAGCCTTCTTGAATCTATGATTTTTCAAAAGTTAAGCAATTTTGCATTTTCTTTCAAACAAAATTGGAATGTTAAACGTAAAAACTTTAAAAAAATCTTAAATTTTTTTTACTGAAACTAGTATTTTTATTTCATAAGTACATTAAATTTTGAAAGTTTAAGCAAAATTATAGGTGCTCAATATTTTTTTTCTGCAAAAATAAGGAAAATAAAGCTAAAAGTGGGTATAAAAATAAATAAATGACAAATAACTCGAGACTATGATCTGATTGGGAAAAAATGAGTATGCCACTAAATTCTACGACCAAAAAATAAATTTAAGTATCTTGGCATTTTCGTGTGTCTTTTTGACGTCCTTACAGTTCTTTAAATGAACGTTAAAGTGAATTTCATTGGCTCACTTTCACTATTTCTTAAGCTGTGTGTGACTATGGCCAAGTGGTTTTAAAAAAATGTTCTACTCAAATTCTAGCGCTGACACTCTCAAGCACACCAATTAATGTGTGCAGCTACGAGTCCAGAGTTTTTCGTTGCAATTCATTTAATGCATAAAATATATTAATTTACGTCAGCTTTGACTATAAAGTTGTAAAAACTCGATATAGATCTAATAGAATGATGCTACCATATAAATCTTGAAGTCGAAATTGTGGATAAACAACAATAAAGAAGCATTTAAAAATATATTTAATAAACCTTAGATATGCTTTAATTAACTTCAATGAAAATAAATAAGCTTCACTCATAAAGATGCGATCTTATGGCCGAAACAGCAGAGGGTTTTTGAAATTAAATTCCAATTTTCAAAGTACAATACTTTCAAATAATTACAAATTTTGAAAACAAAAATCCTTCAAAAATTATTAAGTTAAATAAAATTTTTTCAAACTGTTATAAGGGACATGCATTCAAATCAGATAGTTATAGAAAAGTTGGCAACCGGACTTGAATTATGGAAAACTAAATTGACCAACAATGGAACTGATGGTTGCACAACAGCTTTTGAAACACTTAAATTATTTTGCGGCAACAAATGTATCTCTCAGAAATGGATGTTTCCGCAATTTTACAAAATTCTGGAAATAATTGTAACTCTGTCTCAAACTACAGCTTCTAGTCAACGTTCCTTTTCCACATTAAAGCGTTTGAAAAATTTGCTTCGAAATACTACTGTATACGCATAACTGGCTTAGCGCTATTAAATATTCATTAGGATATTTATGTGAACGAGGAAGCACTAATCGATAAATTGACTTCGCGTTCTAAACAAATTATGTAAGTATCTCAAACTATGTATTTTAAGGCGCCTCATGCTCCATAGAAAAGAAAAAAATTGATTAAATCTGACCCTTAAAATAAACCTCTAAGAAATCGAGTTTTTTGTAAAAATATTGGCTGGCGTAATATTTTTAAAAAACAAACTATCAGAAATTATAGGCCGGAAAAATCTCTTCCAGATTGGCATAGAAAAATTGTAAATTCTTGCATTCGGATTGAATAGTATGCTGTTTAACATGCATATTTTTGATATTTTTAATTTTATGTCTACACAAAAACTTAAAAAATTTATATAATTTCATAACTTTTTTTAATTTCTTACAATATCTTTTCAGTAGATGTTTTTTATAATTAATATTTTAGTTTTAATTTGTTACAGTTTAAGCAATTCCGACTAGAAATCAATGCAAGCCTTCAAAACCTTTTCAACGATATCTTGCAAGTGAGGATACCATTAGAAATAGTTAAGTTTTTTTAACTTTAGTTTTTATAAGAAAATAAGCTTTTAAAAAAATCATAAAAATGCACGAAAAAAGTCATTATTTTGAATCCAAATGCAAAATTAAAAATTTTTTGATGTAGATTAGGAGAACTTTTTTTAAAATATTATTTCAGACGATTTATTATTTCTAACTAACAAACTAGCTAATATATTTACAAAAAACTTGATTTTTAGAGGTTATTTGAAACCATTCCAGCTCACGGATGGCTATCGCTAGAGTCAAAATATTTGGGGAATCAGCATAACATAAGCCAAGGATTATTTCGAGGAACTGACCCAAACAACTTTTTTCGTGAGTCGCCTTTATGTATAAATGTATAGATTTTTCTTTTTAAAATATCTGTTTTGTTATATTTCTTAAATAAATACTCGTCGTCCTGCTCAAAATGAAGCGATCGAATCAATTTTTTATGTTTTTTGCTATTCAGCCCCCCCCCCCCATCAGAATGCACAGCTTTGTAAACAGCTCACACTAGTTGAAATAGAAGTGGAGTAGGGAAATTAACCCCATGGTATCACAACGGGCCTCATTGTCCTAAGTGTGTCTCTGAAAAATGACAGCCACTGCAACCCTCCTTTTATGAAATACCTATATACGGCGTTGCCTCCCATACAAACTATGTAAAAACTGAAGTACTGAAGTATTTCCGTTAGGTTAGGTTAAGGTGGCGGCAGGTCCTTAGACCAGTCCACTTAGTCCATATTATTGGTCCTTTGTAATACCGTAGAATGAAAAAAGGGAGTAATCAAGAAAAAATTTTGTGTGGGATGTTCTTAATGTGGCAGAAGCTGTAGAAACATGTGATATTAAATCTAAATCAAGTTTTATATCTTGACCTCAGTCAAATTAGAAACTAAGTGTTCCTTTCCACAAACTTTTCCTACAACCAACAACTACAACTTTTCGTCATAAATTTATGTGCTTTAAATGTAGCATTATTGATAAAAAAAATTAATTTTATTTCCCATCTAAACTACTTTATCACTAAAGCATACTCATTGCTTGCGTTTCTGCGTCGAAACTCTTCCAACTTTAATGATCTTGTCACGTTGAAATCTTTGTATATTTCTATGGTGCGGTCAATCCTGGAATATGCCTCTTTTATATGGAACCCTTTTTATACTATACATTCCAATCGCATAGAACGAGTTCAAAGGTCTTTCGTTAGGTTTGCTTTTCGTTACATAAGCTTTCAAGAACCTGGCCCTTCATATGATGCCAAATGCAAGCTCATTAACTTAAAAAGTTAACATATTAGAAGAATTAATCTTTTAATGCTATTTGTTTTTGATATATCGGTCGGTAATGTCGATTGCCCTCAACTTTTGGATTTCATTAACTTTAATGTTCCGATGAGAATTCTAAGATATTCTCATTTATTTTGTTTAGGCTAACGCCGTACAAATTATGCACTAAACTCTCCAATGTATAGAGCTTTATTTGAACTTAATAAGTTATCAGAATATTGTGATGTAGATTTTGCTAATTCTAAGGATTTGCTAAAGTCATTACTTAACGTTTCTCGTAGTCTGTAAGAATATTGTTCATATACTTAATAAATGAATAAATAAATAAAGTTCCTTTAATTAGGAATAAGGGAAGAAAGGTTATACCGTAGAAACATGGCCCGTCCAGGATTCGAACTCGGGAACCCCTGAGTGGCGCTGCATCTAGACTATCGAGGACACCTTAATAGATGTCCAAGGAAGATACCCATAGGGTCTAACCGATTTCAACTATTTTTAGTATACATCTATTACTCTATTTGCCTAGATTTCTCACCAAGTTTCGCGTTTAGATTGGCCAACTTTGGTATGTACCTCCCATACAAAATCATGTTAAAATTTAATAGAGGTCCGAAGGAGATACCCCAAGGGTCTAACCTGTTTCGATTATTTTAAGTACACGTCTTTGACTTTATTTGCTTAGCCTTATAAATGAGTTTCGTTAAGAACGACTTTTTTTTTGTGTGCACCTTCCATTCAAAATCATGTTAAAAATAATAGAGTTCCAAGGAACATACCCCTTGCTTAAAATAAATATGTATACAGCCTTTAATGATCATAGGAGCATTCCTTCTATTTTTGTTCCAATTTTGTATGGGATGAACGCACTGTGAGACGGTGCCAAGAATGGGAAAACTTGCTGACTAATTGGAGATCTCCGGATCCGTCAGTTGGTTGCAGACACTTTGTCACTCTCTGAAGATAACATAATCCACATTATCGAGATAATAAATTTTGCATAACTTCATTCATACAATTCTTTAACCCTTACGTCAGTGACAAAAAAAAACACCTTCATTAGAGTGACGAGGTACCCGGATACCTTCTCATAATTTATATAGAATAATACCGTGTAAATGCTTCAATATTCAGCTAGATTGATGTTTCGTGAATTTTACTCTTTAAAACATTTCAAAAATATATTTGCAAAAATATTTTTTATATTTTTTGGCAATAATTGTCTTAGGGAGCGTTTATAGTGCCGACTCACGACCGAACCGAGTCGAGCTGAAACTCAAAAATTCATTGGGGCAAAAAAGATGCATGCGATTTTGAGTTTCAGCTCGGATCGGCAAAGCAACAAGTCGCCACTATAAACGCGCCCTTAGGCTGCCCTCAGAGTAAACGCCGAAGTAGACAGGCGCAGGAAAACTTTATGAAAAAGAGAGAATAAATTATTTTATCTGCCTGCGGGCAGCCTTAGTGTTGCTATTTGCAGACAGCTTCTGCATATTTTCTCGCTTTTGTCGATGTTGTCGTTATTGACCAAGCATCAGAATATTTTTGCAGGCTGTAGCTGCTCTAGTACGGTACATGATTGTAAAAATGCATGTAATTTCTTGCACATGTAACATTTAGTTGAAATCAATTTCTAAAACTGTTGACATCGAATATATTATTTTTTTGTTACCTGTTTTGATGGTTTTGTGAAAATATTTTGTAAAGTATGAATTGAAATACAACAACCAAAAAGTTAAAGAACATGAACAATATGAATATTTCAGCAAGAGCAAGATTTTAACGTTTTAAAAAGTGTTGAATTAGGATTAGCGGCTTCTGATACTGAAGTAGATTATATTCCACTAATAGACCCGACTGCTTCTAAAGTATCGGATATTGAACAAGATGGTGTAATCCAAAAAGCAGTAAAGTCAGGAACTTTTTCACTTTCAAAAGATGGAACACAGTGGATACTTGATCCAATTACCCAAACCAAAACGATTGGTCGAAATATTATGTATTATCGAGGCTGTGCAGCAAAACACACCAAACTATATACAGCTAAATAAATTTTAAAAAAGATTTTATCATCTGAAATGTGCGATATAATTTTGCGAGAAATAAAAAGAAAAGAAGGAAAAATTACTGAAAACTACAGCAATAAAAGAAAATTATACAGATACTAAAAAACGACCAAATGATAAAACATGTACAACATGCACCATTCACTGACTCTAAATTAAATGCACATTTTGGTATACTCATTTTTTGTGGTGTAAACAAATCTAATAGGGAGCATCTGACTGAATTATGGTAATTATATCATTTGCCTCGTATTAGTGCTAAATTTTCTCAGGACAGATTCAAGCGCTTGCTACGCTCCATACGGTTTGACAACAACTTTACTCGGCTTATTCGTCTAGCCACAGAAAAAACTGATTTTATTTGAAACATTTGGAATAAAAAAAAATTCAGAAGAGTAGATAGTTTGTCTTAGTAAGCACAGAATTTTTTTTATACATTTTTTATTGTAATACAATAAAACAATTTTTATTTAAGTTTCAAACAAAAAATTATTTGAATTTTTTTAAAAAATAAAAAAAAGTTTCTAAGAAGTTTCATACAAAACACAAAAAGGTACCCGGGTACCTCGTCACACCAATAAAGGTGTAAAAATATTATTGGCACCTCCCACCCACCACAATTTGTTGATTTTGCTGTTATTGTAAAAAAAGTGAAGTTAATAAAAAATTAGGAGCTCTCAGGAAGTTTCAGTACTTTATCTTGGTCATTAATGAATAAATTCTTTGTCACTCTCATAAGGGTTAATATAAGCTTCAGTTTTTAAGCATTCTTAAAGAATTATTGTTATAAACAAAATAATGCCCATCTTGTTTGTGACTTCATCTCACGCTACTTAACGGAAATTATAAATCAGCACTTTTGCTATGAAATCCCAAGAGTCCAGATATTGAACTAATACTCCAATATAAAAAGAAATCTCTAACATATTTATCTTGATCGCTATTTTTTTTTTTTTAGGTACGCACCTTTATAAAAATCAAAGTTGATTTCAATACCACCGCGTATAACTAATCCCAAATAACAACACACATTCACACGTGCAGTTTGGGCGTGTGTCAGTGTCAATGCCCAAGGCAAGGCTCAATGCAATCAATTGTAGCTCTACAATTCCTGGGCTTTTCCTGGCCAGAGCAACGACACGTGAATAAATAATGCAATCGTGCATAAGATGTGCAACACGTGTTGCTGCGTATTTGTATGCGTGTGATTGTCTATGTGCAGGAGTGTGATTGAGTGTCTGCTGGCATAGAAGTTGTGAGATTCAAAGTTTTTGCTTTACAATAGCAAATGCTATGTAGCTGTTGTATTTCATAGCTGTTTTTGTTGCTACAGTTTTTTTTTTGTTTACTTCACTTTTGTTGACGCAAACATGCACGGCCTCTAATCAAGCTAATTTTATGCGCGAATAGTTTTTGCAACCCTTAAAATGTAAAGACTGCGCAATACTAAGGTAAGCTAAGAGGTAAGGACTTTTGTTTTTTCCGCTTCATAGCATGATGTCAGTGTTGACAAACTCGTAATGAAAACAGCAGCACAAATACAAAGCATCAAAAAAATTATATTAATGTAAGCATAGCACAGCACAGCACAGCACAGCACAACGTTGTCCTGTGACACTTTTCAAAGTGTCTGCATTAATGACTTAAATGTCACGTGGCGAAGGGCGGACCGATTTCAAGGTTGAGTCTGGTAATTCTTTTGCTTAATAGAACACGCACAGAAGAGCATATTTTAGCCAATATAGCACAATTACGCACGTGCCTAAATATATACTACTACAGGTTTTCTTTTTGTCTCTCATATTGCTTGACAACAAATAAATCAAATGCGTAGGAAATCACTTGTTAAGCCAACACAGGGTTGCCGCACAAATAATCACCGCATAAGAATATTGTTCTTGCGTGATTTGTTTTTGTGAGTGTGTGGGTCTTTCAACTCTTTATGCTTCAGGTAATTTGCCACAATAATTTATGTTAATTTTTAACAATGCGTTTTATACATACATACATCCATCTTTTATTAGAAGCTGTGAAATTTTAATGCGCTAACCACAAATCATGCTTCGAGTAACCGCAAATCATTCTACGGTACAACAAAAAAGGGCTTTGAAAAAGAATACTAAAGACTTCTTATAATGCTTTTTTTAGGTTTTTGCCTGTTAATAACGAATTTGATTTCAATTTCTTCGGGTCTAGTCATTTTATCAAGATATTTGTCATTTAATAAATCAGACACTATTTTCTATTATCTTAATTCTATGAAAATAGTACGCTTTTTTAAAACATTTTATAGGGAGAACTTAAAATATTATACAGGAAAATGCTTATAAAATCAATGAAATGATCTTAACTTTAAAAATACTTTTTTTAAAATTAATGTTTGAATATTGAATATTGAATTTCAAGTAGTGGCCGCCGCAGCTGGCGATAGCATAGTGTAATCTGGAGGTCCCATTTTCACACATTATTTGCAGCAAACCCAATTGAGGACCGAAGAAGTTAGCAATCAGGTCTCTGTACCGCTCACCGTGACTGTAACGTTCTGACCAATATCATTTTTGAAGACATATGGATAAGAAATATCTTTATCTTAATATATAAAATTCTTCTGGTCATGGCTTTGTCACTGAACTCCTCCTAAACGGCAGGACCGATTTTGATTAAATTTGGTGTGTGTGTGCGGATGGGTCTGTAGATGGTTTTGTTTTAAATTTTGACCCGGTAGGTGGTGCTGTTGTTGCTGTGGCAGTGTTTAAAGGCGTATTAGAGTGTAGCTCAGAAACGAATTAAGAAATTGTCATAATGCATTCACTACACCCTTACTTTTTATGCAAACAAAATTACAAATATACAAACTGAATAAACAAAATAAAATTATTAAATTTTTACGGTCGTGTAAAATGTTTGTTCATTTTAACGATAGAAACTTAAAATCAACCTTACATTTATGCATACCATATGAAAGAACATAAAAAGTCATTTTTGGTTTTGAATATTTTTTCAACAACAAATATTTTTACCAAAGTTGTTTGCAAAATAAAGAAATTCGTAAAGGATTTTTTTTTGGAAAATTATAAAAAAATAAGAAAGAAAACGAAAATGAAAAAGATTCAAACACAATTGCAAGGGCAATTGATCAGAATTTCAAACAAAAAAAAAATTAATGCAATCCTTTGTAACATGACCGATTTATTTACTTTCAAAGCCAGCACTTGATTGATTTTTTTTTTCTATTTCACCAAAAAATAAAATTAGTACTAAAAACTTTTTGTGATTTTTAGTTTCTTTGGTGTCAATTTCTTGAAAATTTTTATCAACTGGCATGTTTCTATAAAAAACGAAATTTTTCTGACAAAAGACATGTAAACCAATAATGTAACTTATCACAAAGGTATGCAATTACCAAATTACAAAAATATAATATTTCAGGTAATTACTAAAAACACACCAATGAAGGTTTTAACATTTAAAAAGGGGCGTGGCACCTCCCATACAGACGAAATATTTGATATCGAATGACTTTGGAATTATAGGTGGCACTACTTCGGAATTTGCTATTCGAACACAATTTACACGTGCCGTTTCACTGATATCATTTTATGGACTTTGGATAAGGAGGCGTGTCACCTCCCATACAACTGAAAGTTCCGATATCGAATAGCTTTGGAGTTTGGAATTCGGTATTCGACCACAATTTACTTGTGCCATTTCAGTGATAACGTTTTGTGGTTGTTGGACAAGGGGTCGTCCAACACCGCATCAACGCGGTGGCTTTTTACTAGTTTTTAAATATTTTTATAAATTGCTGAATTTATTTTTAAAAAATATAATATCATTCTACTGTTTTTATTAATTTGTTTTAACCCTGGTACCCTTAGATTGAGTTTAAAACCATGTCACAATATTATATCAGAGTAACAGAGTTCAAATAAAAGATTTTGCACAAAAAAAAAGTGCAAACAAATACTTTAAAGTATTATTAGATAAACGAAACTAACTCCAATTTTAAATGTGCACTATTTGTTTAAGAAAAGTTTTATCAATTTCAAATAAAACAGCATCAATTCTCATACGAAACCGTATAAATTTATTGACTGAGTTATTATTGCACATCCTGTCTGGACGGGATTTCCTTAACAAGCGTTTCAAACTAATTCGGTTGGATTTCAGCCTGGTGACACATGGTACATATATAATGTAATGTGCTCAAATTGTGTTGTTATGACAAATTTTAATGTTGCTGTAACTGCGAATATATAAAACTATCAAATTAATAGACATTTCAAAAGAATGTGCAATTTTGAATTTTTATTTTATTTAATAATAACTTTAAATAAAATTAATTTATTTTAATTTTATTTTAAAGTTTTACAAATTACACAGAAAATAAAATTTTACACATGCAAACAAATTTGAGCAGTAACTGAAAGACTTCTTTCGCACTTGAAATAGTTATTACATACTTCTGGGCAGCAATTGAATTAATTCCATAAACATTATTTAAAATTGTGTATAATTTTTGCCATCATTATGCATAATGGCAAAATTATTATTGTTTGTCTCTTATTCTTTGTTGTTTTTTTTCCGCCCGTTCTCTTACATTTTTATTATAATTTCTTTCATATCCGCTTTGAAAGTGGCGCCCAAGCTGTCACAAAACAATTTGACAAAAGTTTTGAGCGCAAAATTGCTTGCATACTTTCGGGCACAAGTGTGAATGTGAATGCATGCAGCAAGCCAACTCTTTCGAACGTTAGTATCTGAAGTGTCTGTGTGGAATATATACATACTAGGGAGTCCAGTCACGGAAGATTTTCACAATCCCGGAATCATCAGTGTTGAAAATTCAAATCCAGAGGTTGCTTGGGAATTATAACAGAACAGAAATAGAACAGCAAATTTCAATGAGTGCTTTCAAATACTTGCTCTATTTTTCTAATACTTTCTTAATGAATTTGCATTATTACTGATGACACCTATGAATGCTGTGTTTTGCTATACTTCCGCTTATAATTCGAAGCAAATTATAATTTCTCTCTGCGATATTATTTTTTTCTGATCTTGACCCAGGGAATCAACCAGCACCGGATTGAAATGTTTATATGGGACACCCTTTATGGATATGTGATGGCGTCACATAACTTGGCACTAACAATTTTCATCGCTCACATTAATATGCCATTTTTAACTTGAAATTTGTGACAAATTTTTCCATCGATTCGTTGGTACAACCGTTCAGACAGTGCAATTGCAGATGACGATGATAATGACAGTGTCGTCCCACAGTCTGCACCAACCACAAAAGACTTTAAGTGAAGATGAAATTTTTATTAAACAAATGCTGAAATTTATTTATATACATGCTTACATTTTAAAAATTGAAAAAACTACGATGTTTGTTTTGGAAAAAATATATATTGTAACTCAAGAATAAGAAAACCATAACCAGAATTTTGAAACGTATAGTGAATTATTTCATTGTATACAAAAAATTACAATTTTGAAAATATTTCCATAAACTTACGTATTATTTTAATCCTGGGATGATCCCCAAGAAAAAAATTTTGCGATTTGAAGGGAAAAAATTTGTTTGTAATTCCGAGATTGACTTCCCTATTACATACGTACATATATCTGTGAGTGTACATATGATGAGTTTTGTCTGTTACTCATACGATTTCAATGTCTGACTTCCGGCAGCAGCAGTTATAAGCATTATGCTGCTGCTGCTGGCGGTTAGCCGTGCAATGCTTGGTTGCACTTTTAACCTCTTACAATGCAGTCATGCCGCCCATCTCCCTCGTGATCCACTCCCACTCTGCTGGTACTCGTTACCACTCATTGAACGTCAGTCTCTGTCTGTGGCACAGAATTAGTAACATTTTTCAAAATGTTTGCTCTTTATGCTCGACTCCGGCTTGCAATAATTTTCGAAAAAGCAGCCATAAAAGGACCAAAACTATTTGGGAATGCACAGCAACTAACACACACAAAAACACACACACACACACACTGACTTTAACATTAACATTAACATGTGAGTATTCTTACTTATCTTTACATACATATATGTATATGATCTAGCAGAACATTTTGATGATTTTTGTTTGATGTTTCTTTTCTGACTCATTTTGTCGAGCATGCATGCGAGCGTATACGACAAGCGGACTAAAAATTGACGCCATGTGGAACCGAAAATTTTTGACAGGATGTAAAAGTTTCTTGTTGCCACTTCCGCAGCGTCCATATTTTTGTTAGTTTTTCGTTTCTGTTTCTTGTTTTTTTTAAATTGTTAACTATTTGGCTCTGTCTGTATGTTTGAGTGTATTTGGTGAGTGTGTGTTGCTGCGGTGCTCTGTCTAAGTTCAAGCGTGTGCTGTTCACATAGTAATTGGACAAGTTGTGGCACTCATTGGTTTTGCTATGTATTATAGATGGATGTATAAGTACTCTTCCTGCTCGGTGTGTGTTTGTATTTGTGAGTACGTGAGTGCGCACGTGTACATTTGTGGTCGTGTACGTCACACGTTGGCGCTGCTCGACGATTTTGCTAATTGTTGTTGAGTTTATTGTTTCAATGTATTCGCCGACTTATTAATTGCTTTTTAAATTAAAAACATAAATTTTGGTATTTCATAATTTTAGTTGCTACTATTCGAAAAGCAACAGCAGTAATTTAGAGAAACTTTTATATTTTGTATGGGAGCAGTTAGCAAATTACATACACCAATTTAGCAAACATTTTTAGAGTCTTATAGAGCAACCAATTATGGGTCAGAGGCTTACTTAGAGTTTGTGAACCGGTTGCAACAGACAACCATGTTTCTATTATGTTCGAAAGTTATAATTCAAATGCAATATGCATTAAATACAATTTAAATTAATTTAATAAGTGTTGCATACTTTACAAATAAACAAAGTTTACCTTCAGAGGATGATAGAAAGAAGTAAAAAGAAGTGAGGCATAGCGATTTCTGCTCGTCGACGAACATATGACATTGGTTTTTCATAAACACATTACATATAAATAACTTTTTAATTTATAAGTAACTAATATGATATTTGAATTTTATGAATGCTATAATTTGTTGAACAAACTGACATTTTTTCGATTAACCGTTTAACACTCCAAAAATTGTATAATATCATCGAAACAACTAAGCACATAAAACTAAAAGTTTTAGGTTAGATTAATTGTCATTAATTAAGCACAATGATGGTATTCCAGATAAAACAAAATAAATAGCTCCAAAACACTCATCGTACCTGAAAACCTCTTTATACATTATTATCTAAATATATAAAACAGTTTATTCTGACTTACTGACTCATCAGCCCATGGCTTAGAACCATAAGACCTAGCTGGATGAAATTTGGTAGGCTGATCTATTTGGTAAAGTGGGTGCGCAATAAGAAGGTTTTCGAAAATTTTAACACTAATGGTCTTAATGTGTTAAAAACAGGTTTATTTTGAGTCCTTTATATTACCAAAAATATTCAATATATCTAATTTACGTTTTTCATACATAAGTGCTTAAAAGCATTTCTAAAAAACGGTTTCAGGATTTTTCAAAATTCTTTAAAATTCGGGAGAGAAAGGGTTAAAAATAAATATAAATGCAGACATACTAAACGATTTTAATATATGTTTGGGAGTTTACACTTCAATTAATCCAGTCTTAACATTTTTTTTTTTTTTTTGATTTTCCAAACTCGATCTGCAAAGAGTTGAAATATTGTTATTAAATTTGTCATAAAATACAAAATAGTTTCAAGTCTGTAAAATCCAAACCGATCTATTTATATCGTTCAAATATGGAAAACATATCGTGTGCATTCTAGATTAGATTGTTGCATACTTAATTTTGAACATGCCTCTTCTGCCCTTTTTTAACTAACTTTAATTTTTTATTGGAATACTTTTTAGTAACGGAGTTTTTTGCCAATCTAATTTTAAAAATTTCTGTTATTTTGACTCTAAAGACATTCACATATCTTTAAAATTTTAGATATTTTTATTATAACAATTTTTTGAAAAAACATCGTAATCTGAAAATGAGCAAGAACGATATGAAAATCAAAGTTTTGTTTTTCCATGCTAATATCTTCGCTGTTTTTGAATATAGCTTGTTTAAATTGTTTTAGTTAGAAGTTTAATAAAATTGCTAAATAAAAAAGTTTTTACTGTACCATTAGGTAAGTGAAGATATTTTTTATTTTTTTTTTCAAAAAAAGTCTAAAATATTAACTTTTTGCACAAAAAATTAATCAAAATTAATTAACAAGTGGTTTTTGATATGACATAACATCTCGATTTTTGAGCTAAAACTGATAAACTGTTTTTGTCATCAATACAAGAAGCTAATGCGTATCTATGACTTTTTTTAGCGAAATTTATTTATTCCAAATGTTTTTATATGGGCAAAAAGAAAGTAGTCAAGTCTCAAAAATAGTTTATGTGCAAAAATTACCCTAAAATCTCTTTTCAGTCAAAAATTAAGGCCAAAAATAAATTTTATACCATTGGCCTTACGGTATAAAAGTAAACTTTAAAAATATAGTTAGTCTCATCTGGTGTTGTTGGAGGAAGATTTTAGGCAATAATTGCCGATAGTACAAGGAAGAACACGAGGCGATAAGGTAATGGCATGTTTTAAAACAACTTATATTTTGCAAGGCAGTAAAAAAATATCACTTAAAAAAATATACGCATTCACTTAAGAGGCAATGCATCTGCTGGAAAATTCTCCAAAATACTGCTTAAAAAAGCGAATGGACTGCATTCTTTTTTTTAAGGGCAGAGTGAAAATTTCTACTGATTTATATTTTAATTTCCGTGATGACACGGAAGAGCTCCTTTCTCGCATTTATCTAGGGCTCTAATCACGTAACTTTTAAAACGACTATCGCTTAGGCGATACTATCCCATGTAACTATCGCGTCAAGCCATCGTTTGGACGATATCATTTAACAGTTGTTTGCCATACATGAAGCTAGCAAAACGGTATCGCTTAGACTAGGCATGCACAACGAGTGCCCTCGGCGTCAACGTTGCAAGTGACTGCGAGTGGCTGCGAGCACGCAGCAACTGAGAATTTAAAAAACAAACAAAAAAGTATCTGAGTGTGTGAGTATTCAAAGCACTGGACAGTAGTCAAAAGCACTAACTAAGTTGCAAAAACTTAACATGTGTATTTTTACGACAATAATTAAATTAATTGTAACAAAATATTAAATAAAAACTATTTATTAAAATTATGGGTTCCTTTTGTCTGCGATAATTTTTTTATGCAATCGTTATCAGCCAAACCGCTTTGAGAACATAGGTACTCGGCACCAGAGTTGTAAGTCCTATAGCTCTCTTAGCTCACTTACAACAACTTCCAAATTTCCGTGTGTGTTGTAATTCGAAGAATTGACTTTTTGTCAACGTGGATGGTAGTGTTGTTGTTTGCTCGCGTCGAAAGCTATTTTTTTTTAAACATCAAATAACCAATCCTTGCGCCTAATACAAACAAGGTTTGGTCTTGGACCTGAAAGGAAATGGACAGATTATTTGGAGGAATTGATTGGAAAAATACGTGAATTATTGATAAGGCGAAACAACTGTGAAAGACAATTTGAATTGCTTTTAACTGAAGCTAGTGTTATGCCATAACCTCAGCAAGCATTTCCAGCCCTTAGTTGTGTTCCTGCCCTAAATTCCACATTTTCCACAATTTAGTTGTGGATTTTTTTTAGTTATCCATAATTCTTAAATGTAGGAAAGAACAAAGAAAATGGAAAAGAACCATGCCCGAACCCGGATTCGAACCAGGGACCTCTGGGTTGACAGTCTAGCGCGCTTTCTACTCGGCTTTGGACAAGTTATTGATGCTGTGTTTATTTTCTCGTAGTGCACACCTCAAAGTGATCCCGATTTTTTTTTAAAGTTGAACTTTGGCCACATCAGAAGCTTTAATGCTATTTTTGCAATTTTTATTGCATGTGTGTACATATTATTGTTTTTATTTTTTTAATTAATTTTTTTTGAGAATTTGTAATTAAGCTCCCTGCCACGATACCTTTGCTCTACACATCATAAGCTATCGAAAAATTGAAAAAAATTTAATTGAGTTTTAGGTCGAGTTTCATGAGAACCTGCCATTAACCCGAATCATCCTGAGTATTTTTTTTTTCAATTTCCAGAATGACCTGTTAACGGAAATATAAAATGGTTTAAACTAAAATAAGTATATTTTAAGTGTTTGTGTTTGCTTTGCCATATAGTAACGACAGGGTGTTTCGGGTTAAGAATGCATCGAGCAACAAGCAATAACTATAATAATAATTTACTATTGTAAAATTTATATAAATCACAATTTTTTTTTCATGTAAATAAAAAGTGTAAGATGTTGTGTAAATTGTACGGACTGTAAGCAAAATGTAAAATACATCAACCCAATAGGAAATTAAAATACTGATCATGCACACATGCTCACATACGTGCTTCTTAAAGTTTAGCGTCTCTTTATATATGATTATTGTTTGAATAAATGAATCAATCAATGATAAGTCCACAATCTGTACATCCAAAAAAACAAGAACTTTGCGTGCTTGTTTGCTATGTGACTCAAAAACCAAATTTTTGTTGTCGGTGACATCAAATAAAATTTCCGATTTTGAGTTTTTAATAAAATAAAAGTAATTGTGTATAATAATCAAAATTAATTTTTTAAATGTAAATATGATGTATATGCCCATAAACACACATAAGAACATACACAAAGACACGTTCATACATGCACACATATTCATGTCAGACATTTCCAACATAAAGAAGCATGCTATTAAAACTTAAGTGAAAATGCTTGTTAATAACTTTATGAAAAGACAAATAAATTTACATACAAACACACCATCATATAGAAGAGATATTAGACTAAGTAAAGCACTTAAAATCACTAAAACACACACATACTTATTCACCAACCCTTACCCATACAAACGAGCATACCCTTTATTTTGTGGCAACAACTTGAAGAGTTTAATTAATGGAATCAGAACATTTATGCAGCGTTTATTTATTTGTTAATGTATGCAAATGTTGAGTGTATTAAATTTGTTTTTTTGTATGTGAAAATATATTTTAAATGGCGCTCATTATTTGTCGCATCTCTACAGAAATAATTAAGAAGTGTGGTTGCTTAAAATAAATGTAGTCATGCAACTAATGAAGCAATGTTGCCAACCGAAATTACCACAGAAATTTCCGTTTTCCCATTTTTTAACTTGAAGATTCCCCATTAAATCCAATGGAACTTTTTAAATTGAAAAATACCACAGCTGTTAAAAAATACTATCAAAAATACCATAGCAATTAAAAAATACCACAAAAATCCCAAAGTTAATAAAAATTAACTCACAAGGCATAAAAATCTCCACAACTCCTGCTAATTAACACATAAAGTCGCACAAGTACGAAAGTTCTACAAAAATCCCACAAAGAGTAAACAATATTATATATTCCGTATGTGTAAAGAGCTTATAATATTTTGTAAGATATAAAACACACAAAATATTTAATTTTTTTTATCGACTTCTGTTGATGCATTCGTACGTTTTTATTAATGTGTATGGCAGAGAACAGCTTGAGTCATTCAAATGGCGTTTCGATTGTCTCGTCAATAAACGAGCACCGAATGTGCTTCCTGCATTTAAATTAATGCGCAAATGCATGTACCAATCGCTGTTGATACGAATGCTTAGAGTGTGAGCGCTAGCGATTACGAACGTCTGCTACACAAGAAAGTCAAACAAGGCAAGACATGAGGAACAATCGCCAAAAGCAAGGAAAATCCATGCATTTATGCTCATTCGCACAAAGGAAAAATATTAGTTGCAGTGTTGCATTTTTTTTATTCTGCGAATGTTGTTACCAGACACAAAAAATTGCAATATTATAAAATAAGATTTTAATTACAGTTATTATTGCACAAGTTGGCGAAACAATATGTCAACAATCAACTTCTGTGCTAATTCGACTGCGAGGTGGTTAGCAAGAATCAAATACGATTAATATGAAAATTACTTTTATTGGTAATGGTATAAAAAAATTTGTTTGAAGTCATAACATTTGATTGGAAAAAGATATTGGGGTTATTTTTTAATGTTAAAACAACATATTGGTATAAATAAATTTTGCCCAAAAAAATCATAGGGCAAAAAAAAAAGACAAAAACAGTTTAACAATTTTTGCCAAAACTGGACGATTTTTTGCAAAAGAATGCTATGTCATATAAAAAGTAGTCATGAATTTTATAAAATAGTACAGATGCTTCCCCAAATATTCCGGCTGTAGCTATAGCCATCCGTGAGCTGGAATGGTTTAAAATCACTTCTAAAAATCAAGTTTTTTGTAATAATATTGGCTGGTGTGGTAGTTTAAAAAAAATAAACGCTCAGAAATAATAGTTATGAAAAAGTTCTTCCAATCAACATCAACAAACATTCTATTTTTGCATTCAGATTAATGAAAATGTTGTTTTCCGTGTATTTATTAATTATTTAATTACTTATTAATTAGTTTTAATTACATAAAAAAAACATAATTTTTTCAAATCCTATTTTCACTTTCAAGATATCGTTGGGAAGGTTTTGAGTGTCTGCAATTGATTGATTGATTCCTGGTCAGAATTCCATGTATTGATATATATTAAAACTAAAATATTAATTATAAAATAAGCACATACTGAAAAATATTGTAAGATATTAAAAAACAAAATACAACTTATGAAGATATTTTTATTTTAACAATTTTGTATAAATCACATGAATTAAACTGCGAGCTTTATATCAAGTAATTTTTGTATTAATATTTTGAAATAAAATATATCAAAAATATGTATGAAAAAAAGCATTATCTTTTATCCGATTGCATATATTTCAATTGTTGATGCAGATAGGAAGAGTTTTTTTCCGCCATATAATTTCTGACAGTTTATTTCTTAAAACTATTACACCAACCAATATTTTGACAAAAAACGTTATTTTTAGAGGCTATTTCAAACCATTCCATACTCGAATGGCTATCACTAGAATCGAAATATTTGATCTTCATAAATGCTATTGCAACCAAGGATTATTTTGAGGAAATGACACAAACAACTTAACTTTCAGCCTTTAATATTCATCGCACAAAGATAAAATATATAATAAAATATAATGAGTTATGTGGCTAATGAATCGAATATTTTATTAAAAATTCCTATAAAATATTTAATATAATTTTTTTTTACAAGATATTTATATTGTATCTAAAATGTTGTCTAATTATTTTTTATTATGTACTAAAAAATATTTTTATTATAGAAACAATAAAACAGTTGCATATCATACAAAAAATATATTAATAACTATATGAAACTATATAACTATATTAATAAATATATGAATAAGGCTCGTACTTTGATGACCTAAAAACTGACATAAGTGACATAAAAAACGCAAACAATTACATAAAAAATTAAGAAAAAAAAGCTTTACAAATAAAACATTACTAAACATGTTTTGCTGTAAGAAACTAAAGTAAGTTTGCAGAATAAAGTTTATATTAGTTTTATGATGGTGATGTGAAAAATCTGACTAAACTAACGTGTACGTGTGATTTCACAAGTAGCGTGGAGTACACCTAGTAGCACTACATTCAAAATTATTCTTAGCATAGAATTCGTGAATGAAATTAATAAAAAACTATTTATAACTAAAAAAAAAGGTTTAACTAATTTCGAATTTCAAAATTTTTAAGATTTATACACTTGAGTCGTTATAATTGTGAGTTTCATTTACGGATGTTTTTTAAGGTTATCAATCAAGGATCACGGTGTGCAGGAAGCAACTTTTATTCAACCTGAAATGTCGACGCAATCTGAGTATGCAGATGTTTGAAGAACAGTATATAGACGCAGAATTTATTGTTTTTAAAATCTTATGAGTTCGTTTAAGGGGGTGAATCAATTTTTTATAGCAAACAAATCGATTTTTTTTTTATATCATAGTAAAACAATTAAAAAAATATGTCCTCAAAGTTTAAAAAACGATTTAATTTCAAATATTTGCAATTTAAGAAATGAAAAAATTCCATTTAGTAATAGATCCGGTAAGCGATTGTCTGTTGTTATAAATCCAAAAGAGCAAAAAAGTATAATTTTTAAAAAAATATATTAAGATAATATTATGAGAAATTCAGGCACAAGCGTCAAACAAACGAGAAATGTTGCTAATTTTATTCGAAGTAGAAAAAGTTAAAATTCGATTTCACAAAATTACGCCTCACATGCTACTCAAAAAGTTAACACTCTGAAAAATGTTTGCAAAACTTATAATTTACGGTTTGACGTAGTTTCAAAGAAATCAAAAGAAATTCAATCCATGGTATGGGCTGATGCATCTGAGTTATAATAAACGGTTTTAGAGGCTCGCAATTTCAGAGGAAACTATGATGAATGTAATGGCTGACGAAGGACAGGGCTTTTTTAAAATTAGTTTAAAAATGCTTCCAGAAAATTATTCTTCAGCGTACCGAGTTGAAGATGAAAGCGATGAACATTTTAATTAAAAGCTATGCAATAAATAAGGCAATGCAAACAAAGAAACAGAGTCAAAAATCAATGAAAGACCCTGCAGATTTACTGCTGACTTTAAATTAATTTTAATTGTCAATGGTCTAATGCTGCATGTCTATGCTCATATTGCTTTGCTAGCTTACAAAATTTAAAAGAACTGAATCAAAAAGAACAATCGTTCAAACTTTAATAAAGTTTCTTCTCTTGATTCGGATAAAAAAAGAGGTAAAGTGTGTTCATAGCACTATGAATCCACCATTGCTAAAAAAAAGTGATGATGTTTGCTTTATTCAAAAGTGTATTATTCTGGAATTACATGTAATGCAGGGATTCGTCAATCACTTGTTTTGAGATGGATTAGTTCCAATCCTCAGTAGAGAAAAGGCACTGATCTGGCCAATAAAACTTAATTTAACACAATTAAACTCTCATTGAGAAACAGTTGAAAGCAATGCATGCTGTACCCTTTTGAAAAACGCAGATAAGTTAAATGATCTTGACATATATCAAAACATTGGAAATTTACGATTAGTTCTGTTCATTAACGCTCTCAAAGCTATGAACAAGATAATTAACTGTGGCTTTTCTACTCAAAAGGGTGATAATCTTTAAGAGTACATTGAAAAATTTAAAAAAATGTTTCAGCTACAGAACTTTCCAATACATTGAAAGCTAATGTAACACCTTACTCATTGTCTGGAGTACCTAAATAGAGATGGATTCGATATCCGGTCTGAACAAGCAGGGGAATCCATTCGCAAGGAATTTTTAAAACATTGGAATCGAAGAAAAGTTAATTCAATGAATAATGCAGCATATTTACCAAAGTTACAGGAAGCAGTTGTTGCTTTTTCATCTCTAAATATGTAAATATTAAAGTCATTACACAATGAAGAAAATAGTATTACAGGTGATAAAGACAAACATTATATAACTAGTTTACTTCACAATTTATAATTATTTGCTATATTGGATTTATAAAAACACATGTTTTCTTACCGGATCCTTTACTAGATTGAATTTTTTCATTTATTAAATTGTAAATATTTGAAGTTATATCCTTTTTTAAACATTGAGTACATATTCTTTAATTGTTTTACAACCTACTTATGATATAAAATAAAAACGATTTTCTTACTATAAAAAATCGATTAACCCCCTTAAACGAACTCATAGGATTTTAAAAACACTGAATTCTGCATCTGTAGATGGTTCTTCAAACATCTGCATACTCATATTGCGTCGACATTTCAGGTTGAATAAAAGTTGCTTCCTGCACACCGTGGGATTAATCAAACTCTTTTATATATTAAACTAATTTTTGTTTTCAGTTTTACTGTATCTACTATTAAATATAACCGATTTTAATTTAAATGTAACATAATTTTAAATTGTCCATATTCGCCGCTTATGATAAATATCACAGACATCTTTAATTTTGATCAAATCATATTCTACGCTTTTCTTGGACTTTTCTAAACATATTAAGACACCAAGTTCTTGCAGAAATTTCGCAGTTCTTACACCCGAAATTAGAGGTATTTAATTAAATGAATCAAAATTAGAGACTGAAGTGTTTTTATCAGTTCGACACCACAACATAACCTAAAATTTTAGACATTCTTTGACAAGTTAACAGTTGTACAAAATTTGTTTTATTAATAAATACCTGCTCGTTTTAAAAAACTCCATACATTTGGGTTGAACACTCATTTTTCTGGGCTTTTTCTATAAAATTATTTAATAAAACTTTGCAGCACACGTCGCTTCTTTACAACAGTTGTCAGAAGGATCTCTTTCTAACTTACACAACTTAGCTCAGCTCGTGACATTTGCTAAACCTGCATTTTCTCAAATTTATAAAAAAAAACAAATTAATGACAAGTTTGTGTTGGTTTTCATCAAACATTTTTTAATTGTGTTGGAGCTTTGGTAACGCTTGTCTTGAAGGAATAGTAATGTTCATTGAAAGCAAAACATTGTTGTTATTTTACCGACAAACTTTCAATAATAGTTTGTTTACTAATTTACGTCGCTTTCAAGATTAACTTTCATGCAAATTTAAGCTCAGTTTACTTTAAAAATTTACTGTCATAAAACTTGCTACTGGCAATACTGATTGCTCCACAGAAGAGAAAAGAAAACAATAAACTAAAAGGAACAAGCAGCACAAAGAAGAACGCGCTGCTAGAGAAGGTCAGAGAAGTATGGCAACAACAAAAATTCATGCAGCAGCTGACACTCGAGCTTTAAGCGAAGCATCCGAATGATCTCGTGGTCTGGAGGCTGCCTTTGCATCAATTCGCAATCGTGACAAAGTGTGCTTTGCAGCAATCGGTGTTTACGAACTCGAGCGGTATACATGCATTTTTTTCTTGTGTGCGATTACGGCTGACGACGATTGTTACTCGAGTGGCAAAAACTGACGAATGGTCTCATGCAAATCTCTGGTGTATGGAGTGTGAACTTACCATTATCGTGCAATAGTGGTCTAGCATAAAACAATAATATAAAATACAAGCCTCACTTTATACTTATACTTTAAGCCTATACTTTTAAGCCTCATTGTAAATATGTTCGAGATAGCTTATTTCTAAGTTTAAATATAATTAAGTATCTTACGTCTAATCACGGCCTTGTTCATCCAACAACACTAATCAATATCACCAGAGCACTTGTACTATCAGAGATCGAGTACGGTCTTTCTATTTATGGTCATTGCGCGAAAAGCAATATTGGGCTGTTGTTTGCACCGTATCACAAGGCCTCAGGGCATTTCCAACTACACCAACAATAAATATTCTGACAGAAGTTGGCTAATCCTCAATACCAGACAGAACCAAGGACGTCACTTACCGTCTTTTTCCAAAAGTATTTAATGCAAAAAATTCTGTTCTTGCAGAGTATGTTTAAAAAGCATTGCGTCAGAAAAGGTTAAAAAAAATGCTCGACAATAACAAGATGTTTAGAGTTTCCGTGGATTCCAGGACATTCTGGAATACGTGGAAACGAGTTTGCTGACACGACGGCAAAAAACATCAACATTACACCAGCACCAGTTTTTGACATATTTGGCGCTAAGGACATCAACAACGTTTTGTAGCAAATACCGAGATCTGGAATACCTGTAATCACAATTATTCATCTTTAAACCCTGATCGTGATAAGCCAGTTTACCCAAGCGGTGCACTAACCTTCGCCATAATACCCTTTACACGTCTACGCTTAGGATACATAAGGATAACACATGAGCACCGTCTTAACGATACAAGCTCTAATAACTGCCCATGTTGTAATTTCCCAGTATCAATTGACCAACTGTTAAACATCTGCCCTCGACAAAGAGCTCAAAGGAACTTTCACTTCTCGTAAGGCCGAGTATCCAGGCCTTACGACATTTTAAAAAATTCAACATATAACAATATTATGAAAATATATAATTTCTAAAGAGATTATAACATGCTCCATTTAATCCATTTATCAATTCATTAAAAGCGAATATTTTACTCCTATGTATATTATTATCAACCAATCGAAAGCTTTAACTGCTAGTACTGCTTAAATCTCTTTTTATATAGTAATTAATTATTGTATAAATCCTTTAAAAATAAAATATTATGAAAAATAAAAATAATAGAAAACACAAAAAAAAGTTTTTTAAATTTTTTTTGGGAAAAAATAACACTCGAATTAAAAAATATCATGGGAATATCCTTTTCCCACAGCAATTAAAAAATACCATCAAAAGGATTTTTCCCATAAAGTTGGCAACTATGTAATGAAGTGTTACTAGCATTGCTGATTGGATAGGTAAAAGAGAGAGAAGCAATACTTTCTTCCCTAGAAAATTATATTGCTTGTCCTTTTCGCGCTTTTTCGTGATACAATATAAAGCGGTTAGTTTTATGTAGTAGCTTAAGGGAAGGTTCTCCTGGATTTTTTTGAAAAAATCCATTTTTTTTTTACATAAAATGAAAGTAACATATATGTAGAATGTTTGTGCCAAGGGATATTTCAATACGACGCGTATTTCTCGAGCTAGAGCGTGTCAAACGTTCCCATGTCACGCGCGCGTACCAACTTTCTAAAAACTTTAAACGCGTTTTTCTCGGAACCATGTTTTCTAATCTAACGGACAGCACAGGGCTTGTTCTATTGATCCGATTTCCTTCATTCAAAGAATGTTTGAAAGTATATACTTTTTTGTACGCCTGGAATCTAACATTGGCATAAAAAATGTTTATTTATAATTTTTAAACGAGATCTAAGTAAAAAAAAAGCAAAAAATTTCAATTTTTTTTTTAAAAGTCCATAAAATTGGTTTTTTTTACCAAACTTAATTGAAGTTAGGTTCCAGGCATATGAAATGTTATCAATTTTAATAAATTTTATACATTTCCCTTTTCAGTTCACTACCTGAGGCCCCACACTGTCCGCGGGAGGTCGATGTTTTGCGCGCAGAGGTCGACGAGATCCGCCATTTTCAAGCCGCCATTTTGAATTTTTCAAATATCTTTTTTTTTTTTTACTCGTCAATAAACCACGAATCAAAGTTCAAAAGCATAAGTTCGTATGTCTTTTCATTTTTCCACAAACCATTCTCAAATTTTGCTTGTTTTTCGGCCAAATCCAAAAAAATCCAGGAGAACCCTCCCTTAAATAATTTGTAGGTTTTTTGATTATCAATTTTCAATTTAAGCATTGCCTACTTTAAGGTGATCTTGATAGATAAAACAGCATCTCTTCTTCAATTCACATCACCATCTTGCTTGCGCATGAAAACAATCATGCATCTTCATTTGTTATGCCTACTGAACAAACACACACTAGCACAAACCATCATATGCATGCATTCAATTTGCATGCATTTGTTGTAATTTAATTAGCTGCAAAGACAATTATACATTAATACAAATATACGCAACCAACAAACAATCATTGACAATGGCTGTCAATGAGCGTAAAGTAAAATAATTGACATTTCGCCTGAGTGTATAATGTGGCACGCCCTCCAGAAATAGACGCCCACAAACGTGCATGACAAGCAACATTCATTCCTTCATATTAACACAATTATTAACAATTTATCAAGCAAATTAATTTTACATAGTGGATTCAAAGTGATGGTCAGAAGATATCCTTGGTCGTATGCCACCTACCCTAACAAAACAATACATCTAAAATGCGTCATTTCTGTGAGAGTTTTATGAGTGTTCATAAAAATGAGTCAAAAAGGAATCCTTTTTATTTGTGCTTTATGAGTGTTCCTAAAAAGTACTCATAAAAGAATCCATTTTATGCCAGTTTCATGAGTGTTCATAAAATAAAGTCATAGAGGAAAACTTTTAAGGCGTGTTTTATGAGTGCTCATAAAAGAATAATTTTTGCATTTTTTACGAGTGTTTATAGAATCGAGTCATAAAATAATGCTTATTATGCATGTTCTATGTGTGCTCATAAAATATAACTCCAAAATGCGTCATTTCTGTGAGTGTCTTATGAGTGTTCACAAAAATTAGTCATAAAAAAATCCTTTTACTGAGTGTTCATAAAAATGAGTTATAATAGAATATTTTTTGTGCGTGTTTTATGAATGTTCATAAAATGGAGTCATAAAATAATCCATTTTATGCTTGTTTCATGAGTGTTCATAAAATGGAGTCATAGAGGAAAACTTTTAAAGAGTGTTTTATGAGTGCTCATAAAAGAATCATTTTTATGCATTGGAGTCATAAAATAATACTTATTATGCATGTTCTATGAGTGTTCATAAAATATAACTCCAAAATGCGTCATTTCTGTGAGTGTTTTATGAGTGTTCACAAAAATGAGTCAGAAAAATCATTTTAATGCGTGTTTTGTGAGTGCTCTTTTATGAATGCTTTATGAGTGTAATGTTCGTAAAATGGAGTCATAAAAGAATAATTTTTATGCGTGCTTTATAAGACATCATAAAAAAGACCAATAAAACATAACTTTTTATGCAAGTTTTATGATGATAAATAATATAAGTAAATAAAATAACTATTTAAAAATTCATTATGCGTCCTTATAGTCATGAGTAATGTGATCAACCGTACTACTTTTGGGAGCTTTTTGCTTCTTTTTTGGCCACTGTACTTCTTGTAGCGAAGTACGCTAAAAGAACTTATTTTTACTTCTTTTGAACATCTTTTTGACAATTTTTTCATAAATAAATTCACGATACACATTTCTAACTGCTACAAAAAATAATTTTATATCATTATCTGTTTTAACTGGAAATATTCAGATTGTTTGTTCTTGTGTTAGTTTCGTTGCTTCTGCAGACTCAACAGTTTTTGCCTCTTCTAAACATTTGTGATTTTTGAGTTGTGATGGTTATGTCCTACGAGCGCAATAAGTGCTTAGATATATTTAAACTTGTTTCTTTATTTTATTTTTGATTTTTTATAAAAACTGTATTTCACAAAAAAAAAACTTTTATTAATAAGCAATAAATAGTAAGCTTGATTTAGATTTAATCTCTTATAAATTAAACTTCTTGTTCAATGGATTTATTCGTGCTTCTTTTCATATTTTTTTTTTGTGCGTGTACTTCTTTTTTGTATGTCTATATCTATTCTATGTACTTATTTTGAATCTCTCTACGTGTACTTCTTTTTGCTCTGAAAATGTTGGTCACATTAGTCATGAGTCATCATGGACTAGTCATAGCAAACGAAAATCGAATCTGGGTCCAATGTGTTACGAAAAAGTTTTCTATTTGCCCTTAAAATGTAATTCGCGAATTTCCTGTGATTTCTGTGAATTTAGTTCCTAAAACAGGCGTTTGCATTGCTGTTCGTGTCGTTCAATTAGAGTCATATAAATAAAAAGTGGAATATTTCTAATATTTCGTGAAACGGAAGTGAAAGTTAGCGTACGCAAAGAGCAGTGTTAAAATAAAACAACGTTAAAAAATAAAACTAGGTAAACCTCTCAATTTAAAAAAAAAAATGTTTAAAAACAGTACAGAAAGGCTTCAGACTCCTTTCTGATACATTTAAAAAAAAGGTTTTTAATAATAAAAAAGGGATAACGAAAGGGAAGAGACTTGCAATAATAATAAGGAGGCATTGAATAAAGAATCTGATGAAGATAATCCAACGTCTGATGATAATTTTGTAATGACTTCATCGAAGGAAAATATTAGTGGTAGGCAAACTAATATAAGAAAAAAATTTGCGACATGGGAAGTGACTCATAATATAACTACTTTAGCCTTAAATGAACGTTAAAGGCATCTTCTAAGTTATGGCCATTCCTGTAAGCGGGGGTGAATATGCTCACTATGGGATTTAATATTGTTTGACTGACTTTTAAGGAAAACATTTTTTTTGAAAGACATATAAATATAAATATTAACAGTTTGATGTTTTTCTTGTTTCCTTCTTCAAACTTACTTAATTTAAAAAACTCACAATTGAATTCATGTATAAATATTAACATTGACAGGTTACCAATAACCGGAAGCAGCCTCTTCAAAATTCATATTCATATACATATTCCTCACAATTATTTTGTTTTTTTTTATTTTTAGGTGCATTATACAGAAAATTTCATTACACCGAAAAAGAATTTTAATTTACCTGTGCACGGTGGTGGCAAGAAATAGAGTAAATTATAGGAACAAACATTGAAATAACCTTTTTTTATTACTTATACTTTCTTTATCACTGTTTTCTTTCAATATAAGGAGCGGAGGACTACCTCTTCCTTTTCCTTTGAGAGCTCTTAAAAGTCTTCCATCGGAAATGCACTATGATTTTTAAAAAAATTGCTTACACACTTTTACTACTAACTCTATTTTATTTCTTTGTTTGTATATTTATTTAACTCTATTTTATTTTATTTGTTGGTATAACATGGACCCTCTCACATAAGTATGATATTTGTAAATTAATATTATTCAGTTCATAATATCTTTCAAAAAGTTTTCTGCGTTGTTCTAATAACAGAAGCATATGGCATTTCTCTATGCAATCACATTCAAAATCAGAGAACGTTTAAGCGGAGAACGTTTAATTATGTTAATTTACCTTTTTTTTGTAATATATGACTTTTCTGAATATCTAGCAACTTTTTGTTTATATATTTTCCATTTTATCATGTTAACTCTTTTTTTGCAAGAATTTGAAAGAGCAGCTTCTGATTCATCGGTATTAGGTTATAAAGTATGAATAGAGAAAAAACAAGATGTATTTGATGACACATAATTTTCTAAACAAACAAAAGAGGAGCTTGAAGGCGAAAATAGTGCAATGGCAGAAAAAGACTCAACTTAAAAATTTTAATTAAATATTTAAAAATGTAATCTACTATAGCATATTCAAGGCTTTTTACCTCCAGAATTTTCCATTTCACACTAACTTAATTAAGTGAGAATGAACTGTTTTAAAATTCTGAGTAAAAGTATTATAAATCGCGAACTCGTCAGCACGCCCTTTCTCGTCGTTTATCAAATCGTACTAACTTTCCGACAACCAGCGTGCCGACAACCTACGAATGTGGATTTTTTAGAAAAGTCATCAAGTGAGCCACGAAAGGCGATTTTAAGTGCTCAGTTTATTTTTTGAACTTACATAAGTAAAAATTGTTTCCTTTGAGATACCTTCCGTTAGATAAATAAGTAAAAATTAAATAAAAAAATTGTTTGTATTCACTTATTGCAAAAGTAGGGTTATAGTAAAAATAGTAGTTCGCAAAAGCGCTAGTTTCTCTCCCCTCCTCTTTAAAAGCTACGACACAGCAGCTTCGAGAAATGCGTTTTTGAAAATTAAAAAGGGGCTTTTTAAAAATGATTTTATAAAATTGAGTAATAAAAATCTTGATTACAACTAAAACAAACCAAGCAAACACCATTAATGCACAAATAATATTGCATTCATGAGCAGTTTAACATTTCAATATGTAAATGGTAAAATTATTGGTAATCTTATAACAAACAGTTTCATACTCAAATTTGTATGTGGGTTAAACTACTGTTCCATTTCCATCATTTATTTTTTTTTTTTTAAATAGGCAAAGTTCCAGAAACATAAATATCATTTGATGCATCGGAACTGCCTTCGATTCTGAGAGTAGATACATCACTGTGCAAATAACGATATTTCCAGCCAAATCACGAAATAAATAAGCTTTTAAATGAATACATAATAATTGTATTATATATTTAAGTACATGAATTACAAATAAAAAATTTCGTATATTTGCAATGCGATCCGGGAACACAATTCTGTTGTAATTTGCTTTGCCAATAGTTTTTTATTGGCAGAGACAGCAGGCCAACTCATGATTGTATTTTGCCCTCTGGTTTTTTTTTTCTTCAACGCAAAAGAAGCATCAGCCTCGCTTCTTTATTTAGTCTTGTACATGAGAAATTGTAGTTTTTAAATGTTTGATAAGAAAATTATTACTGAGTTACTCATTGTATATCCCAGTAGCGGATGGAATATATTCCGAATATATGAAGCATCAATTACCTTGTAATGACCACTACTTCCGACTATATTACCTTACTATGCATAAAAGGCCTTACATTTAACATTGAATGAGACAAGAGGTAAGTGATCGCCTCCCTTCAGCATTACCAAGAAGTTATGGAGGAACATACTACTTGTATTAAGTTATAAAAATCACTGCATTACTTTTCCTTGTATGCTACATTACAAGTAATGAGGAATGAGTTAATGACTTCTGCTATATGCAGACGCATTACTTTTTGAAAAAAGTAATGCTTCCTCACCTGGCAATTTATTCTGTATTAGTTCTATGGTAGCCACTGGCAAATCCGCTGCTGGGATGATTTTGGTTTATATTTAGCATAAAATAAAAGTAATTTCAGCTTGGATCCAAAAACTAAACGGTTTTGGAAATATTTCAAATGAAAAAAAAATGTTTTTTCTACACCAACGCAGGATTACGGTGAACACGAATTATAAATTTAAATATAAGATAAGAGTAAGGTATAAGATACGAATCTTTATCTATACTTCTATATCTATTAGAGTGTATGGAAAATCTGGCCCCCGATTTCGGTACCAAAATTAAATAGTATAAAAAAAAATCCTTTCGATTGGTACGCTTTTTTTTGGGTCTGAAACAGTTTTGGCATCTCCCGAAATGCATTTTCGTGCTTTTTTAAGCAACTTTTGTGCTGAAGACCCACTTATGGTTAATTTAAAAGGAAAATCAAGCTTATCAATCAATTCCTTACACATAAAAACTAAAAGCTAGCACAAGTGCATGTTTCAATTCAAAAAGCCTCATCGAACCAAAAAGCAATTCACGCCAAGCCATGCCAACGACCAAACCAAATCATGCATGCCAGTCCAACGACAACGCCAACTCAAGCTATGACATGCAACCGATTTATCAATTCATAGGTTGCATGGCTTCTTGAAAACATGTGTTGAATCACTGTCTCATACATGTATTTGATATATGAAGCTGTATGTTGTGTATGTGAATGTAATGCTGTTTATAACCCAGCGGTTGAAGTAGTCCTGAAACAATACATTCTCTCAAGCTGGAGGGGTAATGGTATGACCTGAGTATTCAACACACCACTTGATTTCCTTTTTTCTTTAAGATGTCATACTTACGTAATACCTGCTATTGTATAGCGTACACTCAGGCCTGAATATCCCCAAGAATATTCCTCCGAAAATTCAGGCCTTCTATCAGGTATTGAATACTCTGAAGTTAATATTAAAATAAAAAAGCTGGTAATATATAATATAACATAATATGATATTACATATTATTGCATATATATAATATAATATAATATAATATATATACGATATTGTTCGCATTTAAATATTTTTCATTGAAATATTATTGTATATCATTTTTCCAACGTTCTCCCTTTCTTTATTTTTCAGAATGAGAAATTACGCGTCGACTACTTCGCATTGTTAGATTTTTATTAAAATTTCCCAAAGTTATTTGTTGGCATTACGACTTCGCTTCTAATCTCAACCATAGCTCAGGTGCGAATACGAAGCAAATTCAGTCTCGGGCTAACTGAAATCACTCATAAATCTTTGACAGCATTACACCTTCGCTTCTAAACTCAGGCGCATCTTACGGTCTGAGATTGAAACAAAACAAAATATTCACAGATTGGAAAATTTCAGGGAAATTTTCAGAAAGATTGAATGGAAATATTTATTCCTAAATCAGTAATGATATCATTCCTGAATTTTCAAAGCAAAAAAGATCTTATTTTACACCTGATTTCATCAGGCATTGAAATTGCTGACCGCTGGGAATATGAAAAAAAAACACATTTTGTTTATATTTATATATCTTATACTATTAAACGAGCAATATTTGTTTGTTTGTTTATTTGTTTGTAAATGAGTTCTCGAAAACTGCCCAAGCGATAACGACACATAACATGGTGTCGTCATACCAATTTTATTGAGCTGTCCTGTGCACTATGCAAACGTTTAATTAAGCTATATCATTATCGAACTCAATGCGCAAAGTTATTTGAATCATACCTAGCACTGTTGTAGAACGAGTTGTTGTCCCACAAATCATTGTTCAAGCAATTCGTCTTACGCTTGCCTTTAATAAAAACATAGAACTGCAAATTTTCATCCAATTTGACATACGCTCTAACGAGATTTGACGATTTTTTTCAAAGTGAATCTTCTTGTTATCTTATTTTATTTATATTTTTGTTTTTTGTATGCAGGTCTTTGAACACACATTCCCTGAAAAAAAAAAATTAATATAGGAGTAGCAATCACTGTGACTGAAATATTTTAGTAGCAGACTGTGATTGATACTTTCGAATAGCAGTGAAAAAAAAATAACTGTTACCAAAATATCGACCAATCTCTAGTCTCCCTCCTTAAAGCAGCAAGCAACCAATGGTGATATGTGGTCCACATGTGATTTGTACAAATTGAAAGATACAAATTTTTGTATCTTATTTGAAGACACATAAGGTACAAAAAGAAATAAATAATTCAGGTAATCCTTTAACTACCATACAAAGCTGATCAAGAAGCACATCGGTATTTCAGTACAACATCGGTACAACAGTAGAAGAAAAAATATTTTTACTGACAGCAATTAGCACTCCTCCTCCACTACGACATCCATAAGCATTAAAATCACGATTTTTACGATAAACGCTGAAAAAAATAGCGGGTAAAAATTTCTTGATCATAAAAATTTTCAGTAAGCCAGGTCTCTGCACGAATGAAGATTTCAAATTCAATTTGCAAAGTGGCAGCATATATGACATTTGACTTATTTAATAGAGCAGATACATTTTGGTAGTGAATTTTTATAATATATGTATTATCATTATAAGGCTTAGGTGTCAGCTCTGTTATTGACCCAACAGAGTGCTTGGATCCCATTTCAACATATTTTTTAACTAACTTTTTGCACGCAAGATATTGCTTATCCACATTTGTAAACTCTAGAATACTAGCCTACGTAAAATGTACGCACTCCATGTGGGTAATTCTAACGTATACAGAAATAAGGTTTGTATCCCAGCTAGCACAGATTACGATTTGTAACAAAAATGTGTTATAATTCCACCGAATTCCAGTTTTTTTAAGCAAATTTAGTCACAAATGGGTTGTATTAAAGTTTCAAATAAGCAGCGTACCGACTACAATTTTTGGCACCCAAATATTTGGCGCCAACTATTGGCACCTTTTCCTTGTATAGCATTTATGAAATATCGTTAAATTCCCGTTGGTTATGAAGTCTACATTTCAAATTCTGTGGTTTATTTCCTCTCTTCGTTTTTTATTGTATAAAAACATTAAGTAGCTCAGTTGTTTGTAAATTTCGGATCTGCAAGGGTGTTTTCATCGTCAATTAAAAAAAGGTTTTAGAGTGCTGATATCAATAGCGAACTGAAACAGTACGTTTCTTATTTATTTATGTATTTTTTATATGAACGCGTTTGATTTTTTGATTAATTAAACATTAAATAGTTTATTTTTGTCTTAGTATCGAAATGTTTACCGCAATATTTTAATTAAACTTGGGTGCCAACAATTAATTCCAAAAAAGAAACAATTTAATTATTGGCAGGGGGTGCCAATAACTGAATTTGACGTTACTACAATAACTGGCACTGCCAGTCATTATACTTTTATCTAGTGCCAATAATTGGATACTTCGTATTTTCATATAAAAATGACAGAAGAAAGAGCTCTTACGATGAAAGTATTTTACAAAAATCTCTGTCAGCAATTAGAAATTGCAAAATTTCTAACAAAATCTTCAGCCAAAAAATATAGGGTAGCACGATCTACACTCCAATTTTGTCTGGCTCCAAAATTTTCTAAAATTTGGCCAGGTCCACAAACTCTTTTAGAGAAACAAAAAAAGAGGAAATTGTAGTTTGGGTGAAAGTCTCCCAGCTGAAAGTGACGTTAAATCAGAAAATTGTGACATAAGAAGCAATTATTGCTTAGCCTTTCAATGTTATCTTACAGTGTAACATTGCTCTTATTGGCTTCTAAGTACCGTTATTTTCATGTTTTTGCCTACTGGTTTTTGCATCATTTGGCATTGTGTGTTGTTCAAGCTTACATCTATTTGTTCTATGGAAAACGTGTCCATTCAGCAGCCGTTCTTCATAGAGTAAAATGGTCAAAATCAAGATCGGGATCGTTTTGCAAAAAAGTTGTTTATACAAAAAGTGCTTAAAAACATTAAAATAATTGCTTAATTGTAAAACCAAGTGCAATATAAATAAATAAATAAATAAAGATAAGATAGTTATATACATAAAAAAAAAATCATGAGATAAGTGTTTAGTTGGTCCAATAACTACCCAACGTTTCAAATAAGCAACATCATGTAACAGTTCATATATGTGCCATGTTTCAACCCATGTTAATTCGGGCACTAAAGGGTTAAAGTCCCACTAAATGTCTTAAAAAATTAATTGTGTTTATTTACCAATATTTTTTTGTAAAATATGTCCAAGCTAAAGTCTCACATCAATATTTAAAAGTTGTGTAGCTATATTTATAAATTATTTTAAATTAATCGAACTTTTTTTTTTCATTTTAAGATAAAATTTGTATGCTAATTTTTTGTGATTTATTTTTAATCTTTATGTACTTAAAAATGGTTCAGTTCAATTTTAAATAAAATCTGTATTAAATGAAATAGATATGTAGGCAACTATGAAAAATAAAGGATTTGTTTTTATGATTTAAAAAAAATTATTATATTATTAAAGCCAGCTATTATATAATTTTTGTAGCTATTGGATGCCAATTATTACTTTTTTATGTGTGCTTATAATTGTGGTAATATGCCAATAATTATAGTTTTTAAGGAGCCAATAATTGTACTCAAGTGCCAATGATTGTAGTAATCATTGTGCCAATAATTGTATTCACGTGCCAATAATTCTGGTTTTCAAAGCACTTATTTTATTTTAAGTCTCACAAATTGCAGATAGCATACATAAATATGTAAAAAATTGCTTTAAATTAAGAATTTCCCAAAAAATAAAATAAAATTTCAAAAATGACAATCACTTAAAAACAGAATGAATGCTATAGGTTGCAAGGTAAAATTTCCTTATGGGTGCCAATGATTGTAGTCGGTACGCTAATTTGTTACAAATCATTCTTTTTTTTTGCAAATAAGCTAAACTACGGTGTTAATTATGTTATGAATAAATGCACTTGTTGCAAAAATGTTTCATAAAGTTTAGAAAAAAATAAGTAATTTTTACGTTAAATTCAAATTATTTAAACATTTCCTTTTGTGGCACCTATAAAAAATGTTTGTGTATTCTAATTGTAACAAATACAGTAACGAGTTAGCATCCTAGGTGCGTCTAAGTTGCTTTATGTTTATATTCAGTTATATCAATGTCACAACAACTAAATGTTCAAAACTTCGGTTCGAAGAAATTTTTATTAAGTTATAGAAGCCACTTCAACTAAATGTTTCCAATTTTGCTGTGATGCACTAAAATGTCATAAGCAAAATATAAATTTTATTGTTCACAAAAAATTCTGTGTTGCTTGTCAATTTCTTTGTGTAATCCTCTACTACCATGTAATCCATTTTTGTTTTATTTCAGCGTTCAATGAGACTACCAAATTGAACAAATTTTTCGTTGAATGCCAATGAATCATTATGAAATTATGAGAATTTCTTTTGTTGCAAGAAGGTTAAAATGAGGTTTTTATTCAGTTATAAGAATATTGGAAATAGTCATTGCAACCTTATGCTGTATTAAGGTTATTATTAAGTTGTTATAACTTTAGGAAACATTATTATAACTTAAAAAATGTAGTTAGGAAAAATAAAGTTGAATTGAGGTTTTTATTAAGTTACAAGAACATTGAAAATAATCATTGCTAACTTATGCTGTATTAAGGTTATTTATTATTCAGTTGATGCAAGTTTAAAAAACATAATTGTAACTTATGAAATGTTGTATGATATAAGAATTATGTATTGAGGTTATTATTTTGTTGCAAGAACTTTAGAAAAAACCATTGCAAGTTATATAATGTAATTAGGTTCATGAACGTTGTATTGGAGTTATAATTCAGTTGCAAGTAAACGCTACATTAAGGTTATTATTCAGTTGCAACAACTTTAAAAAAATATTTGTAACTTTTGATATTGAGTTAGTTGCAGGAACTATGTATTGAGGTTATTATTCAGTTGCAAGAACTTTGGAAAAAAGTGTCTAAATATTTCATACTCGCCATATTTGATTTTTTCTACACTATGAATTTTGATTGGAATAAATTTTATACGATTTTCTTTCTTTAAATACGATTTATTATTGCCTTTTAGAGTTTTCAGTGAAATATGACACTAGGAACTTACAAATAATATCTGTGGTCACAAGGAATAATGACTAAACTCAAAATATCGTAAAAAAGCGATATGGAATTTACTTTATTGCCAATTTTTGGAAGTATGCAGATATCCATTTTTTGCCCTGAACTGATTATCACTTATGTCTGCACATATTTTGTTTGTAACGGTTCATATATTTCAAACATTTTTTTCGTAGTTCGTGCAATTAAAATATCGTTTTTTACGACACTTTGAGTTTATTCGTTATTGCTTGTGAACACAGATATATTTACCTATATATTAAACATTATAACGCGGAAATTAAAAACTCGAAATATTTCTTATTTCCAATTTATTTTAAAAGTTTTTATTTTTTGGTTGGCGCGTGGGTTTTCTAGGGGTAAAACACAAACATTCATCGACAAAATGGCCTTTGTTGTAAAATTTTAGTGTATAACTCTTCATATTTTCAATTTAATTTCACGTCTCTTTATTTCATTCCAATTTGTCTTGGACTTTTAAAATACACTCCAAAAAATTATCACTGGTTTAATGAAAGCTATATTAAGGAATTGTGTATGCAAAAAAAAAAAAACATTATAATATTTTTTAAGAACTTATTGCTTTTCAATCAGGAATATTTATGTCATCAGTAGTCCTTCCTTGTTAAAAAAATCTGTCATTATAACAAAAAATAACTTCAATAAAACAAAATATTTGTTACATTCACGTTATTTTACCTGAATTGCAACGTAAGAATTACACAATAAAAACTTTTTTTGGATGTTTCATCTTAACTACAACTTAAGTTTGCAACCTAAGCGTGCAACTTAAGTTTGTACAAACAACACATTTATAAAATTATTATAACACATTTTTCGCCTAATTGCAACCTTAGTTATTACAAAATAAGCGTAAAAAAAATCTGCTTTTCCAGTTGTAATTATGTTACAATTAAGAATTATGTATTGGTGACTCTTTTGCGACACTTTTACAACCTTTTTGTGCTACCTTGGATTCTAGAGTTAAGCAATTTAAATCTTTAAAATTTTTTTTTGTCTTTATAGTTGTTGTTAATTTTCTGTAGGGCGTTGAAGTTAGCGTGTTGAGAAAATTGTTGCAATTGGCTTCTCCTCTGCAGCATTTACAAAGCGTCTGAAAGTAAAAAATAAAAGTGCATTCTTGAGTTAAGGGTTTCAGTTGAGCACTCAACCTACGTAAATAAAAAAAAATAAAAAAATAAAAAATGGCACGCGTTGAAAAAAAAATGTTCAAAAAACCACTTTTTTGCCGATGAAAACTTTTTTGCAATATAAAAGTTTTTTGGCTTTTTATAGCTCGAGTACTCAACAGAGTCTATAAGGATCACAATGAATTAAGATTCATCGAAATCGATCAAGTAGAACTCCAGATATCTTAGAAGCCGATTAGAAAAAACTTGTTTCGAGAAAAAAACGATTAAAGATTTAAAGGTTCAAGAATATCACGCGACATACGAATATGGGCATTGCAGCCAAAAGTTCTACCCCAAATGAAAAATTAAATGTTACTTAAAATTCGTTTAATCCTCGATAATAGAGAAAACATGTTTAAATTTATATTGTGAGAGTACTGAGAGCTGATCAGAACTTGAATTTAAAAAAATGGTGACAAAAGTTGAAAAATTTTAATAAGAGTTGAAATTTTATAAGTGTAATAAATACTCGTATAATACAAAGTTTAATTAAATTTTTTTTCAGTTTTCGATTGTAACGGTTCTGAATTACACTTTTCATGTTTTTTAGTTCAATTAAATAAATAAAACTACGAAATATTAGCACTTCTTTGAAGGAAAAATTTATCACATAACGTATATCACGTAACAAATCATACTATGGTTTATATAAAAATAATTAAAAAAGATTTTTCAACGAAACAATTGTGAATATGTAGCAACATTATTCCAGACAATATTTAAAAACTTTCATAAAAAAACTCGTGCACACTTCACCGATTTTTTCGTTTGTATTGATGCAGGTAAAAACCACTTCTATTTTGTGTCACGTAACGTATCATTTTTGGTGGCTTCTATCTGAGAGCCGAACTTTTGACAACTCTTCCAACTTTTACTCCTATTTTACTCCTTTTTTACTCCTTTTTTACTCCAACTTTTACTCCTTGTATGGTGCGCTTGGTAAACTATTGAAAAATCATAATAAGAAAACTGTCAGCTTTATTTTTCTTTGTTTTTATACTCATTAAAGTCGTACGACTGTCACGTGCGTAGCTACGGAAATGCCCATATAATATATGTTATAACTTTTTGCCTATATGATGTTTTTTTTCTAAAATTTTGTATACGTATTCTTAAGACTTTAAAGATATATATTCTAACGAAAAAAACTATTTTTAATTTTTTACACACTGTAATATTACCTTAAATCAACTCACAACCACTCACACAACCACCTAACACTTTCGTAACGCACTGAAACCAATGCATAAAGAAAATTTTGTTTGTAGCTAAAATTAAAATCATTTCAATGATTATCCTTGAAGTCATCAAATCGCATTAGCTTTGACTCTAATGATAAAAAGTTAACAAAGTGTTGCTTGTAATGCTAGAAATTTATTTTTGTTAACGTAAGCACTGGATTAAATGCAGATTTTTAGAATGTTTGCTTGTTGGGGTGAATGATAAAAGATATAACGAGGTCGTCGCCACGTTGAGTGTTATTAGAGCTTTAAATCAATCATGGTAGAGTAGATTAAACGATATCTGTAAAAATTGCATTAAATATGTTTTTGAAGATTTTGAAACATTTACGTATAAACAAATAATGTTTTAATAAATTATAATAAATATTGTTTTTATACTTCTAAAAAATATAAGTTTTATTATAATTACACTTTTTTTAGATTTGTAAAAACAATATATTAAAATAATCCATCATTAATTTTTCAATAAAAACTTGTATTTTTGTCTTTTGGGGATATAACAGGGATTTTCGGAATTCAATTTCACATTCTTTAACCCTTTTTTTTTTCAATAAGCCGAGGAAGTTAAATGTTTTTTCATATACTAAATGACTAATAGTGTCACTAAAATAGAATGTTTAGTGAAGTGAACACATCTTAACTAAAAAAAGAATATATTTTAAAATCTCAAATGATTTGAGGTAATTTACTAAAAAAAAAAAATTTGTTTCAGTACAAACTTTCGGTTTTCGAAAATCCTTGAAGAATATGAAAATATCTAAATTTAGGCATTGAATATGTTTCATAGAGATCATTTACTCCAAAAATCATAAAAAAATTCTCAGTAGCTTAGCTTTAGATCGGATAGGGTTAAACTATAATTTTGTTTAACGATTATTAGTATAAAATTTCCTAAATTAACTAAACTAAAGTAGACGATTTTTTTTTTTAGAATAAGATTTTTGTAGAATTCATGTTTAAGCTAAGTTTATCAATATTTGCTTAAGTATTTGTTAAAAACTCATAGTTACCATTTACTTAATACACTTTCTCTATTCTTTTTTCAGGTAAGTTTTTGCCTTGCGATGCTGTAATAAATTTATCATACAATTAACGTAAGTTTGTCATTTTTTCTATATAAAAAACTGCAATAAAATTTACTTATCTGGAATTTTGTCTCTTTGTATAAATGTTTGTTCAACAGAATCGGTTTTCTTGTAAAAAATACATTTGTATCCACTCTCAGTATCCCAAGACTGTTCGTATCCTACCGAACAAATAGCAGCCAAACACTCCCTCACACCACCATGCTGCTCATCATCCACTAAAGATTAATGAAATTGAAACATATAATAAGCAGATGTAGAGACACAGACACACAGACAAACAGATAGACAGACAGTCAACCAGACAGAGAGACAAACAGACATTCCGTGTGTGCAGCAAACCTTAACTGACAATAAAGCCATGCGACAAAAAAGGGAACCTTTAGCAAAGCCAACAAACTATGGGAAAGAGACACCGAATGAGTGTGAGCAAGACAGAGTTTATGTGTGCACTTGGCAACGCGGAGTCTGTGTCAACAGCCAAAAGCGCCAAACTGACGGATTTACTTGATGACTTAGTTTTTCCACGCTGCTTTTCTCTGCATGCCAAGTAGGCAAGCAGTGGAAAGGGGGCGTGGCAGGTTGCACTTTACAAAATAGGATTTTTTATCAAAGCTGCAGAAAATGTTCAATGTTTTCAAAGGCTGGTGAAGTTCTTGTCGTTGTTATTGTTGTTGTTGTTGCTGTTGCTGTTGCAAGGGTTTGGAGGAGATGGGAAAAGCTATGCATTAAATAGGATTGCAAAGAAAAACGCTTTAAAATTGTAATTTTATAGCGAAAAAATAGCAAAAAAAATAAATAATAAGTATGCGAAGCAAGTTAATAGCGGGGGAGGGGGTGGGTTGCAACAGGAGTGAAAAAATAAAAATCAGAAAAACATAAACAAGCCGAAGAAAATTGAAGAAATTTATATAAAGTAAAACTCAAGTAAGCGAAAAAGAAGCGAACGCAGAGATTAAAAAAACTAAATAAATTGAAAAGAAAACTGAAAAAACAATCCGTTGAAACGAAGTTTGAAGTAAGCAAAACAAACGCTAACATAATGGAAACGCTTAAGATTATCACGAGCGAAACGAAGTGTTTTCATTTTATGTTTTATTTAATTTACAACCGAGACAAAGAATAGTTAGGAGCAAATGCAAGTGTTAACGGTATTGAAATTGATATTTAAAAAAAGTGTGGAAAAAGAAAACAAGCTGAAATAAAATTGAAGTTTTTAAAATAACTATTGATACAAAATGTAAAATAGTTGTTTTGTAGATTGAGGTCAGATTTCGATGAAATGAATAATAAAAATAGGCATATTTTTGAACTCAATGCCTGTTTGCATCACAAGTACCTAGATGCATAAAAATTTAAGAAAATAAAGTATTTTAGGAAGTCATTAAGTTGAAGAACATGAGTATAAACTCCTTTTTTTATATCAATTTTGGAGAAAGTTTCTGTTATGGTCATATGATACTTCATAAATTGCTCATTTTTTTATTAAAAATTAAAATAGAGGAGCTCAGATAGTACGAATGCATAGATTCAATTAGTGTGAGTGAGTGCGCATATAGTATGAATTGCACTGTTCTTGACGTTTTTCTCAATTCGTCACTCGTTAAGTTTCAATCAAATATTAAGTGTCAAAAACAAGCTTGAGGTCAAATTGGGAAAAAAATTAATAGTCATACAGGCTTGACCACTGTAAAAAAATTCTTAGCTTAAAAGGGAAAATAATTTGGAATAAAAATTTTTCAATTATTAGTAGTTTTATTGTTTGAAATTTTTTATTAGTCATTGTGCATTAGATAGCAACCAAGCTAAAGTGAAACAAAAAATTCTTGTAAAAATTTAAAATTTTTTATCATAAATTATGCGTTGATAACCTTTCAACATAAATTTGGCAATAGTTTTTTACACATATTTTCGAAAGATTCGAAGCATGAAAACCGAGAAACAAAAACCTTAAGAAAAAGAAACACAAATAAAAACTGTTACATGGCATCCCTGAAGACATATGTATGAGAGCCAAAAATACCACAGACCGAACAACCGACAAAAACAGACACGATGACGACCGAGGAAATGTATTTTTAAGCTATTTTTTTTTTTGGAGGGCTTGACTTTGTGCATGAAACTCTGCCAAATATAAAAACAACAAAAAAAAAGCAACCAAAAATGTTATATTTTTTATATACGTACATGTGATATTCTGTAACATAGCAATGATTTTGGATTTTGCAGCATAGAAGTGCAATGCAATTGGCCAAAATATGAAATATAAGAGCAAATGTGAACGTACTCGTAGAGAAATTGTGACAAAGCCAAGGCTTGTTTCTTTTATATTTTTTTTCACCAGGACGAGTGCAATGAACGCGGATGGAATATTTTAAAGTTTTAAAGTACATTATAGTTTACTTTAAACGCTTCAATAAATTGTTTATGGTGACAGTTGAGGAAATTTAATCTAAAAAATTCAGAAAATAAATTAGAATTTTGGATGGGACGTACAAACATACGTACAAGTAGCTGACACGTGGAGTGATTTCCTTTAAAGTTATTTTTTATTTAAATCTAATGAATTGAATATAAGTAAAGTTTGATTAGTAAGGATATTTTTTTTGGTCAGTTATGTTGATCAAATAGTTTTGATTCACATGATTTTGCTTCTTTTTCTGAAATAAATTCATAATCCAAAAAAAGTTTATACACAAAAAAAAAAAAAATTAAAACTAAAAAATGTGATTACAATTGAAACTTTTCTATATGAGCTTGTTATTTATTATGTTGATTTTCTATGATTTAAAAGCAAATCCTAAATGTTTGATAAATTAAATCTTACTTGATTTAAAATACAAATTCTGGTCGTTTGATAGTTTAAAATCGCTTATTGAGCTTTAGGTCAGCAACAACCAATGGAATGGTTAGAACAATTAATTGCGCTAATGAATTTTTCCAAAGACACAGCAAAAACATTTTCAATATGAAAGGAAAAACATCACTAGCTGATTTTATAGCAATTTCAGCCACTTAAATCTCATCGCCTCTGTGGTGTAGTATGCTAATGCGCTTGCACGGCGTGTCACGGCCCGGGTTCGATTACTGCCGGCATCACAAATATTTCTGATGAAGCCTGTAGTAGGGCCGAAATTGCAATAAAATCAGCTAGTGATGTTTTTCCTTTCATATTGAAAATGTTGTTGTTTCTGTGGAAAAATTCATTAGAGCAATTAATTGTTCTAACCTGACCTTGAGCTCAAAAAACGATTTTGAACTCTCAAACAACAAGAATTTGTATTTAAAATCAAGTATGATTTAAACTACCAAACATGTAGAATTTGTATTTAAATCATAGATTACCCATAAAATATATGGGTTATACAATAAACTGCGCAAATTTTACGCTTGAATATTTTTTAATATAGGTTTATAATTTACTCTAAATTAGATAAACTAGCGTGCAAAGTAAGACAAATAATTCATATTCTTTATGCTTTTGATACTGTTAACTGAACATTAACACGTTTGAATTCTGTTTAAGAACTGATTTTATTTTGTATAATCATAGCTATATATCAGTTGATCTCTTATATTAGTTGGTGTCGGTTGTGTTTTATAGTGTTATGTAAAAGCCTTTGTTTTGTTATATTTCGTGAGTGTATTAAAACAGTTTCATCAGCTTTTTTTTAATTAAATATTATATTATACTTACTAATATCATTAATATACAACTATTTTATTAAATAATAATTGTGCATTTAAGTTGTGTAAGTTTAATTCTTGCATATTAACTTTGTTTAACTTGTTTAGTTAATGCAGTGTTGTTGTTTTTGCATGCTTACTGTGTTTTAGTTTCTTCTTTGTGCAGTGATTTGTTTATCTTCAGCTCAGTGAGTGTTGTTTTTGTTTTTTAGTTTCTACTAAACTGTGCACAAACTACCTGAATATAATAACCCTAAAAGCACATTTTGCATCTGCTCATTTTTTAAAAATTAAACATGGATTATTTTTCTGCAGAAAATATCGTTGCTTGTTCTTTAGACGAACTTTGCAAAAGCCAAAACATTCTGAACCCCATGTTCAGCTGTTCTGGTCCATGTGAGCAAATGTTTCATGCATCTTGTGCCGGTATTTCCAAGTCATGCCTTGACGACTTAAAATCTCTGCGATCAGGTCTTCGCTGGTACTGTGCTTCGTGTAGGGCACTTTCCCCAGATGAACTTTATTCAAAAATTAAGCTTTTTGGGGAAAGTCTTAACTCGTTAAACAACAATTTTCGAGAAATTGTAACATTTTTTAGTGAAGTTAGGGCCGCACCCAGTACTAGCGTCTATGATGAAAATTCCATTTCGGAAAATATCCCGCTTGCTTTGTCACAGACTGTTTCTTCTGGGACACAAACAATCCTTTCATCAGAAGACCATATTATCTCAAATAGAAAGAGAAAAAATAAAAAAACCAATAAGAAGCGAAAATCATCTGGATCTACTTCTCAGGCCAAGCAGCCCTCAGCACCGCTTTTGAACAGGAACACTCCAGTTACTTCCTCGTCACCTTCTAACCGTCCTTCTTTGACTAATAGTTCAGTTTTGACTCCTATTGAGCCTAGAAATCTATCAAGCTTAAGGGCAGTGTCGAGGAAAAAAAATTTATTTATTTCACGTCTTCAGCCCGACACAACTGTTGAAAATGTATTGACTTTTATCAAACATAATAAATTGTTGAGTCAAAATGCATTTTGCTCATGCAAAAAAATAGGTAATAAACCTTCCCATGCTTCCTTTATTCTCACAGTTCCTGCTGAAGAGTTTGCAACTGTTCTAAACTCTAATTTGTGGACTGATAATATACTCGTTACAGAGTTTCAGCCTAAGAATAAGCCTAGAGGGACGACTCAAGCCGCTCGTCAATCCCAAAAAAACTGAATAGGTTATCCCTTTACTATCAAAATGTAAGGGGACTACGCTCTAAGACGCGAGACATATTTTTAATGTCTCAGAATTTCTCTGAGGATATTATCGCACTGACTGAAACTTGGTTAAACGGAAGCATTACTGACTTAGAATTGTTTGATAACAGTTTTGAAGTTTATAGAAGAGATAGACATGCTGACAATACTTCTGCTGTCGGTGGAGGTGTCTTATTAGCTGTAAGGAACTCCTTAGTTAGTTCCATTATTGTTATTCCCTGCTCTGCTAACATCGAACTTATATGCGTCAAGGTTGTACATTGCAATTCTAATGTATATCTTATTAATGCATACGTTCCTCCTAAGAGCAGTGTAGAAGTTTATGCAAGCCTTGCGGATTGCATAGAATATGTCATAAGCATAATTGACGTTAATGACGACATTTTATTGTTAGGTGATTTTAATATGCCTGACTTGAAATGGGAATCTTCTGACGATGATACATATTTTTGTGCATCTAATTCGAAGACTCGCCAAGAGCATATATTTGTTGATAATATATGTTCTGACTTACAACAAGTGAGTTGTATTTATAATAGTCGTGAAAGACTTCTTGACCTGGTCTTAACTACAGATAGTAACAACGTGATTGTTGAGAGGGCCCCTCATGTTTTGACTGCTGTTGATGAATACCATCCACCATTGAGAATATGGTACAAATCAGACAGGGAAAATATAGTTAAGTCTAACTCAATAGATAAAGTTTATGAATTCAATTTTAAAAAAGCTGACTTTTTGAAGTTGAATCATTTACTTCAAAGTAAGCTTCATGTTATTTTAGAATATGTTAATAATAACACTCTTGATGATTCAATTAATTTTTTTTATATGGAAATCTTTGCTATGTTTTCTCTGTCCGTGCCATATAGCCTCAAATTTACGAAAAATTGTTCTTACCCCTGGTACACAAAGGAGTTAAAGATTCTTCGCAACAGCAGGAATAGGGCATGGAAAAAATATGTCTGTAGCTTGGACTTGAATGACCTAGAAATCTACAAGCGTTTGTTTCTGGACTTTGAAAATTGCTCAGCTACCTTATATCAAAATTATTTAGACAGTACTAAGCTGAGAATATTGTCTGATCCGAAGAAATTCTGGGGTTTCATAAACACCAAAAAAAAATCTGATGGATTCCCTTCATCATTTAAAACCTCTGACGGATTTACTGACGATCCTGTCGTAATTTGTGGTCTATTTGCCAATCTCTTTAAAGAGTCATTTTGTTCAGACTCTTTTAATCCTGATGAAGAGTACTTTGAATATATGAACTCTACACCCAGGGTTTCGTTGGATTCTATATCCTTTACTTCAGAGGATATTTTAAAGTATATTGGATTGATCGATGAGGATTTTAATGCTGGACCTGACGGAATTCCTGCCGCAGTGTTAACACGATGTGGTTCCGTTCTAAGTCAACCACTGTCCATGTTATTCAATAAATCAATTAGCGAAAGTATTTTTCCACTTTTTTGGAAAAAATCTTTTATAGGTCCTATCTATAAAAAAGGTTGTAAGAACGATATAAACAACTACAGGCCTATCGCGAAACTCTCGTCGATTCCAAAACTTTTTGAGCGCCTCGTGTATGATCGTGTGAAAATTCACTGTGGGAAGGTCATGACAACTCGTCAGCATGGATTTGTTACTGGCAGATCCACTGTGTCTAATCTCCTCGATTTTACAACGTTTTGCTTAAATTCATTTTATTCAGGTAACCAGGTCGACTGTATTTACACTGATTTTAGTAAAGCATTTGATAAACTGCCCCACAACTTAATTCTATTTAAACTTAAGTTAATGGGTTTTCCACAATTTTTTGTAAGCTGGATTCAATCGTATCTGACAGAGCGATCTTATCAAATACGATTTCGAGGCGTATTGTCAGCTGAATTTATTGCTGAATCAGGTGTTCCTCAAGGTAGCCACCTTGGTCCACTTCTGTTTATTTTAGCCATTAATGATGTAACCCACATCATCAAACACTCTCATCTACTTATCTATGCAGATGACATGAAAATATACAGAACAATAGATGCTAAAGACAATTCAGATCTGCTCCAGTCTGATTTGAAATCCTTTGAAATTTGGTGTTCTAAAAACAATATGTTTCTAAATCCAGATAAATGCCAAACTATGACCTTCTCGCGAAAAAGGAATAATTTAATTTTTGAGTACAAGATAAAAGATACTGCATTAAGTCGTGTAGATGCTGTCAAAGATCTGGGTGTATGCATGGATTCTAAGCTATCGTTTAACGTTCATATTGATTATATTTGTAAAAAAGCATCTTCTATGCTCGGGTTTATGAAACGCTGGGCAAAAGAATTTAATAGTATGATCACAACTACAACACTGTATTATGCAATTGTGCGACCTCACTTAGAGTATGCAAGTCAAGTTTGGTCCCCAAGTTACAATGTACATGTTGAACGTATAGAGAGAATCCAAAAACGTTTTGTTCGGTTTGCTCTAAGGGGCTTAAGTGCAACTGACACTTTAAACCTTCCTCCTTATGAGGATCGTTTAAAACTATTAAAAATGCAATCTTTGAACGAGAGAAGGAAGTCTGCAGATATCGTCTATTTACACCAACTCATAACTGGTGTATTCGATTCACCAGAACTCCTAACTCTTATAAATTTTAACACTAACCGTAGAAGCAGTAGAAATGCTAACAATTTAATTTACTTACCTTTTAGTAGAACAAATTATATGGCTACTGCTCCTTTACATCGCATGAGTACCTTTGTTAACAACTGTAGCTTTTTTGATGTTAACTTATCGAAAGGTCAACTCAAAAGTAGATTGAAAACTAATGTATGATTAGATCTATGTAAACGCATGGTTAGTTGTTATGTCTTGTGTTGTCCTTGAGCCCAACCCATATTATGGTGGGTAAATTTTTCTCACTTTGGATTGTTTTGGACCACTCTTATCAGTATCATTAAGGCTATTCACGGTTTGAGCGTACTTTTAACAAATCATATTTATAGCATTTGTTATTGTTCAAACTGTGAGCACCTCGCCATGTGACTGTCGTATAAAAAGATTGTTCAACCTTGTGATGTATGTGATTATGCGGCTGTAGACAGAGCATAAAAATACGAGGTACAAAGAGCACGTCCAAGGGCTGCTTTTATTTACGCGTGCCTGCGTATTTGCATTTGTATGCAAAACAACAACGAAGCAAAATACGTTTTCGTAAATTGGCGAACAAATAGCAGATCCAACAAATGGCAGACCAGCGTATTCGAACTGTGAATGGCCTTATTGAGATGTTTTAATGATATTTGGGCTGGTTCTTAAGATGATCTAATGCGGAGAAAGTGCGAAAAAGCTGTAGTAGCTGAACTCTATTGTTATTGCATGTTATATACAAAACTAATTACTAAAGATACGCTAACAGAAGGCCAGCGGAAAAGAGAATTTAGATCTTAAATAAGTAACCTTTAAGATAATAAACTAATAATCATACTGTATGATCAGTAGACACGACCGTTATAAACATAGATGCATGCTTATCGTCATGACCTTACCATTGATAATTAGCAACTATCTAAAGATGGTTTATGATGGTCGATATTTCATTGCTATCAATTAACACGATCTTGATGCATGCTTATCTCTTGTCCTTGCAAGCGATAAGCAGCAACTGTTTTAAAAAGGTTTTATTATGGTAGATATTCTTTAATTAGAAAAAACCCATGTTCATTAGATAGCTTTTTGGTCAATACATTTTGCAAAAGTGTTCCGGATCCTCCCTGCATGGGCTGATTTTTTAATCCACATTTAATAGGCATAGGTAGGTTGAATAAAATGAAGAAATTGCAAAAAAATGAATGCGCTACTCGTAAAAACGTGATTTTGGAGGGTTTTTTTTTCAATCGATTCAAATCAGATTTTTTAAAATCATTTAAGCTACTTAAAAATTAATGGTAGTATTACAAGTTTATGTAAAATTGGTTGCTGAATTCATTTTCGAAATCAAATTTTTGATAAATGTGAAAGTGAAGTCAACAGCAATTACCAAACCATAAATTTAGTACTGTTTTTCATTATTTTTCAAATTCATTCGTTCCCCACGTACAAAAGAATGCACCTTTTTTAAATTTAAATGCTATCGAATTGTCGGTAATTTAATGAAGTTTTTTAAAAAATAAAAAAATTTTATTCGGAACATATATGCACAAGAAATCACTTTTTTACGTCAGGTCGAATATTTGATTTTTTTTTTATTTTGGTTTCTGCAAATTTGTAATGATGTCCTTTTTAGTTGCTCTGTAAGGAAACAGTTTTTGATGTGAGTCTATGACTTTTAGAACCATCTGTTTCTCGCTTTCTATGGTGGTAACTTTTTCATTGAATCTTGTGATCAAATTTATTGCCCTTTCGGCGGCATCGTTTACGACTTTGATGCTTCCCACAATTTCGTCGCCGCGCAAGTAGTTTTAATTTTAAGTCTAACGGCTGGGATGGATTCCCAAAAAAACTCTTGAGATCTGCTTCGTTCAAATCGCTCGAAAACAGTGTAGCAAAGAATTTGTGAGTGTTTGACATAACGAATCTATCAGTGCTCAAATTTGAGACATCAGCCGAGCCCACTGCTTTCTTATTAAAATAGAAAGCTTTCTTACACTTTTTGTCATCACCTTTTTTCTTAAGCGCAGTCAACATCAATCGTTTCGTTCCAGTGTCAATGGTTCTATCAAAGAAGGCAAACCCAACGAGAGTCTCTGACAAAAACCATAAATGGCGACTCAATACAGTCAACACTTTATTCACAATTTTTTCATTTACTTCTCGATACTCAATTAGCTTTGCAATCAGTGTAATATCGACGTTTGGGGCAGCAGATGGTGAATTGCATTGAAACGAATAACGCATATATACGATGGCGTTGAAAACATTCAAGTCCTTTAGAGCAGCTAGTTTAATATCTGCAAAGTAAAATTAGCATAATTATAATAATCAGCTACAAATCATTCACTAGAAATTAATAAACCAAGAAACAATTTCAATTATTTTTGAAAAGCCACGTTTAGTAACGAAAAGCTGTGAAGTTTACTAGAAAAAAATTCGTTGCTCATTGATATTAAAGTTGCTGATATGTCTCCAGTATGACCCGAAAACGATTATTTTACTGATTGGTGTGCGACAAGTACTCGATGTTCCAACTGAAAGTATTTCCGATATTTTACTCACATATCCCTGAAAATTTACAAAAATGAATCGTAACTGGCCTGAGTCTAGGGATGCCAGACGTACTGTTTTTCGCAGTACAAGTACTGTTTTTTTTTCAAATGTACTGTTTTCTGCATAGCACCTAAAACAGTACCAAAAAGTACTGTTTTTTACTCTTTGTACTGTTTTTTGTACTGCTTTCTTTTTGTTATTAAAAAAAAAAAAAAAATAAAATATTTTTCAGTGTTAGATCACAAAAATTTGTTCAGTGTAAAAAAAAAAATTATGATTTGAAACACCCTGTTACAAAAGACGTCAAATGTTTACAACATTGTTATGTTATTATGATAATCCAAGCAAAAGAAACAGCACAATCAACTGAATAATAAATGTATGTATATATTGCGAGAAGATTTAATTTAGCGGACATTTTACACCACGGTAAGATATATTTCGAATTTTTGTTTATCCTAGTTTAAAAAATACATTTTCAGAAATGGAAAGCGAGGAGAATTTTTCAGATGATATATTATTAAATAGCTCGAGCACAGATGTTGAAGAAGTAAGTTGTCGATCATCTTCTAAACAAAAAAAGAGAGCACGACGTAAAAACAAATTTCAAGATAGCTGGAAAAGCAACTTTAATTGGATTACTAGAGCTAATGACGAGTTTATGGCAAAATGCATATCTTGCGGCGTTTGTTTTTCTATTGCTAATGGGGGTATTGCCGATGTCAAACGCCATTTGAAGACAGCAAAACACATACGAAGTATGGGAAGCAGGTACCAAAAATCTGTAAGTTGCTTTTTAACCCATAATTCCAGTAAAGGTACAGAAGGAGCACAACAGGCTATCTCAGCAGCAGAGGCTGCATTCACGTATCATACCGTGTCACATAGTCACAGCTACAAATCTGCAGATTGCAGCAGAAAGCTATTTAAGGAGATGTTTGCCGATTCAAATGTGGCGTCCAATTTTAAATGTGGTAGGACAAAGATGTCAAAGATTACAACAACAACTGGCTAAGCATGCCATTAAAACAGTGTTAGATGACCTAGCCTTTGACCGTCCATTTTCTATATCGACCGACGCGTCAAATAAAGGAAATATAAAAACGTTTTCTTTAGTTTTACGATATTTTTGTAAACATTCGGGTGTTAATACAAAACTGTTGAATTTTTATAATTTAAATACAGAAATATCAATTGATATTGCAGATTCTATAAAGTCAAAATTAGAAAATAACAATTTAAACTTAGCCAACGCCACTAGTTTTTGTGCAGATAATGCTAATGTCAACTTCGGCTGCAAAAAAAGTGCTTTGTTGAGCTTAAAAAATGTAACCCAGATATCATAGGTGTTGGATGTTTGTGTCACATCATAAACAATGTGTCTAAAAATGCATTAAAACTTATGAAGTTCGATATAGAAAATATTGTAATTAAAGTTTTTAATGAGTTTAGCTCATCGACAAAAAGAACATCCAATCTCAAAGAGTTTTTTGAATTTTGTGACTTAAAATGGAGTGAATTGCTTCGCCATGTACCAACGAGATGGCTTAGTTTAAACCCTGCAGTGGAACGATTATTGGAAAACTATGCACCCATAAAAACATATTTTCTTTCCAAAGATGATTGTTCAGCCGTTTTAAGGGAATTTTTTGAGTCTGAAAGTTCCGAAGCTTATTTAGGATTTATACACAATATTGGAGTTGCATTATCATCGTCTATAAAAAATTGGAGGAGGATACCCTTGTTATCGTAGATATGTTCAAAATAGTTATACAGCTTCGCGACAAATTTGAACAACAAAAGAGCAAGAAGTTTTATGGTTACTTAGCTGAAACCGTCTGAAGAAATTGTGATGATCCACAGGAAATATCATTGTTTAAAAGACGAGCCGAAGCAGTTCTTTCATACATAATAACATACATCGAAGAACATTTCGATTTAAAAAATAATAAATTCGAAAAACTCAGTGTCTTCAATTTGAATTCTCACATATCTTTCCACGATTTTACTGAAGTGATTACATTGTTCGGTATCAAAAATATTGATATGGATCTACTTTTTAATGAGTTCCTTTCTTTAAAAACTTTTGCTGAAAACGTAAAAAAAGAAACAACCGTAGAAGAAAAATGGAAAGCGTTTTTAAACAGCGGAACGTTTCCCAATTTTGAAAAAATATGTAATTTTATTTTTTCCATTCCTCATTCCAATGCCGCTACGGAAAGAATATTCAGCTGCATGTTTTCATTTTGGAAAAAAGAGAGAAACAGACTTTTAATAGAAAACTTGGAAAGTGAACTTATTATAAAAACTAACTACGATTATACCTGTATCGAATTTTTAAAGTTTTTGAAAACTGAAGATGGAAAAAATGGTATTTTAAAAGATGTACCAAAAAATGATAAATATTTATAAGATAACTTTTTAAGTGTTTTTATTTAGGTAAACTATATATTCCTACCATCTCCCAGTGAAGACTAGTTATTGAGTCTAAATAATTGAGACAGACCGATTCCAAGCCGATATTAAAATTCTTATTTTTTTTGGGCATAACTGAATTTAATTTTGCTATTTTTATTTTTTTTTTATTGAAAATTATTTGTCACGCTTGTAGCAATATTTGTGCTGTAAAAAATTATCTTTTTTTTTCATTATCATGGATTGAATAATGGTAATAAGAATGTCTCAATTTTACATAATCAACGATGTTAACTGGTGTTTTTTATTTATTTATTTATTTTAAAATTTACATTTTTAATTTAAATGTTTCTCAATTCTTTAATCAAAAAAATTACAAACAAATATTATATGTATATTTTTATAATACTTATTATTTTAGGTATTCCTTTTTTGTAATCATTTTCAATTACTTCTTTTTTATTTTAATCGGTAATGTTCAATTACTTTATTGAATGTGCAAATACTATTTTTAACTCGGTTAATAATTAACTGGCTAGTTAATTTTTTTTATTAATTCGTGATTTATTACAATTCTTTATTCAAGGAGAAAATTTAATATACCTATGTAATTTTTTAAATAATACACAATTTTTTTATTCATGAATTTACGAATATTTTTTAACTAAATAAAATTTAAAGTTTTATTAATACTTGTTAAAGTATTTCGTAGTTTCACTTATGATCTCATGTTTTTGTTTTGTTTATGTTATTTTTATGTAATTTCTTATGTTTAAATATGTTTACTGGAATAAAATGTTATGTTTTTATTAAAAGAAAATGTACTGTTTTTTTTAATTGTACTGTTTTTTTTTTGTTGATGTACTGTTTTACCAAATTTTAATTCTGGCAACCCTACCTGAGTCGTTACTATAATGTACCGAAAACATACCCAACAACTACCTCGAAAGTCACCTGAAATTGTTTCGTAGTTACCACCACAGAAAGCAAAAAATAGATGGTTCTAGAAGTCGTAGACTCACATCAAAAACTGTTTCCTTGCAGAGCAACTAAAAAGGACATCATTACAAGTTTGTAGAAACCAAAAAAAAAAAAGTTTAATGCGCTCATCTTTTTGCTTTCTTAAAGCTATGCATTTTTGTAGGTCTTCTTCAGATTTTATTGAGATATCGGGCATATCACAGGCTTTACAAGTATCTGCCTAAGGTATATAAAAGTGAAAATTGAACTCAGTTGTAAATGTTTTGACGTATGTACTTTTTTTTAATATTGGTTTTCCTTCTGACTCGCATTTTGCTTTAAAAAGTTCATACATTTTCTTGATTGAAACTTCTGGGCGTAAATATTGGCGGGTTGATCGACTTTCTCCATAGTGACTTACATATTTTAGGAAGCTGTTAATATGGTCCCTAATCCATGTCAACTTGTCATCAGATAGCTTATTAGAAGGTACATGTCGTCCTCTCTTGTCCCTTTCCGCAATTCCAGAAACAGATTTTTTATACCTTAGTGCATAATCTAATCTCTTGTTAGATATTTGCATGACTTTTAAAAAGAAACTTTTGCATACTCTTTATGAAATAGCATGAATTGGCGTACATAATTTATGCGGCTAGGAGCAGGTTGTTTTTCTTTACGGCGTTTTGGTTTTAAAACTTTTATGACGCTGCCCAGCCATGTTGCTTGAGCGTCCCATGAAGTAAGCCAGTAAAATATTTCGTGTGCTTGTACATTGGCATATTCTTTGCCTGCTCTTCTATTTCGCTTCCTTATATTTTTGGCCCAATTTTCGAAATTTCGAACTTTTTTCTTCCTCTGACACGATCATCGAAATCTGGATTGTCTATTTCCCCCAAATTACCAATAAAACCATCTGGATTTGCTGTGACTTCTTCATTATCTGTAAATAATAGCATCAGCTGTAACCCACACCAGAAGCACAAAAGCAGAACATACATACCATCATTGCTTTCTAATTCTGTGGAACTTTCTTCATTTTTGTCTGGATGGTAAGAAGAATGATCACTCGAAAAATCTCCATTCGTAGATGAAGTTGATGGAGATGACCGAGGTGAAGATTGTAATGTCATAATATTCACAATTCCAGCGTAACACTTTTTCAATTAAAATATTTATGAATAAGACAATAGATAATCGCGTTTACACATGCGTAAATGTGCAGTTTGACAGTTCTGTTAGGGTTTTTTTGTGTTATGTAAAAATTGTAGTATCTGCAGCAGTTAAAAAAGTATTAAGGGAATACCCTAAGTATATCATTACTTAGATCAGTATGGCATGCCTTTACTTTGCAGACCGCACTAATTCTACAGTGAGATGTTGCGATTTCTCAAGAAGGAAACCGTTGAGGAGCAATTACATAAGTGTGGCATGGAAGAATTATGAGTTTTTCTATGCCATTATGTAATAATATCATTTTTGATAAAAATGCCGCTGAGATCAGTCTGGCTCCAACGTCGTCATTTATGGTTTGGGAAGTGCTGTAGACTTCACTTTCACATTTATCAAAAATCTGTTTTCGAAAATGAATTAAACGACCAATTTTACATAAACATGCAATACAATCGTTATTTTTCGATTGAAACGATTGAAAAAATACCCTTCAAAATCACGTTTTTATGAGTAGCACATTCAGTTTTTTGCAATTTCTTCATTTTTATTCAAACAAGCTATGCTTATGGAATGCCAGTTAAAGAATCAGCCCTTGCAGAGAGGATCCAGAATACTTTTGCAAATAGGTCATCTAAGATACAGTTGTTGTGTTCTGAAACCAATAACAAAATTTAATACGTAATTTTTGTAGAATATTTTAACCATCTAGCGCTCTTTTTATAGGTCTTTTTTAACCATCTTCGAAAAGCATTTTAAAAAAGTTCCCTTAAACGTAGTCGTAGAACAATCAAATATTTTAGTAAAAGTTTCTAAAAAATTTAAAGAATACCGAGTAAAAATATTAGCCAAACTTGTACAAGGAACAAACATGGCCAATAAATAATCGAAAAAGCTTAGCGACCGAAATTTGTGTCGAACAACGGCCGCTAAAGGCCTAAATTAAGTTGTACGGCCGCTGTATGCCATAAAATTTTTCGAAGCTCTTTTCCAACAGCAAATGCGCAACAACAAAAGCAAGTCTCACTGGGCGATGCTAATGTTGATAGTATCGATACTTGTATGTGGTGTTAAAGAATTTTGTTTGTGTTTAAAGTTAGTTATAAAAAAATCTGCTCATTTTTATTATAGAAGAATCACTGCTCGGCCGATGTACGCCCCTTTTTCAGCCAGGTTTATTCAAAACTGGCCTTTGTACGGCCGATGTACAGCAGAGATTGTTTAAAACTGGCCACTGTAAGACCCTTTTACGGCCGCTGTTTTGCCAAAAAGTAATGCAAACGACCATTGTACGAAGCTTGTAAAGCCGAGAAAAATATTCAAATCTATGCCTTCTTTGGCCACTGTCTGGTCTTTGCAAAAAAAAGTTTTTATATTTACTCGGCATAACAATCTTTTAATATAAAAAAATAAATATAATTTATTATGATCATTGCGAGGATAATTATTCATTATCTTTATAATAAGTAATTTTTATAGCTAAAGTTAAGGTTCTCACCAAAGTGAGACAAATTTTTTTTAGACTATAAAAATACATACGAAAGCTATGCCTATGAGCTATGATTGATTGCACTTTAAACTTAATTGATAGATTTTTGTACTTTATAGAAAACATTATGGCGTGCGCTATTTACTTTAATTTGCATTGATGCTCATTGCAGATGGCTTTAGTCCATGTAAAGAAGAGCACCTAGATTGATCTGAAGTAAAAAAATTGACTGCATTAGCAAAACCATAGCTTCTAGGAATATTACTCCTTTTGAAATAGAATATTTTTTAGTTGTAATACATTTTTCTATACAGCAATCTCTTTTTGCCACATAGAATAAAAAATATCCATATAAAGTATCTTGAGAACATGAATATTAACCGTTTGTAGTCGGCAAAAGCTCTCTATCTTCAAGCATTTAATAGCACACAACAAGCAAATTTGGCCATAAAAAGTTTAGTCAAAGTCCTTTAAAATTCTGAAGAAGCCAATTTTTTTTTTAATAAGAAGTTTTTTAAATTTAAATAATTTCAAATAATCTGACTCGAAACAACCGGTTTTTTGGAAAATCCGGTATTGTTGATTTACAGATAACCAAAAACTGGAAAACTTTACGCTGATGTACGTTTAATTTTTTAAATCTCATTCACCAAATTCCACGAGAATGTGCTATTTTTTAAAACAACTTCATTGGATGTATTTGAAAATTGTGGTAGTTTCTTTTGACTGATAGTTGTTTTGCATTCTTAAATAAAAATATTTTTTAAATAAATGAACGTTAGATCTTAAAAAATGTGACTCTAATTTGTCACAGATTTGTCACAAATTTTTAAGAAACGTAGTTTTAAATTCAGAACACCACCATAACAGTATCCAACCTTGAATGACATTCAACTGAATTATCATATTAAAATGACTAAATGATCATATTATCTTATACCATTAATCTGACAGCCATTCAAATATTCAAACAAACACTATGTGTGTGTGTGTGTGTGTGTGTGTGTGTGTGAGTGTAAGTTCAAAAAACAAAATTGAAGAAAAATAAAGCACATCCTGTGAACAACATTACAGCGGATATTTCAATTTGCAATTTTAGGATGCAATTTCACTTAACACACACTTGAGCGCACCTCACGCCCTTGCACGTACACACACAAACACCCGTTCATGCAAACGCTCAAATTCAAAAATACTAAAACACATAGGTACTAACTAACACACTGATATCTTCTTACCATAAAAACCACAAATAAAATGCACACGTATCGGCACTGCTTCACTGTGTTAGCCACTCGATGAGTATCCTTTTTGGCATGAGTATCCTTCATTGCACGAGTCTGTCAGTAAAATGAGAAGAAAAACACTTTTGATAAAACTGAAAGAAATCTTTTTGCTTGAGCTACTTTAGATGTTGCCTGGACGCTGGGGTCCCAAGCAACCCAACTAATGTATTACATTGCATAACTTAAGGCGCAGCAGCAGCATCAAAGCAAATGCAGCTTGACGTTGTCTTGCAAAAAGACTACGATGAAGATGAATATCCTTTTGCAAAATACATAGTTTCCTTAAAGTAACATTAAAAATCGAATAAGACACAAAGGATAAAACAAGAGTCCTGGCACAGTAAATTCAAGTAGGCCAAAACTAAGTCAAGACTATTTCAAGGATGTTGCTGCTGCTGTAGCTTCGTGTAAATATATGCTTTGTAAATTTACTACACAGTCTTTGTACGTTTGCATAGAAAATCAATTGAGTTTGCTTGAACAAATATCCTGTGAGATGGAAAATGACAGGATAAGCTCGTGAAGAAAAGGCAAGGGACAATTTCAAACAGGATGTATCAAAGCTAGTTGCAGTGTAAAGAAATAAAGCATTGAAAAATATTGAAAAGTTTTTATAGAACACGCGAAGAGATCATTTGACAGTTTAAGATGAAAGGAATACTTTCTTAACTATAGCACTTCGATCTGATCAACATACATGAGTGTATACAAAAATAAAGAACTATTATCAAAGATGTCATAGTTTTAGTAAAATTATATTCTGTGATCAATAAGCGACCGCCCACCGGGAAAAAAATAATTTCTCTCCCCATTTTAGATTCTAGAATAGATTAAAAATCATGGTGCTGTTCTTCGAAAAGTAGTATATTCTATTCGCCTCTACTTGAATCGCTGCTGAAACCAATTCCATTTTTCGCTTAAAAGAAATATTTTAAAATGAAGAAAGTGTTGATTCTTTGAAAATGAGAGAACTATTTATCTTGAAGAAGCTATTAAGAAATAGTTATTTTTGAGTCAATTTCAGAATGCATCGGTTTGTATGACAGAGTATAAATTCTTTTATTATTTTTTTAATAATAATTAAGTAACTATAATAACACAAATAATTACATATATTTCACCAAATGATATTTATATACATAATTAGATAAAAAATAATTAGCAGAGTAAATAATTATAATAACACAAAATTTAAAGGAAAAAAATAACATTTTTTATGATGTGTGCTTTTTGCACACATGCTTTTTGCATTTTGCTTCAAATGTCTCCTTGTAGTATTCTCATTTTGATTTGGGTATTGCTTCTTTAATTTTGTTTTGGAACTGTTCTTGATAGCAACATTCCTTGCAAAGATAATCTGCATTTAAAAAATGTAAAAAATTTGTTAAACAAGGTATTTATGAGTCATGGTTTTTCATAGCCTACCAAACAATACATTATTGAAATGTTCGAGGCTTCTTAAGCTGTTCTATTTCTCTCATTCTCCCTTTTCTTTGGATGCTTCAAGTATCGTTTGCTAAAAATTCCTTTGCTTTTTAATAAACTTGCCAAAATAACAAAATTTATATCGTTCAAATCTGAATGCCGTGGTCTATGCGTTGAATTCAACGCTCATGAATTGCTTTCATGGAACTATTTCTCAAAGAAAAGCCGCTTTAATTTAATTTAAAAACAAATTAAAAAATTAAGAAACTTGAAATCTAAGTAATAAAAAATATCAAAAAATACATAGCGTATGTGATTTTGTACCACATACTTGAACTAAATACAATACCCAACAGTATCCGATAATGTCTATCTACTAAAAAAAAGTGTTATTAAGTATTAAACCCGATGCAAAATCATTCTGGACCTTTGTAAATACAAAACGAAAGATTGACTCCTATCCTTCTTTTATGAAATATAATGAAATGAAAATGATAACGAAAAGAGTATTTTTAATCTTCTTGCAGCTTTTTTGCAAGTCGACTTTTTTATCATCTTCTTTCAATAATGGCAGCTATCCCCATTCAATGTTCAATCTGGGGATATTTGTCTCCCAGTAATTGATACCGTGTTTTTATCATTCTTAAAAGATTCCACGAATATAATTGCGAGCTTTAGATCAAGTAAGATTTTAAAGAAAGCAACAACAACAACAACAACTCTGTATAGAGTCAATTTTGGCTGATCTAAGGCTCACAATTAAATTTATGTAATAATTTGAAGAATAGATCACAAATAATTTTTTAAATTCTTAAAATATATTTAAACTTCATATAAGAGCGGTCCCGATAACATACCCTCATGCCAGGTGCGTACGCAGGGGGGTTTTGGGGTTAGAACCCCCCGAAATGAAAGAATTTTAATGAGTTTCGAGAGAAACACTCAGCACAACATGGAAAAAATAAAAACACTTAATTTAAAACATTTATTGTGAAAAGACTATTGTATATAGACTTAAAATATTTTTAAAACAAAAACTTAAGTATTGAAAACAAATATTTTAAAACATAATTTTAAAATATCGTTCTTAAATTAAAAACAATAAAATTGAACCGCCATTTTTTCGATTCCATTTTTTTAATTTTTTCGAGATTTCATATTCGTAATTACTGACAGCCGGAACTCCTCGAATACCACAATTTAACTCCATTCGATGAAGTTTGGGTTTATTGCAGTTTAAAATATTTAAATATTTCAAACATTAAAGTAACAAATTAGTTTTGATTTCATCTAATGTTAATTATTTGTAAACCAATTTAAAAAAATATTTTCACACATTCAAATGTTAAATTGGTCTTAATTATCTGGCAGTTATTGTCAAAGATTACACTGAACATAATTTTTCAATTCAAACTCAGATAGCGACGTATTTTTTGTTTTTGTAAAGATATAATAAGTGAAAATAGTTTATTAGTTATATGATCTATTAAATTATTCCATGAATTAAATTGCGAGCTTTAGATTAACTAAGTTTTTTTTTTACGAAGGCAACAATAAAAACAACAACTGTGTATAGAGTCAATCACTTAGCTGACTAGACAGTCTGTTTCGAAAATCGCTACATTTTCTCTTCCGTAGTCTTTGAGTGATTAAACTGTGATCAACTCACAGAATTCCCACTTACAACGATAAAGCATCATAAAAAGCTCAAAATAAAAATCATCTGTCGATATGTTTTTGGAAAAACTAGATGTTTAAATTTTTGTTTTTAGAAATTTAAGTTTGTTAAGTAATCCATTTTCTAAACATTGCATCAAATGTAGAAAACTCATTTGAATTCAAAAAGAATTACACTGTTTTATAAATACAGTATTTAAGTATTTTACATTATATACATAGAACCATATGTGCGAATTATTATATTGACATATTGTGCGTAAAAGACTTCCTCCGTCAGATTATTTATATATTTATGTGAATTTATTTTTGTCCCAGATTCCTTTTAAAATCTAAATGAACAGACTGTATGGCTTGTTCATAAAAATATTGCTTGAACCTTAGGTGTGATGCTTATTTATAAATACAGATAAGTCTTTTTAATTCAGCTATATGTAATTTTTATAATCATTTTTGTAATGAACAACTTGGCAAGCACCAAAACTTATAACAAAATTGTTATAATTTTGAAAAATTAGAACTTTAATTTTGCGATAATTTCAGCCAATTCAAACTAAACACGCAAATGCAATCAAAAAGAAAAAAATATTTAATTTCCAAAATTTTGTGGTTACATTTTATTATTTTTTGCATTGAAAATATATTTTCTCGAATTAATTTCTTCATGTTAAATATTTTTACATGAACATTTAAAAAAATTTTTTCTCCTTGAATTCATCCCTAAATCCGAACATTTACATACAGAATTCCTGTATGTTTCTTACCAATTGTTTAATAATATTTTTCTCAGTTGGTACTAAAAGCCTTAAGCCGAGCTTTGCTAAGAGAAAAACTTGTTAAATCGTTCTTTTTCCGGCGAGATCTTTCTGAGAGTGGATGCACAGAACGGCAAAAATAAGGAAAATTAATTTAAATTAAAAAAATTTAAAATCTTAAAAAATCATTAAAATCCATTAAAAAAATATATATATATCAATCGATAAAATAGTTAATATAATTTAATTGATTTATGGAAAAGATTTTTTTATAATCCGCTTATACCCGTGCCAGGACTCGAAATAAAATACTTAAGTATTTTACTTAAGCCAAAGGTATTTATAAATTGGTACAAATTATAATAAAAGAAAAACAAAATACTAACAACATTAAAATTTTATAGATTTTCTTTTGTGGCACCAAAATAAATCTCTCTGCCCCACTGCAAGTTCTTTGGAGCAAAAGAAAGAATAAAAACTGGTTCCCACTCATAGTTACTAGCCATAAGCTTTCAGTCACCAAAAACGCATGGTTTTGACACGTAGAAGTCAATTAATCACTTCTACTAGTATAAAAACGGAAATCTGAGTGCAACTTGTATATAAAATTCTATACAAAATTCGTTAAAAAAATTTTTTTTAGAAAAAAAAAATAAAAAGCAGCATTACTTTTTGATAACGCTAAAAAAAATTTATTATAGCAAAACAAAAGAAAAAGTAAAAAATTGTCTGTAAAAAGTGTTAAAAAGTGCATTAATTACACAGTGATACAAAAGTGAAAAAAAGAAATATGCAGGGGTTCTCATGCAGCAATTCTGTTTTGCTGGAGTCCATAGAGTACGAAAAAACTTATACTTTTTCTCAGTCACTTCGTTAAGTAAGTTTTTTTATAACAAATGTAGTGATAGAACGATATTCCCAAAATTACAAGTTCAAAAAATCATAAGTTTACTCTGCATTAACCGATTTTCATAATTTTGCTTTTATTTTACAGATCTGATTTGTACCTTTTAATAAAAAAAACATTTTGGCAATGAGTTCAAAAATGGCTCAGTTACGGTCGATAAAGTAAAAAAAAAAAAAAGAATTAAAAAATGTTCATTTTCATCTCGCTCTAAATTGACCGTTAGGCATAAAATTCTGCTTTTTTACATTTTATTGACAATCGTATTAAAGTAAGTTTCTAAAACAGGTAGGGTCATAAAAATCGGTTACAAAATGAATCAGTTACGCCAAGTTTTGTGATAACATGTTTTTTGCTTTTTTTGTGTTTTCTTAGAAATGTAAATATTTTTCAGGTAATAAAACAAGAAAACGCCTAATATACAAAATCATAGTTGGATTATTGTTACACTGTTTGTCTCAGCCAACGCTTGTTTACATTTCGCACTAATTGGAGTCATTATCCACATGTTTACATGCGTTTCTCCCCTTTCTCCCCTTTCACGTCTTTTGCGTGGGTGACATTTTGCATCACAACAAACACGATTTTTGGTTTTTCCTTTCCTACTCACAACCGCACTAGTGCTGAATTATTGACAGTACAGGGTCCGCCATATAACGTTTTTTTTTCAACTAGTGCTTATTTCGTGAATGGTAACACTTAGCTCATGTCTGATTTCACAGATATTTAGTTTTATCCTTCCGCTGAACGAATATGGTTGTGTGTACGCTTGAACAACGCTGGGAAATATTGCGACATTACTTTGATGCAGAAGATGCCGATTTTGCCAAAAAAAATCATCAGAAATCATCAACAGGACGGCGCTACGTGCCACACAGCCGAAGCTACACTCGATGTTTTGCGCCATGTTTTTGAAGATCACATTATCAGCCGCAGAGCTGATGTCGTTTGGCCACCTCGGAGCTGCAATTTGACACCTTTGGACTATTATTTGTGGGTTGCCCTCAAAGATTAGTAAGCCAGAGACAATTGACGCTTTAAAGGACAATATTCGTGAAGCCATTGGTGAAATATAGCTGCACACAATCGATAATGTGCTTAAAAATTGGACCGATCGTGTAGGCTACTGCATGGCCAGCCGAGGCAGCCATTTGATGAAATTATTTTCCATTATTAACCGGAAGGATTGCAGTTTCAAATAAAAAAAGAAATTTTAAAAAATATCTAGTAGTTTTTTTTTATAGAATTTTCATAGAAACACAAGAAGCGTAAATTATGAGGAAATAGTACACGAAATGCTGTCTGCCTACCATGCGATGGGCTGCAAAATGTCTATCAAATTGCACCATCTCCATGCTCATTTGAATATGTTCCCATCAAACTTAGGGCAGATGAGTGATGAACAAGGTGAACGATTTCACCAGGACATTTCAAGAATTGAACAGCGGTATGTTGGAAAAAGTAAAGTCAGTATGCTGTCTAACTACTGCTGGTCTATAAAGCGAGAAACTAGCAGCGATCTTTATAAAAAACAAATGAAACGCAAGCATTTCTAAAAAAACACAAAAAAAAGCAAAAAACATGTTATCACAAAACTTGGCGTAACTGATCCATTTTGTAACCGATTTTTATGATCTTACCTGTTTTAGAAACCTACTTTAATATGATTGTCAATGAAATTTAAAAAAGCAGAATTTTCTGCCTAACGGTCAATTAAGAGCGAGATGAAAATGAACATTTTTTTATTTTTTTTTTTTTTTTACTTTATCGACCGTAACTGAGCCATTTTTGAACTGATTGCCAAAATGTTTTTTTTATTAAAAGGTACAAATCAGATCTGTAAAATAAAAGCAAAATTTTGAAAATCGGTTAATGCAGAGTAAACTTATGATTTTTTTGAACTTGTAATTTTGGGAATATCGTTATATCACTACATTTGTTATAAAAAAAATTACTTAACGAAGTGACTGAGAAAAAGTATAAGTTTTTTTGTACTCTATGGACTCCAGCAAAACAGAATTGCTGCATGAGAACCCCTGCATATTTTGTGTGTATCACTGTGTTATGTTCTTAAATAAGTTCATTATTTTATTTTAATTTAATTGATTGAAATAGTTTCGACTTTATAAAGCGTAAATATAAATGAAGGTACATAATTAATTTAGAAATCTTATTAAAAGATAGTTTACAAAAAAATGTTCTACAAGAAACCACATATAAATAGTCGATTCACCTACTCTTCGAAGGGCCTTTCTACGAGCAGCTGCATACGACTGTAAGTACCCTGTATCCATATTCATACCTAAAAGAAAAAAAAAACACGCTATGCCATTACATCAATACTAGTTAAAGTCTACAAAAAAAAAAACTATAATAAAAAATAACAACACAATATAACCTTATTAATAATTTTTGTGTATCTTATCGAAGATCAGTTGAAGAGGGCTAGGTTTGAAACTCGGCTAAAAACACAAGCTTTGTTCTGAGAGCAACTCTCCATTTTTTTATTAGTTACCTACGCTTCAACTGACCTACGACAATAGTTTGCACGCTCTCATAGTTTTGACGTTTCTTTATATATAATTAAAACAAAAAAAGTAAAAAACTTTTACATAAGGATTTTGCTTAAAGTTCATTGAACTTTACAAATTCTTGTATACACTATGTTACATATTAAAGATTTATTTTAGTTAACAAGAATATTAATTTCAATCAAATTTATTAAATTTATACGATATTAGTAATTTTTTTTATTGCTCGTATGTTAACATTTTATTTAATTAATAAATTCATGCACATAAGAAACGTTTTGAAAAACAAATACAACAAAAAAAAAATACATATCTTAATTATCAGCCAGTATTTTCTTTTGTTTTTTTCTCAATTTTATTAAAATTTAAATAAGATATAAATACTATTTTTATTGTACACAAAAATGAAATATATTTGGCTAAATAATACTTGTAATCCATCACAATGATTATATTACCACGTTTGAACTATAATTTTTTTTTTTTTTTTTTTTTTGATTAAATAAACTTTTGTTAATTATGGCTAAGTAGAAAATTTTGCTTTTTCCTTTGGTGGTTGAGGGATGAAATAGTTGCTTTAAGGGATTTATTAAATCATTTTTAAAATTAATAGATCAATGGTTGGGTGGGTAAAAGAATAGGTATCGTAACTTCGATCTAAACGATACTGTTGGTGTATATTAAGGAGTTATTTCGGTATAAATTAAATAGTTACCGCATTTTTTTTCGTTCACATTTTTTTTTATCTCTTATATAGGGACTCCATATAATAAATTTTTGTAGTGTTGCCTGGACAACGAAGTGACAAAGAACCTCCCCATAGACCGTTGTGTAGCCGTATTGATGGGTCCCAAACCAGTCATTATCGCTCCAGCAAATTCGTCAGATGTTAAAAAACTGATAAAATGTCAACCCTGCATTACATTTTCGAAATGAGTTCCAAAGCATGAAGATACTGCATTATTAAAATCATTAATTTTGGCCTTTGTAGTCTAGGGAAGATTGCGCTAGACTATCAACCCTGAGGTCCCTGGTTCGAATCCGGGCTCGAGCATAGTTCTTTTCACTATCTTTGTTCTTTCCTACATTTCAGAATTATGGAAAACTAAAAATCCGACACTAAATTTTGGGAAATGTGGAGTTAAAGGAAAAAAACAACTAAGGACTGGAAATGCTTACCGAGGGTAAGGTATAACACTAGTCTCGGTTAAAAGCAATTCAAATTGTTTTTCACGTCTGTTTCGCCGAATCAATAATTCACGTATGGTTCCCATCAATTCCTCTTAATTTATCTATCACTTTCCTTTTAAGTCAGATTTGCCATCCTACTTACAATCCCAGTCTGCTAATGTATAATGTAAAACATTTATAACTATACTAAAAATGGATTACTCAAAAAAATCGTTTTTTTTAAAAAATATATAAAGTTAGTTATTTCAAAAAGATATCGACAGATGATTTTAATTTTAAGCTTTTTGTGATGCTTGAGCGTTGTAAAAAGAATTTCGTCAGAAAATTTGGAATCATAAATTTCTTCATTTAAACTCAGTTCAAGCTCACCGTGATTGGTGTTGACATTTTGTCGAAATGCACCATAGAAATGAAACGAGTTCTTTTGCTTCGCTAGGAGCTAGTGTTTTAACTGATGGTGGTCATTCATAAAAACGGTTTTGTCAAGTCTTAGCAGCTATTTTTTTTTAAGTTTTAGTATTAATCCAAAAATGATGTTAGTCTAAACGAGCGCACACCGGTCGACACTAGAAGGTAACTACCTTATTATTCACTGCCAAAAGTTACATTAAACTGTTTGTAGAGTTTGAAATATAAAAAGTAATCTGGCTTAAAAAGTATACAATAAATTCTTGGTCTAACTATGTAAAATTTTTATTTAATATTATTTCTTTAAGACTAAAAAAATCAAACAAAATTTTTTTCAGTGGTTCACTTGAAATATACCTCTTGTTACCAAGAATTTATTAAACGCTGTATTATATAAGAACTTTGATGGTTTATGCACATAAATCCTGTAATGATTTAATCAAGACCTTTGAGAGACATGTTAATTGGATATTTCTTAAAAAATAAAAAATTTCATCGGACAGAGCAAGTCATAAATTTGCATATATTTTCACTTTTAAGTCATTTTTCAACGCACTGTGCGTCTTTTGTATTTGTAGTGTGAGGTTATGTTTAATAGAGATCGTCATAGAAAATGCATAGAATTTGAACAAATATTTGACTTGTTGACAAATAGCTTATCTCAACACTTGTTTTCAAAAATATAATTAACCATTTTATGTATTTTTAATAAAGCGTCAACCATCTTTGTTGTCAAAATTTCATTGATGTAAATTTAAACACAGTTGCTTAAAAAATACAGATCGTTAAAATCATAATTTTATTCCCACCAAGATGATGCAACTTGGATAGTTAGTTAAAAAATTTCAAAAAAGTGTTTTTAATTGTTTAAGACTTTTTCTTTTATTGTTTCTGAGCTAAATCCAACAAAAAAAAAACCGTTAAGCATAGTACTCTGTTCAGTTTCATGTGAAATTCCACTCAAATCTTCATATAAAAAGTGACAGCTGCGAAACAAGCGTGGAAATTTTCACAGCATGTTCGTCAGAGCAGTACTCTGTTCAACTGCGTAAAATTATCGCAACATGTTTTTGAGTAAAATTTTTTCACGACAATTTAATTGTACTGCCTATTTATTTTGAAGTGAAAAGAGAGATATCATATGAAATCTCCCAACTTATTCTCTGAGTCTCTCTGAGAAACGTTGCTGTAGAAATTCCTCGCAACAAACTTTAAGTCAGAAATTTCACGCAATAAATTAATAGATTGCCAGCGAAATTTCACGCAAACGAACAGAGTACTAGGCTTAAGCATAGTACTCTGTTCAGTTTCATGTGAAATTCCACTCAAATCTCCACATAAAAAGTGACAGCTTCGAGACAAGCGTGGAAATTTTCATAACATGTTCGTCAGAGCAGAACTCTGTTCCGCTGCGTGAAATTATCGCAACATGTTTCTGAGCAAAATTTTTTCACGACAATTAATTTGTAATGCCTATTTATTTTGAAGTGAAAACTTATTGTCTGAGTCTCTCTGAGAAACGTTGCCATAGGAATTCCTCGCAAGAAACTTTCATTCAGAAATTTCACGCAACAAATAAATAGATGTTGCCAGCAAAATATCACGAAAAGGAACAGAGTACTAGGTTTCAGAAACATGTTGCTATAATTTCACGCTGCGGAACAGAGTACTGCTGAGACGAAAATGTTGTGAAAATTTCCACGCTTGTTTCGCAGCTGTCATATTTTGTATAGAGATTTGAGTGGAATTTCACATGAAACTGAACAGAGTACTATGTTTAGTACGAACTCGCTCTAGTGAGTTATTTTTTGTGGCTTAGATGTGCCATGTAAAGGTTAGTGTATATTGTGTATCTTATGAATTTTTTAGAAGCAGTTTTTAATTTAAGCAGGAATAAATTTTAATATTTTCTCCTAAAATTGAGTCAGAGATGACGTGTCCATCTCGAAAAAGTCATCTGATTGTTGAATCCTACTAAAAACTCATCAGCAGTGAATGCATCTAAAAACTGTTTCTACTGCATTTCATGCATGAATCCAATTTTCCGATTGACAAGCAGCTACGTTAGGGGAAAGCAAAAGCCTGCTGCTTGCTTGGCTATCTTTCAAGTCACATAGCTTTACACAGTTTCGCACATCTATTAAAAACGTCTTCAGCGAAGTGGAAGCATATTCGATGCGATACGCTTATTCAAACCGAAACTTTTTGTCGCTAGCCTCAGAGATGTGTTTTTGTTTTTTCTCTTTTGATATTTTTTCCATTTTTTTCCATTTCAGTGCATTGTCCAAAATTTGACTGACTGAAAAACAGAAAGCAAGAAAATGAAAAAAAAAGAATCAAATATTTGAAAAAAGCGGAAAATGTGTGAAATTTATGCGCTAAGCTGCATGAAAACTCATGCAAAACGCGTCACAAAACAAAGCTGTGAAATATTACGGAAATCACTGCGCTGCTACTGCTGCGTTTTTTGCATTAGTGTGTTGCATATTTCAAGTCGCTGTAAAGCTGATTCTTTTTGGTTAGTGAAACTCGCTAGGGTTTTTGTCTTTTTGGCATGCAAATAAATGCAATGACTGAGTGAATGCATTTTGTGCTAACCATGAGAAAGTCGGTCAAAACTCAATTTTGGCGTTGCCAAAAAGTATGCAATATATTGTAGTAGAACAAAAAAGCTGAAAAGGATAAAATACTGAATTTCTATGAGAAAGCAGTGAAGCGTACAGCTTTGTTTTCAACGCACGCTGTGGTCTTGTGCTCAAATTACGATGTCTGTCGGTAGAATTTTCTTTTTTGTATGCTTTTTGCATCGACTGCCGCATGTTTGGAGATAAGCTAGTCAGCGAGTTTTTGCTCAGCACTTGCTTATAAAAATGACAAAAAAAAAATTAGATTTCTTTCTTGGAAAGTTATTTGTGTTACAATAATTGCCATTTAAAAAAATTCTGAGAAAATTTCTAAGCCCTTAGGTTAAACATGGCGTATGCTTGATATTTAATTATTTCAAAAAATCGCGCACCCGCGTATCGCTAATTCGAACATCATTGAACTTAATTAAATTTTTGCACAGCACACAAGCTCTGTGGTTTCTCTTTTTACTTCTAATTTTTACGCTTTTGCTGGAGTGGCAAATTAAATTCGACCCTTTTCAAATATACCGCAAAATCCAATACATTGCCTGCTGCCACGGTGCTGAGCACTCTTTAAACCAAAAGCACAGGAAGTTCTGCAAATGACGCTCTTCATTTATCGCACCCACAAATAAGGGAGGGAAAAAGGAAACGATGGTAAAATTTTTTCTGTCAATCTTTCCACACATTTTTGGCACCAGCCATGAGGAACAATGCTGCTGAAAATTTTATGTACCGTTTTTAAGAACCGATTACTTAGTCAATTTCGAATTTAGTTTCCTAAAAAATTTTGCTATATATATATATATAATCTAAAAAAAAATATTTTGATATATAACAAAATCTAAAATATTTATATATAAAAAATCTGAAATATTTTATTTGAAGTAAGACTTCTTAATTTCTAAACACACCTGCGTTCTATCTGCCATACTTCTGGGGGTTCCCTTACAACTCACAAAAAATAAATTACAAAATTTTAAATACAGGTTGTATTAGCAAATTTTGACGACCCAAGCGCAAGGCTTCTCTCAGTTTATGCCCAATTTCCAATGCGGCTTCTTCATTGTTGCCATTCGCTGTCCAAATTGAAATTGTATGGTTATACGAAAAAGCGCATTATTATGAATTTTTGGGTGGTAAAAGAAGTGCGGCAACACTTTTTTCTTTAACCATATCGTAATTGAAACAAATCGACTGAAAAAATGTCAACTCAATTCAGGTTACACCTGCCGCACTTTGCTTCACTCCACTCTTATCCTTTGAAAAGTGAGCGTAACTTTAAAATTACCGCTAGCTATGAAATAGTGACGTTTGGAGATTCTAAATATTAGTTTTTAGAAACGCCGGGACCTTTAATTTTGTGAGGTTTGATAAAAAAAATGCATGGGCCGAAAAATTAAGGTGATTTGAGGGAGTAAATGGCGTCTCATCAAGGTCAAAGTTAAAAAAATTGTGAGATTTTCAAACAAATCAGGCCACAGCTGCTCAGGAGTCGACCATAGAATTGTGGTTTATATGTTCGACCCTTATTAAATGTTCATCCCCAACATTTTTTCCATACAAACTTACTTATGAAAACTACTCCCAACACTCCCACTGCTACCAAGATGCGCCTAGAGGATTTAAGTGTATACTAAGCCCCCATTAATTTATTATCCTTAATAATTCTCCTGAATGAACTAACCCCCTATTTCCAGCCATTAAGGGGTCTCCCTTACAAAATACATGCTCCAACCTTTCCACCGCTTCCAGTGTTTCGTTAAAGAGTTTATTTGTATCACCGACAAACATTAATTTTTCATATCCAATATTTTTTTCAGACATGATTCTCCCCTTTCTAAACTCGTTTGGGGGGTTTTCATACAGAAGTGACGTTTTTATGAAATTTACTCCCAACGCTCCTACTGGTATCAGGATGCCCTTAGAGGAATCAAATGTATGCCCAACCTCCATTAATTTATTATCCCTAACATTTCTCCGGAATAAACTATTCCCTATCACTACCTTTTAAAGGGTCCCCCATACAAAACACATGCTCCAACCTTATCACCGCTTTCAGTATATTCTAAGAGGATTCATGTGTATCACCGACCCACATTCATTCACTTAACATGAACTATTTTGGTAATGCAATGTTCACACTGACAGCTAAATGCTCATTAACAAAATCCACATTTACGAACGGTCCTTTAATCATTGAAGGAGTAACAGGGACAAATATATAAAATCAATGCTCTTAATGCACATTTAGCTCTCAGCGTGAACATAGCATAACTGATTTTTCGTTTTGACCATAACGTAATTAATAACTTTTAATCAAAGCATATTTTTATTTTTTCTTTCATTGTTTTAACGAGCATTATATTAATACGTTCGTTAACTATTATTTCCGCGCGTGGACTTATTTGTTTATTAAAGTTTTTGCGATATTTTTAGGGTTACTTATAGTTGATCAGTTGTGCACATTTATTTCTTAAATTGCACCATTTATAAACATAGCTGAAATATGATGAAAACTGATGATGAGGAGCCCAGCATAACTATAAAACACCTACTCCTTGCTGATATATTATATTTCCCAAGTCCAGCTTTTATAATTCGTCCTTTTCAATATGATTAGAGATAAGAATTTTCTGTTGTCTTCTGGCCCACAGAATAACTTAACCAATAAACGGTCCTGATCCCCTACATAAGATATTGTGTTTTTAGAACAAATTCTAGCGAAATTTATGTTTTTCTATTTTTATTGCTTGTAAAATAAAATGTGCCTTAATATAATAAGAGGATCGTTGTCAGTTTCAACAATGATCCTTAGGGTTTTTCCATAATTTCGGATGTCCTGAGAACTCTGGTTTGTCGGGTATTCAGCATAGAATATATTTAGTTTGCTATCTTATTGGAATTTCAATCATAAGGACTGAGGAATGTCTAAATTTCTGTGCGAAGACTACCTTTTTTGCCACTTGGTTTGAACCTCGAGGTTTTTGAGACATTTGAATATGTTTTTGAATACAAAATTAAATTAGTTTATTCATATATACGCAATATATAATTATATGTATTTTGTATACATGATAATTTTTTTAAATTTTTAATTACTATGGGTTAATATTAATACCAAAATTTTGAACCGCGTACTGGGTTCATCGACACTCTAAGCTAGTTGAACAATAAAAGGTACCCATGTGTGAAATAGAATGGTCTAGATGTGTTTCATGGTTCTTGCGATAAATCAGTCAAATTTTCACCCTGCACCTCCAGCTGTACTGCAACTGTGGTTTTTCAGTTAAAAGAAAGTCTTTTTCGCGGATTGTGTTCACGTTATGCTGCTGTTTCCTAATCTGCTAGCTAAAATCCGCCATTTTATTTCATGCCATCGTTTGTCACACACATTCAAAAATGCTCCTAAGCATCCACACATACCCACAAAGATAAATATGTTTGTTTTCATTTGTATGTATTACAAGCTGCTTTGCATTTATTTACTTGTTGGTTTTGCTTCTCTTTTGTCAATTTTTTTTTTTGCTAACTTTTTATTTTCTGTAACACTTGCCGTCACTAGCTTTGTAATTGTGACAGCAGGTGGCACAAATCTGCTACAAAAATTAGTTAGAATATATTACTAGATTATTGCAGCATTATCAAATAAGCTAAACAATTTATTTCATTAGCAAATTTTGCAAATTGAGTGTTTTACTAATGTATGCAAATAATGTGCAAATTTAGCTCAAAGAAACAATAAATTATACCATTCTTAAATGTATTCTCATACGAACAATTTTGTTTAACAAAAACGATGTTGAAAATATGTAATAGAAATTTTCAATGTATTGAAATGCGGCAAACTTTTTTGATTCTGACCATTTTACGGAGTTTCAGATTGATATTTGGCAAAAAAACAAATTATTTGACTTACGATAGCCGTAGAACCAAAATATCAGGAAAAGAAGTATTTTATTTCTTAACAGAATAATAATTTTTATAACACGATGTCCTTGAAGGAAATTTAATAACGTGCTCTTTCACATGGAATTTTCTTTCAGATTCTTAAACAAAATGCAATATTTCCAATATACAGCCGTTTGTGAGATGGTTTTCTCAAAAGCTGTGGTGAACTCAGCCATTCCAGGAAACGATGAAAGATCAGCAAACTTCTACAAAATTAAATAAAAAGACGCACGTTTTTAATTCCAAGTCCTTACTTTTCTTGAAAGTCAGTTTTTACCTTTTACCAAAGAATATTATTATGCATAAAAGGAATGTTGTCGTTGCTGACTCAAGTGTGCCTATGTATTACTTGCTAGTAAGAACCAAATGAGAATTATATCAAGCCACTTGTGATGCTCAATCCCACTCTAGCTATACCATGCTAGTTGTTGGTTTTATTTGTCCCTGTTGTTGTTGCTGTTCGTTTTATATAAAAAATTTTTGCAGCTCGTCCCTTTTAAACCTCATTACTCATTTCAAACTTACTATTTCTCCATGCGCATTTTTTCCCTGTTTGATATTGCTCTATCTAAAGATTTTCAAACACATGGCACAAATATTTGCTAAAGGTCAGTGTTGTCGTATGGTTATTACCAGGGCTCGTATTTTGATGACCTAAAAACTGCAAAAAATTATGTAAAAAAATTACAAAAATTACCTTAAAACTGCAGAAAATAACAAAAAACTGCAGACAAAAATTACCTAAAATATGCAAACGATTACATATATAATAAAAAAAAATAAAGCTTCAAAAATAAAACATCACTACACTTAAAATTTATTTTATATAATTTGTATACATAGCATTGGCACATAACGTTGGTTAACAAGGCACATATTTAAGTTGTTAAAATTGAAAGAACGTCAATTGTCTGGCAAAATGTTTTCGTAAACAGAAAAACTTATTTCTACTTCTGCACTGACGAGATGAACATATTTAAAAGATGCTTTGTCATAGGATGTAAGTTTTTTTTTATAGTATCAACATTTTTACTACCTACTATTTCACCAATGTAGCATAAAAACTAGAATATCCTGAATTTTTATCTAACACTTGTTTCTCTTTCTACATACCTTTTCATCAGTTTCACCACGCGCAGACATATTTTTTCATCGAGGTCTGTAAACAAAGCTTCTCCTTTTTTGAGAGGTAATGTTTTTGATTAAAGGGACTTTATTGTTAAGGGAGTATGTTTAAAAATATGCATTTTTACATTTTTTTAGTACGAAAAAAACTCTTTTAACTAAATTGACCTTAAAACCGAAAAATGCTCTAAAAATTGAAAACGTCAAAAAATTTCAATAAAATAACTTAAAAATCGCTAAAAATGACCAAAAAATGCTCCACATCTAGTAAAAATGATCTGAAAACTAAAACCGATATAAAACTTAAAAAAATGATGAAAAAAATTACCTAAAAACTTCACATATTTGGAATTTACTAAACATGAATGGAAGTTCTAAATAACCAGGAAATGTCTTAGAAGCAGCAGAAAAAAGATGACATGTCATCGAAATCCTAGCCCTAGTTATTACGAATGGACTCACTCCACTTTAGAAAGAAAATTAGAATTGAATAATAATACATGGCAAAATTCTTTTGAATATTGTATTAAAAATCGTGTTCCATTGATGCATTATAAAAGCAACAATGCGCAACTATTGCTTTTTGCATTTTTTAAAAATGATTATTATTTTTAAAAATAAAATAAAATTAAATAAAAAAAATTTAAAATAAAAACTTGTTGCAAGGCGCAAAGCTTTAATGGTTTAAAATAACCTCCAAAAATCGATTTTTTTGTAAACATATTGCTGGTGTAATAGTTGAAAATACGAATGGACTTACTTCACCTTAGAAAGAAAATAAGAATTGAATTATAATATATGGCAAAACTCTTTTGAGTATTTTATTAAAAATCCTTTTCCATTGATGTATTATAAAAGTAGAGTTCCGATACCTAACTAAAATCGCAATTAGAGGAACTTCGGGTCTTATGGTATAAGAGGATAACGTGGTACAGGCTAAAATCTCTGCTTCCGCGAAACTTATTTTAACGCAATCTTGCTAAAATTTGTGTAGACTCATAAAAAAGAGAGCAAAGTTCAAGAAAACCAATGAAACCAAACACATTTCGATCAGTTGAACGAAACATGTGAATGCGTTTTGTCGACTTTGTTTTTTGTTCCAAAGTCAGTGTAGTTTTTAAGGAAAACAACGAATTGTTTATTATTGTGTACTTTTTGCATTTAAGGTAAGTTTTAAGATTTGATTAATTAGCGATTAAGCTATTTTGTTAGCTCTAACATTATTCTTATTAATACTTTTTAACTTGCGCATAAGCAACACTTTTTATTTTACGTTTCAGCGTTATGTAATGATTTCTTTAAGCAACCTTGTTGTTGCCATTCTGTTTTATCTTGCCTTTTTCTTATTTAAAGAATTATAAACGTTTTCTTTTGTTACACTTGAAATATTAAGTTCTAGTAAATCTATAAATAAATAATCTCTGAAAAAAGTCCATATATATATATATGGTATGAAATTTTATTCTTTAAGATTTTCAAATTCTATTCTGTCAAAGCCAATATACCACATTGCTTGCACCTATGTTGTTACCGCTTTTTCAAACTTTCCCTATAACTTTTATATGGGTTATGATAAGATTCTTATTCTAAACTATTTTGTTCCCAATACTTCAAGCATCAAAACTACTAACATTTTATTAAGAACTGACTTCTTGTTTTTTTCACAATTCACAGAATAAAAATACCTATACCACAATACCCGAAGTTCCACTAACTCATTTTTTCCAAAAGTGGACTTTTCTCACTTTGATTTATAACAGCTCATAAGTAAAATATACATACAAATTATGTTTTTTATATTAAACACATGCCTGTTACACAACTACGTGTCACTCCAATCGGCTGCACTCAAAAAAAAATTGCTTGTAAGCAACACTAAGGCGTAGACCGGAATAGGCTTCCGCGTGGATGGTATAACATCAGTGGTATAGCATCAATTCCGGCAATTTCTCTCTATGCTGTCATTAAACCAATTGAGTAACGAAACCTTAAACCACGCTGGTCATCATCGGCAGTGGCAACAGAAGAAACAGTAAGAGCAGAGTAGCATCATCAACGGTAATAGCAACAAAAAAATAACACCAATGGCAATGATGATTACGATCCACACGCACATGCAAACATGTATTTTTGTATTTCATCCCAGTTGGAAAATGAGCCTAGCTCTTTGTCTGCTGGCAGCATACCTAGGAAGGTCCGGAGACCTCACCTTCATACTAGGGACCGTAACGATTATGATTTTTTTTTTTCAAAAAGTCAACAAATAATCGTTATTTTCGGACTGATTTCATTTCGATCAAAAATAAAAATTAAAATTTACTTTAAGTTTTTCGATCAAAAGTATAAGTTAAAATTTGATTTTTATTTTTTTATCAAAATTAAAAGTTAAAATATGACTTTTATTTCTTCGATAAAAAATATAAGTTCAAATTTGATTTTAATTTTTTGTATAAAAGTTAAAATTTGACTTTTAATTTTCGATCAAAACACCAGTTAAAATTTTACTTTTATTTTTTCGATCATTAATAAAAGTAAAAATTTTACTTTTATTGTTTTGATCAAAAATAAAAGTTAAGATTTAACTGTTATTTTTCCGATAAAAATAGAGATTAAAAATTTGACAGATCTCTTTCTTATTAACCCTAGGATGCGCGACTGCCTAGAAGGTGGTAAATGACTATACTGGGCCTCGCGAGGCCCATAAATCATAGAAAACTGTCCTTACGATTTTCGTCCATCTATATGTCCTATCGCAAGCTGCTTTTATGTAGAAGTATTGTTATACACTGCAACTGTGTGTGGGTGTCATTCTTAGGGGGTTAGGAATCCTTAAAAAGTAAAATTACTATTTTTTATGACACAAGTTAATTTTTGACTGGTTCATATTTTTTGAAACACAAATTTACAAAAACTAAAAATGAGATAACGATCGTAGAACTATTGTGCTGGACTAAAAGGCATTCAGCAGCAAAGCCATGGCACTGACAAAATTTCTGCATGGTGTCGTGTTCAAGGCAAATGCATTTTTTTCCATTTTTTTACACGGCTGAAGACTGTTTTGCTCCTCTTTTTACCGTTTTGAGCATTGCACGACTGACAGTCTTTCTGTTCCATATAATTCAGGGTAATGCATTTGTGTATTATTACAGGATGTCAAGACCTTAAGAAATTCACGCTGTTTATCCATTTATAGGCTTTCGCTACTCTTGAAAGAGTAGTAACTGATCATCTGGTCCATAGTGCTGACACCTGCTTTATTTTAGCTTTAATCCAGAAATTTATAAGGCTTGTTTTTCCGAAAAAACCTGTCCTCAGTGAGCTGATGCCGGTCTGACAGCAGCCTGAAAAATTAAGAACACAATATCAAGCACTTCCAACACTTCGTCACTTATTCCCGACATTTCAAATATTACTTACAATAAAAAAATAAATATGTAATCTGACCATATGCATACAAGAGCTTTACACACATAGCGTAATAAAGTCGTCGAACGTGATCGATTTATTTGAATATATTTTATTGAGTAGCTTACAGACATTTCCCATACATTTAACGGACGGGCCTAGTGAGGCATAGTAGGCTCACTTACGGCCTTATTATAAAAACAGAACAGTTTGTTCCACGAAAGTATTCAAATTCTTTTTAGTTTGTTTTAATACTTCTAGAAAGCATAAGTGATAGTTGGCATAAAATATTTCGGCTCTCAGATATACAATAAGAAAAAAATTGACGACTTCTCAAAGTCAAAAGAAAGACCAGTCGCACTTCCTAGGGTTACCTATTATAATAGTTAAAGTTTTCAAAACCATTTATAAAGTACATTTCTTATTCTTTAACACCTATATTTGTAACATTTTTCACAGAGATAAAAACATTGCTATCGATCTTCATATCATTTCATTGCATCGCTTAGTTGCTTATCATTGAACATACTGTTTTCATTTATTCCATAAACGACTGAAACAGCGAATGCAAGCAGATGATATAGGAATTAAAATATGACTTTAACTTTTGATCGAAAATATGTAACAATTTTACTTTTAGTTTTGATCAAAAAAATAAAATTCAAATTTTAACTTTTATATATGACCAAAAAAATTGCAGTCAAATTCCCTGCTCCAAACTCGCTTATATCTTTTTTCTATAGGCATTTCTGGGCATGAACTTTAAACTTTCTATAGGCATGAACTATCATAGCAGCAAATACTGCATGCATCTCACGGCATTAATAATGCTGCATTAATCACACGGTATTAATTCTTTATTCATACCATAGGATGCATGCTGCATTGATGCTACGGCAGTTCATTGGACAGATATGCCGTCCTATGACATGCCTATAGAAAAAATATATAAGCAAGTATGGAGGCGAGCACGTCTGCTGATTTCCATTATCCGGAGACTTGAACCTTGGCTGCGTGAGTGTAACAGCATCAGCTTATCCACTCGACCATCGCAGTGGTTGGTTAACCATCGCTTAATTTGCTTCATTAAAAATAAACGTTCGAGCGCAGAGTAAGAAAATTAACGCGTTCGCTTTGTTATTAAAAGCAATGCAGGCAAAAAAAAAATAGAACGAAATCACTAATAAAACAGAACAAACTAAAAAAAAACCAAAAAAAAAACTTAAGAAAAATAAAAATAATTATGTCTCTGCAGGGATTTTAACCCAGTACTCAACATTCCAAAAAACAAGAATAAAAACTAAAGCCCTAGTCAACTGATTCATTCGCACTTTTTGTTATTTTGTTGAAATAATATACATAACAACATTGTTGCTATCAAAAGTTCTTCGGCGAAAAGCCAAAGTGTCGGCGAATTACAACAATGATAGAAACATTGAAGTTGTTGTCCCTTAAAATAACCCGAAATTATGCATTAGCAAACACGATACTTTTACTAATGCACCTCACTTAGGGCGCGTTTATAGTGACGACTTGTTGCTTTGCCGATTTGAGCTAAAAGTGCGTCAAGCTAGAAGCAGCTGCTAGTGCGTATAGTGCGCGCCTACCGCCACTGACTTGTTGCAGCTGGTTTTTACTTTTTTGGGTTCGTTTTATATATTACTTTTTTTGTTGTTGTTTATTTTTGCAATTGAATCATTAAAAAAGCCACGTAATTTCGTGTGTGCCTTTTGCTTTTCTCAAACCAGCGGATAACAAATGAAGATACGCTAAAAAACGATGCTGAAACGCACTTTAAGTCACTGTGAGTTGCTTTAAGTCACTTTAAGTAACTTGGTACTTCAGCATGTTTTGACTTTTTTGCAATTGCTTTTGCTGTATTTTGTTGCCTTGTTGATGGGTTATTTATTTAGAATTTTTTTCAACAATGAAGGGCATAGAAAGAACGCACATTAAAAAACCTACATGAACTGCTGACCCAAAATTATTCGATTCTATTCTTTAGCTAAAACGCACTTTAAGCAACTGCAAGTCACTTATTGACTTTTTGCTATTTTTTTCTGCTGTTTTGTTTTGTAGCGTTCTATTATTTTTTTCGAAACCTTACACGGTCAATTTTTCGGCATCAATCATTTTTGTACGTTAGTAAATATTTGCTTGTATGCATTACACAGACTTGTTCATGGCTTCATTTACCAGAATATATTATTTTGTAAATACATCTTGTGTGCTTATTCTTTTCATGTTGCTCTTTTTTGTTGCTAGCGTGTGTTGAAATTCAAGGAAATATTATAATGTTACTGTTATTGGCACTTTACGCACTTTCAGCTTATTTTATATGATTGTATGTGCAGCATCTTTCAGCTTTTCAGGTTCGGCGAAGCAACAAGTAGCCACTATAAACGTGCCCTTAGAAGAGGAAGATTTAAATATTACAAGAACTAAACTTTGAAACTTAGCATTAAATATATAAATTTAGACATCCTTTCCACCGGAAGGCCTGCTTTTCATCTGGGATCTGCATATGGGTGTGTGTGCGTGAATCCTTGTTTGTTTGTATACTAGCCTATTTTTGTATGGGTTTTTGTTTGTGCTATTAGCCTTTGGCTGACATCAGAGTAAAAGTAATAAAGCCTTAAAGCATTAAATGTTTATTCTTTCCATGCATTGCCTGCATGTATAACGGTATTCACTACCATGTACACACATGTTGGCGTACATGTGTCTTAGCACTCTTCTCTAAGAGTGTGTATATTAGTGTGTTTGTGTATGTTGCTGTCTCTGACTTTTATCATATGTGTACTTTGAGCATTAGGTGACGCTTTATAGTGATGATTTATTTTTTGGTTATTTTTGTTTTTATTTTATTTTGCTGTATTTCATTTCAGTTTTACTACATCTTCAAATGGGTAAATGTGAAAATTGCCAAAGTGAAATAAGCTGGGGAAATTAAATGATACTGCTGCTGTTTGTGTTTTTGTGGCTTTTGCAACTGCTGATTCAGTCTCAGTTTCAGCCTCTGTGGACAATTTAAAGAAAATTGTTGTGTTTTCATGTTATTGGCTTGATACATTAAGGGAACAAACATATTTGTTTTTCTTAACATTTATATCAGCTCCGATTTAGTGGGAAATGACAATTATATGATTACAAGCTAGACTCGAAAAATGATATACATAAACATATGGTTTTTAATAACACTTACCGTTTAAATGTTTTTAAAAAAAACGGAAAAAGCAAAAAAAATTTAAACACGAGTTTCCAAATTTCAGCGATGAAGTTACAAATCCCTCAATTGCCTGAGACATTATTAAAAGTATTTTTATTTTTTGTTTATGACTACTCAAAATTATAAAAAAAACCAAATGAAATATTTACGGGCAGAAAAATCAATTATTATATGCTGGAATCAAGCAAATAGGCTATCAGCTTACACGCAAGCGAAAATTTCTCAATTCAAGCATTATTTTGCTAGAAGTGAGAAAATTTAAAATACATGCTATTAAGAAAAAAATGTTTAATTCAAGGAACATTTGCTTAAAACTCAAGAATATTTTTTCTAGCTTCAAGTCTGATATTTGCTTGAGGTGAGAAAAATTTGCTTGATTTATTTAAAAAATTTACTGAAAACTTGAATAATGTGCTTGATTTGAGGAATTTCTTTTGCTTGATTTGAGAACAGTTTGCTTGATTCAAGTAAACAACTTTACGAATGCAAGAATGATTTGCTTGATATTACTAACTTAATTTTTTATCAAGAGCAGAATATTACTGATGCAAGTAAACAATTTGCTGAAAACGAGAATAATTTGCTCGATTTGAGAAATATGTGTTCCCTAAATTGAGAAAAATTGCTTCATCCAAATAAACAATTATCTCAATATTTGAATGCTTTGATTTTTCTTTTTCTTATAAAGAGAAGAATTTGCTTGATCTTAGTAATTACTTGTTTGAAAATAAGAAAATTTTTCTTGATATATAAGAGTATTTTGCATATTGTATCTATAGGTAGTAAATAGATAGCTACTTTGTATTTTTTTGAACTAAACATAAAATTGTAATATTTTAGGAATTTTTTATTTAATTATGTTTTCATTACTTTTATAAATGAATACTATATATATGTATATATTTTTAATAGATTTTCTGATATTTTGTGATAATCTAAAACATTAAAAATTTAAATTAAGAATTTCCATATCTCTTAATATTAAGAAATGGAGACAAATGTACTTTTATATTTAAAGCTGCATAAATTATATACAAGATACCCCAGATATAGCATTAATTCCCTCGATTGGTTGTTCTTCATAATTATTTGATTAAAAAAAATGCGAGAGCTAGAGAGGAAAAACTGGAAAATAAATGTCATTATATTTTAATCCATATAAATGTATCTTTCATCCAATTTTCAAGGTTTGTAACTTATTGAAAAGTTAATTAAATTAGCATAAAATTGTAAAAAAATATTTTGCATAAAGTCACAGTTGAAAAAAGTTATGAGCAACAAAATTCTAAAAAAATTTGAATTCAAAATTGATAATAAATATCTCAAATATTAAATAAATTTTATGAATGTTTTTATGATGCAATTTTTTTTAATGATAAAGTTTTTTACTAACTTGGTTTTTGATCTTGCGATAGTACTTGAGTACTCAATGCAAACACAACTACTTTTTCATTTTAAATTACCACACGTAAAACAGTTAGCTTTTAGTGTGGTACGATTAGAAAAAGGTTTTTTATCACTGGTTTAGAGGTCATGTAGTCTCTTTTTCAAGATGCTATTGACTTTAGAAAAAAGTTTTTGTATCACTGGTTTAAAGGTCATGTAGTCTTTTTTTTCAAGATGCTATTGACTTTGGTGATCGGTTAAGAGTTAAATTAAATATAGAGTAAGATGTAATGACACATATTTTCAAGTTTTCACTTTTCAGATCCTCATCCATAAATTTTTATACTAGCCTAATCAAGGAGAATCACCACACCAAGAGAGTTAATGGTATATCTGGGGCACCATATTTATTATTCATGCAGCTTTAAATATAAAATACAGGTGTCCCTACTTTTTGCACATCACTGTGTATATAAATATATATTTATTGAAAAGAACTTGAAAAAATCGTGATTTGTTTTAATTTGCACATTAAAATTATTCAAATTTGCAAAATAAATTACATATCTTGAGATGGGAAGTAGGAAAGTGATATTTTTCACTCATAATTTTAAGGCTAAAGGTTGAATGATTTTAAATTGAAAGTACTTGTATAGTTTTGCAGGCTTAAATCAAGCAATTGCGAAATTATTTTATATTTTCTTAATTCAATCAAAATAATTGCTTAATTTAAGAATATTTTCAATAACCAGTTCTGCGTTTGTTTAAATTAAGAAAATATTTTCTCGATTTAAGTCCTTTTCCAGGTTTATTTATTAATTTATTTTACTCAATTTTTTCTAAATTTTAGTTTTTAATGCTTTGCTCATTTAAACAATTGAGGCTTAATTCAAAATTTTCTTACATTTTTAGTAACAGAGCTGCTTACAAAATAAGTTAGTGTACACCATGTTATAATGAAATAGTAATTAAAATGAAAATTTTCTATACTTGGGGAGCATGTATAAAAAATTCCTTGGTGAATTGATTTTCCTAAAATTTAAATTAAAAAATTTGATTTGATATAGAAGTGCATTGTGGCAAGTGAGTGACTTATAATTTTGCAAAAAGTGTAATTATGTCAATTATGAGCCGCTATGTCAAAGCGTGTAACTCACAGACATTGCGACCATTGGTGTAAGTTTTAAGGCATATAAGGCAAAAATTACCATTGAATTCGTATTCTGCATAGCCTAAAATGCCTATGTACAGTTTTTACCTTTTGAGAGGTAAAATGATAAAAAATATCTCATAAATGTGTAAATGAGTTAAGCGTTTTTGGACAGCTCTTTCAAATCATTGTGCGCAACACTTAACTTATGCGTGATGGTCCCCTGAACTCATTCATCATAACTTTATTTATTCATTTATTTTGAGTTGCCCGTAGAGAAAATAGTCGGGAAGCCACCAAAGAATGCTTATTTCCCAGCAGTCGTAAGTATCGATGCTTTAGTAATAATTCAGCGATGTTTATGCTACCAACCATCGATTCCTTTTTGTATGAAGCTTCATATATTTTTTAACATTGCATGTCATGCGAAAGCTATCGATGCTCTGGCGTTACAAAAAAAAAAACTATATAAAAAACACAAAAGTATTGCTTTTTTACTTCGAGGAAGGTATGGGTGAGAACAATGGTCATTCAAAAATAAAATAGATGTGTGGAAAAAACAAAAACGCTATCGTCACACAGCTAAAATCATCAAAATAAAATCAATTTTGCTGACACCAAGCAACCAAAAAAATATCTTAATTAAATCATTATTGCTGCTATCAAAAAACTAAAGAATCACAAAAAAATGTTTACTGATGCTTCAAAGTAGGAAAAAAAATCTTAAAATAAACACTGATACTGATACCGCAATTATACTGCAAGAATCACAATATAATCAGTTTCCAAATTTGCGCACAATGCCTTTTAAATAAATAAACCATAACTAAAAAAAAGAAAATGTTATGAAGTAATTATAATAATATATACGATTTTTTTACATTTTTTATATATTTTTTTTTATAAATAACATTTTTTTTTTTATTATTTTTGTTTGATTCTGACAAGCTTTCAAAATTTTTAATAAGGTATAAAAAATATAAAATGCTCACCATTGATACCTCAAAGCCGCTTTAAAAATTACTCTGGCATCGATGTTATTTTGATTTTTAAGCATTGATGCCAGTTTTTGCTGCTGGGTTATTTTCGACAAAAATTTATTGACATATCGATAGCTTATATTCAATATGACCTATCTACATTTTAAACGTAAAAATGTTTTTTATGTCAAAGAAATCGTTGACTCATCTGCCACCTATGAGATTTATTTTAATACAAAATCAGAGAGTTTAGCAAAATTTTCCCCCCTAAATGTTTGACTTAACTACAATACCGTTTTTTTGTCTGTGAATGCAAATGGACTGATCTACTTTTCGGAATTATTCAAGATAATTGTAACAAATTTGCGTAAGATTACAATGGCACGGTAAAATAGAGAAGGAAATGCATTGAAAAGCATAGAAGTAGATTATGCATCATCAGCAGAGAAAGATATTGGATAAATAACAGTTTCTTTTATAATCTAATGAAATTTTCTTATAATATTGGTGGTTGGAATTAGTTTTAAAGGTTTTCTAAGAGATGGCGTAACTATCAATAGATCGCATCGGGCACACCTGTGACTATATTCATTTCAAAGCACATTGTCTAAGCTTCATTTTTCAGTATGTGTCATTCCACTGAAGTGTAAACAACATATATTTTTTTCTCTGTGAACATGTCGACTTTCGTTCCAACAAAACGCAATTTGCGGGAAGGTTTACTTTTGTGCTTCCATTTGAAGAAAAAAGCGGTTGAAGCACAACGCACGCTTACTGAGGCTTACGGGGACTATGCTCCATGGATTTCTACTTGTGAGTACTGGTTCCGTCGGTTTAAAAGTGGTGATTTTGATACGGAAGACAAAGAGCGTCCGGGCCAGCCGAAAAAATTTGAAGATGAGGAATTGGAGACCCGATGAAGACCCGTGTCAAACCCTTCAAGAATTGTCAGAATCATTGGGAGTCGACTTATCAACGGTCGGCAAACGCTTGAAGGCCATGGGAATGATTCAAAAGCAAGGAAATTGGGTGCCGTACCAGTTGAAGCCGAGAGACGTTGAACGGCGATTTTGCATGTGTGAACAACTGCTTCAACGGCATAAAAGGAAGATTTTTTTGCATCGTATTGTCACTGGCGATGAAAAGTGGATCCATTACGATAATCCTAAGCGAAAAAAATCGTGGGGACCACCCGGCCATGCATCAACATCGAGGGCCAAGCCGAATATTCATGGCGCCAAGCTTATGCTGTGTATTTGGTGGGATCAGAAGGGTGTCGTGTACTATGAGCTGCTAAAACCTAACGAAACCATCACTGGGGAACGCTACCAACAACAATTGATGCAATTGAGCCGAGCATTAAAGGTTAAACGGCCGGAATATGCCAAAAGACACGACAAAGTGGTTTTTCAACATGACAACGCACGGCCACATGTTGCAAGAACCGTCAAGGAAACGTTGGAGGCGCTGAATTGGGATGTGCTTCCCCACCCGCCTTATAGCCCAGACATAGCCCCTTCCGACTACCATCTATTCAGATCGATGACGCATGGCTTGGCTGAGCAGCGCTTCACTTCTTACGAGGATACCAAAAAATGGGTCGATTCGTGGATTGCCTCAAAAGACGAATCGTTCTTCCGGCGCGGTATCCATATGCTGCCAGAAAGATGGGAAAATGTTGTAGCTAACGATGGACAATACTTTGAATAATATACGTTGTACCGTTGTTTCTAAATAAATGCTCAAAAACCGAAAAAAAACCTTTAAAATTAGTTCCAACCCCCAATATTAATCAATTTTAATGCAGATTCCCGAGTAAAAATTAACACTTTTTAGCGAAGGTCAAACAGTGGTCGCACAAGTCTTAATCTTAAATTTTTTTCTCAGCCGTGCGAGGGTCGTGCAAAAGTCGTTTGCAGAACTTTTTGGCCAAACAGTGGCCGTATAGAAGCTGTTTTTTATTAATCTTGAATGTACAACGGCCGTATATCAGCCGAGCAGTGATTATATTCCCCAATAAAAATGAGCAGCTTTTTATAACTAGCTACATAACTTCAAACACAAAAAAAATTATTTTGCGCCACACAGAAGTGCCGATACTATCAACAACATCACCATTACCGAGTAAGGCTTGCTTTTGTTGCTGCGAATGCGTTTATTGTTGACAAAGAGCTTTGAAAAATTTGGTGGCATCCAAAGGGCGTCCATACAGCGGCAGTAGAACTTAATTTTTAGGCCATCTTCGACCCTTGTTGGCCGTGCGACCTACGATCGGCCGCTGATCGACCGCTCATATTTTTACTTGGGTTCGGACGATAACTCGGCAATGGGCCTTATCCGCAAAAGGAAGATAAATCAGGACTCTAATTTGCATACTGCTTCGCTGCCTATCAAGCAAAAAAGTGCAACCACTTCCAGGAAATGAAGTCTGTTATCTTAACAGAGTATCAGTGTTTTTATGATAATATTGGAAAATATGCAAGCAATTAAATTAATAGACCAATATTATACTTCATTGCTATTTTGATATTTTTCTCTTGTTTTTGTCATTATTGTTATCAGCAAAGTTTTCTTAAAATCTGAATAAAATCGTCAATGAATTTACGAAGATCTTACTTTTCCTATTGAATAAAAAAACTTACCTACTGATTTCATTAAAGAAAAAAAAATATATTTGAAATACAAAACAACCTATCTACTCTTAAACGAAAAGTACGAGATTTCACTAATTTTTTTTTGTTTATGGAAGCTTGTCATTCTTTTAATACAATATTCTGGTACTTTGGCTGGTGAACAATTGTAAGCTGAAAGATTTAAACGGTTTTTATGCTCTCTTGAAAAAAGTTATTTTTGTAGATAGGTGAATTGAATATAAGCTCTCGATATTAATAATTCAGGAATTCAACACAGAATGGCTACTTCTTATTTACAAACTTGAGTATGTTTTTCGGATAATCTGTTCACCACGTTTGTGATTGTAAGTATCTGCCAATTAATGGAGTTTTTTATTTTTGCAAAGAGAAAAATATAGTTATCGAATATGAGCATTTTTTGGAGATTTCTCGATTTTTTTTCTCCACAAGACACTCAAAATAAATGATTTAAATAAATTTAAGAGACTTTTAAGCATACAACTTAATTGCTCGCAGTGATTTGAAAGATGTGTTAAAAAACGATGAGTTTAAAGTAATTGTTTCATATGCGCTCTAATTTAGGTTGGAAATTTAATCAAGAATAATTCCATGATGAAAAAGTTTTGACGAAATTTCGTTAAAGGCATTTGATTTGAATTAATGTCACTCATACGTCCCAGTGCACTTCCGTATCAAACTAAATTTTTTAAACAAAATTTTGGACTAGACTACGAAAAATCAATGATTCCAGCATAAAAACGAGCTAGTCCACCCTATTGCTCTTGTTTAATTAGTATTTAATATTTATCATTTTTTTTTAAACATCAATAAATCATATGTAATTTTTAAAGACATTTTACTTCCATTTTTGCACTCTGGAATAGCTTTTTGCTTACATTTTCGAGAAAAAAAATATAGCAACTAAAGTAGTCACTCTTTATCTTAAGAAACCAACAGTTTCAATTCAAATTGGTTATTTAAAATAAGTATTGCCTGCGCCCACTGCAGAGATCGAATTCACTACATTTTGGCTTATAAACTAAAAATTTAGCTCACTCGGATATCGACGCAACACTTTATAATCGATACATAAACAGATTTCAATGAAGTAAACATTGTAAATAGAATATCTTTACTCTTTGCTGCACATTGATATTTTGGTAGAAAACTGTTCAGGCTTTTAATCTTTTTCACAGAAATTATTTTGTTTGTGCTTTAAAATATTTATAATTCGTGACAAATTTTCTGAGGGAATGATCATTTAAAAGTAAAAACCAAGCACTCTATGGCTTCTTTATTTCTGAAGATTGAACGAAAACTTGAAATAGTTGAAAGAACACACGGACATAATCAAATAAAGAATAGGTAGGGAAAGAGCAAGGGATTACAGAATAGAGAATTTTAAAACAATTAGGAATTTTATTAATATATATAATCAATGGTACAAAGAACAGATTTTAAACCATAAAGTTTGATGGAAAATATATACTGGTATAATTTTTTTTCATATAACACGAAAATTGCATTAACATTTTTTTCTATGGATAGGATTTCGATATATATATTTTTTAACATTTTATCCGATTTGTTTGGATACAGTTCCATATATTTTAATATATCTCAAGATGTAATTGGGTGGTTTGATACCTTACTTTGAGAGAAAGGATCATAATATTTTTAAAGAAATCCAAAATCAGTACGATTTTTTGTTACAAATAAGTTGAATAATGTGCTTATGTGAATATAAAAATGCGCGGTAAGAAATCTTGGCCTAAGTTTTAGTCCCACTAAAATATTACTGCATTGCTTAAACCTTGCAGTTTTAAATTTAAACTTTGCAAATACTAACTCAAAATGTAAACTCTTTTGTACATAAATTTAAACCAAAAGGAATATTATAGCATCCGTTTTAGCTTTTTGGCTTAAACTTTAGCTTTTTGGTATCAATTTTAGCCTTTTTGGTTTAAATTTAGGTACAATGCTGTATTAATTTTTCCTTTCAATACAATTTATACAAAAATTCTAGTACATTTCGATACATAATTTGGATTTAGACTGGTAAAAAGAAAGCCTGGCAATGCTGCGACTAAATATTAAGCGACTCGGTTCATATGTTTGTTTATCGCGCTTTTTCAGTATAGGCCAAGGCAGTACTAAATTTTAAACCAAGCTGTATTAATAATATATTTTAGTATTTTTCAAATACTAAATTTGAAACCAAAGCTGGTGTTTACTTATATGCAATACAGAAAAGTTTAAATTTTAGTACAAAATCTCTAACCGTGTGGATTAATTTTATTTTTATGTGTGCCACCCTAAAAACCTAAACCGTATTGAAACTTAGAGTAAAGCATTCCGTAATAAATGCAAGTTAGTAATTTTATAGAACAAAGACGCCTCAAGAGTTATATCTGCTAGTTACAACCAGCGAAAAGCATTTGAGCGCACTTGTATTCTCATCCCAAATTGGTCTCCAATCTACGATCATACACAAATATTTAAAATTCTTAGCACATTCAATACTAAAGCATCGTGATAATCAAGGAAGGTAGTCGTTGCAGGCATTACATTGAGTTGATCCTGGACATATATTTCCACAACATATTAATCTGTCACAACCTGTACTATAAAAGGTAAAATGCTTCTCAAATTGCAAATCTGTTCCAGCAATCCTAAAAAACATATTTTTAGTTTTATAACTCATTACTAACTTTTTTGATGAAAACTAATTGCTTAAGAAACTAATGGCATAAATCATGATTGAAGTTAGCTGTTAGGTCTAGCATTGAATCGGCTGCAAATCTACTTGCCATATTATCTGCAAATGCAAGGTTTTTGCATAGAAACTTTTTAAAGAACAAAGATTGAATATATATCAAGAACAGGACTGGACCCCACTCTGACTCTTGACACTAAAATAACTATGTATACGCGTTATTTATAAATCATTTATGCACCGAGCCACTTAACAAATTTTTCTTGCAGAATTTGATGGTCTATTGTGTCAAACGCTTTAGTAATGTCTATAAATATAGCAGCAGATAGTTTTTTGTTGTTTCTGCCTTAGTATATGTTTGGCACAATGATAACAAGACATCTTTTGTGGACAACCCTGCTCGAGAACCAAATTGGCACTCACTGAAAAAATTTGTTTTATTTAAAAAACCTATTATCCTTTTCTTCGTAGTTTTTTCATAAATTTAAGAGAACGCTTTTAGAATATATAATGGTCTATAGTTAGTAAGTTTTTTTTGCACCATTTTTAAATAGTGGAATAACATAATTTTTCCTAAGATTGTCTTTAAAGATTCCTACTTCAACACTCACATTCAACACTATCTTTTTTTTATTAGAAACCCTTTAGGAAACAATGCACTTGGATACCATTTTCAAAGCACTTTACAAAACCACAATACCGCTTTGTTTTTGCTTTACATAGTGCTTTTTTAACATTGTCATATCATTGGAAAGAAGACCTGTGTTCTCGCTATGAAAAGTGATTACAAAATCACTTTTCTCTCCCTTCGGAAAGAGCGACTTCTTCGTTTGCACCTACATGCCTAATTTTTGATGGCGTATATTTTTGGCCGGACTAATCTTTTACATTTACGTTTTGAATATCCAAGCCACTTGCCACTCATTTTATTACTTTTTTTTTTATGAAAACATTACATTTTAACAGTTTATATACGATTTAACTTTATATTTTTCACGAATGATGAATAAAAGTCAAATGATGTTAGTGATGCGAATACAATTATTCAGCAGAGTAGATAACGAAAAAGAACGAAGTATCCTGAAAGCAAACAACTTTTTTTAACTTCTCGAAAACACTTTCCATAGGCAAAGTGAAGCCCTTATTACTTCCTTTTTAATAAAGCACTTTAAAATTTCCGATAGGGAATGTTAGAGTACGTATTTTATATAATACTAGAAAAAACCCGCTGCTTCGCCTGCGATAAAATATTACATACTATGCAAAAATTTTAAATCTTTTAGTTGAAATATTTTCTTTTATCTTCAAATGCCATTATAATTAAATTCAAACATACACAAAAATTTTTTTGTTTGTTTAATAATTAAAAAGTGGTAAAAATTATAAAGTAAAATATTACTTCATTTAATTTTAATTACTTTCTTACAGTAATTGTTATGGTGACATAAAGTTGCTTAGCTTTTTCTGAGTTTTGGTTTTTTAATAAGTCCTGCATAACGGGATAATAAAAAATTTAGGTAAATATTTCTTTAAATTTGTAATTCAAAAATGTAATTTTTAACTAAGATTCTGATAATTAATATATTCTTCTTCAGTTTTGAAAAATTTCCATTATTATGACATCAAAATTTTGGCTTTATCTCGATAACTGTAGATTTTCTCTGAAAAACGCATTTTTTATGAAAAATAACGTTAAACGAACGATTTTTCGAAATTATTTGTACGTATATCTAGTATATTGAAAAAACTTCCAGTTCTTATGACATAAAAATTATTGCGATGCCTTGAAAATTTAAGATTTTATCAATATAACTCATTTTCTTTGGAATTAGAAGAAACCGATTGAAATGTAAATTTTTTAATTTGCAAGCAAACATCTCGGCCATTTTTAAATCGATGTTCATCAAATTTATTTTACCTAAAGTCAATTAAGGTAATATGAAGAAATGAGAAAAGATTAATCGTTACTTGATCAATTCAATGTTTTATATAGTTTTCAAAAAACCTTTAAAATATTCAACTTGTGCTCAAAAAGTAGGCCAAAAGTTATTTGTGTTGCAATTTTTTTTTTCAATTTCCATTTCCCCTTTCTTTTAAAATACATATCATTTATACGAAAAAATAGCTCAATTTTGACAAAAAATTCAATAAACAGTTTCTATCATTACAAATCATGGGCTACCACCCCTATTATTTTTTATATAAAAATTAAATTTTTCAAGACGTTGCATATTTTTTACAATGTTCAACAGCTTAAAAAATAGATTCTGTAAAAAACAAATTCAAATATTAAAAACAACATTATCCAATTTTAGTCACATACTACGTTAACATTGGGTCAAATGACTCATTTCAGTCCATTCAGCTAAATGAGAAACGAAGTCAATTAATTTCCCATACAAATTCTCATTTGCAATTCAACTCATTTAAAACAATTTAATGAGATTTGATTCGTTCTTAAAACTTATTACTAACTATTTTGAAGTCATTCAATATAAAATGTATAAAAAAACACCGAACACACTAAAAACAAAGAATGTCAAACAACAAAAAATTTTGTACACGTGAATTATCATCAATATCAACCAGTAAAAACAAAACAAAGAACCAGTTGTTAAACGAAATGAAATGCTTTCGCAAAAAAAAAACAGCTATGGAGGCACTATTGAATGACTGATTCCAAATGAGCCATTTCGCTCAATTTAGGCGTAGTTACATACCATACAAATAAATTTACCAAATTGTAGTCTTGTACGACCAAAACCGTCTGAAATATAGCATTTTGAGCATATTGTGGACGTGAAAAGTAGGAGTGGCAAAATTCTAATAGCCTATCATGATTTCGTTAAAATAATAAATCGTTTGTTACCTATATCGTCTAAATTGGTTCAGTTTCTCTCGCGTGATTGTCAAGCAGCTCAAGTTGGGAAAAGTTAGCTGGCAAGGCTACTAAACATAATTAATGTTTATAACTGAATTCTGGCAACTCTCCTTAAAACATTTGCAAAGAAAATTAGTCAGCACAGCAAGACTCTCCTTTGGAGGAAACCTTTGTGTGCTGTTTTATTGTGCTGCTTGTTGAATGTAAGCATCAAATAAAATATGTTAATAGACTACTCGAAAAACTTAGAAAGCTATGACACTGAAAATTATCATAGGAATTGAATAATCAAAGAATTATCTAAATTATCAAATTATAATCAAAGAATTAATGTAAAGAACTATCAAAAAATAATTGGTGAAGCGGTAGATATACCATATCCCGATAATATTTTCTCACAGGAATCTATTTTCGTGTCATATAAAAAAATTTTAGTTTTGTTTTATTTAACACGAATAAAAAGTTTTTGAAAGATTTTTAAGTTTCTAAAATCATGTTTTAAAATAGGTATAAGTGTTATACATTGTTCTAATAATTTTAGATTAAATATTTTACTAACGAGTTTCCTGACACCACATCTAGCAGAACTTTCTTAGTAATACCTTTTAACTAATGCCCGCACACATTAGAATATGTTTTTTATTCATTCTCATTTTTACTGCGGTCGGGGCAAAATATAATTTGGAAAAAAAAATAGTTCTCGCTCCACCTTACTGTAAATTCATATGTCAGTTTTTGTTCTAGCTTAAAATTATTTGTCTTTTTTAACTATTTGTCTGCATTTTTACCTGTCTATTTACCTGTGTTCTTCATTACCCGTCTGTTGGTATGTCTGTTTTTGGCAGCTCGTCCACTACACATTTGTTTAATTTTGCAGTATAAATCAGAGCACAACAAAAAATCACTTTAAGTCTTATAAGAATTCTGCAAAAAGCAGTTTAGTGAGTAAGGTAGATGTCATCAGTTGTTTAGCGTCCATGCCTGAACAAATGTAATTCAGAATTGGGTACAGGTGTTGAAGGCCTCGCAGCTACATTGTATTTAAGAAATACTTGGTTACGTTATGAGTGCATTTACCACTGGGTTGTTTTCAGTATGCTCTTTAAAGCGCTCATTAATACATACTCGATATGGGAGAGTATAAACATCGCAATGAGAAATCTATAGCAGAGAAAACGAGAGATAAAGCTTTGCTGCTTGTGTGTCTAACAATACCCAGCAAACCTTATGACTCTTAAAAGACTATTTTAAGACTCAGATATATGAGCCTTTATAGTCATAATGCGCTCAAAAAAGACTCTTTTATTAATACTTTTTCGTATGTTATGGGCTCCAAAATATGATTCATAACAATGACTGTTATGTTTCTTTTTGGAGCCATAAAAAAGACGCTTTTAAGACTCATATTTATAACTCTATTAAGACTCATATAAAGGACTCTTTAGACACTCATAATTAAAACTATTTTAGAACTCATATAAATGATTTTTTAAGAGTAATACTTACGACTCTTTTAAGACTCATATTTAAGACTCTTTTAAGAGTCGTATTTAATACTCTTTGAGGACTCATAATTAAGACTCTTTTAGAACTCATAAAAATAATACTTTTAAGAGACATACTGAAGACTCTTTTAGGACTCATATGTAAAACTCTTTTAAGACTCATATAAAGGACTCTTTGAAAACTCATAATTAAGATTATTTTAAAACTCTTATAAATCATTATTTTACGAGTCCTATTAAAGACTCTTTTAAGACTCTTATTTAATACTTTTTTAAGACGTATGTAATGAAATCCATAAGGAATCATAAATTAAATTCTTTTAGAACTCATATTATTTACTATTTTAAAAGTCATTAGGTCCATATTAAAGACTCTTTAAAGTCTCAAAAAATAGATATTTTTATACACAAATTGTAGACTTTGATTTGATGTTATTTAGAGATAAGCCAACATTTTCTAAGGCTTAAAGCAAAGGTATGACCCTTTTATTAAAACTCATAAAACGTATCATAAAAGGATCATATTTGTGACATTTTTTCTAAGATATTTTATCCGAAACACAATAAAATTGATTTTTTTTATATATTCAATTTATTTTAATTAAATTTTTTATTCATTCAGTCATAAAAAAATTACATTTAAACATATTCAAATAATATATATTTATATTGGATGTTAAATTTATTTTAATAAAAGTTTTTAATTCATTAAAAAAAAAATATAAAAACTCAACCAAATTACATTTATTTGTTTGCCCTTATATTGAAAGATTGCAGTTATAAATAAAGTATAAGAAATAAAAATACGATCTTTCAATGTTTGTTCTTATAATTAACTCTATCTTTTGCAGTTTGCAACCAGCGTTCACAGGTTAATGAAAATTATTAAGCAGTGATATTGCATTAAGGAATATTTTAAAGCCAAAGTATAAGAAAAAAAGGCATTAAGTTAAGTTTTGTTTTATTTGAAAACTTATTATTATTTCACCTACCACGTATAGCTGATGTTACAGCAAATCCATTTAAAATAGTTTTGTTACATTACTCCACTAAAGATACGAACTCACTATAAACATTTATAATTAAATAATAGCAAGAAATTAAATTACTTCCACGCACTTCGACGTTTAAACTCCAAATGAATATTTCAATTGAATGCTTTTTTCGAACCAAAATCGCAGCAAGCTGATCGCAGCAAGAAAGGAATTCCACGAACTGTGGCGCCAGCATAGCAAGCGCCTTATTATTCAAAAATTACATTCACAGGAATCACAGGAACTTCGCGAACTACATTTTAAGGGCAAATAGAAATGTTTTTCGCATTGGAGTCAGATTCAGTTTTCGTTTACTAGTCTATGATGACTAATGACATTTTAAATACTTATTATATTCTTTTCTAAATAAATATAATAAATCATAAAACTCGCATACAAATGACTGCTTTATGAGTCTTTTTTATGATTTGTCATAAAACACTCATAAAGAAGAAACTTTTATGACTCCATTTTATGAACACTCATAAAACATGCATAAAAAGAATTCTTTTATGAGTCTCTTTTATGAACACTCATAAAGCATGCATAAAAAGATTCTTGTATGAGTCCTTTTTATATGCACTCATAAAACACGCATAAAAAGTATTCTTTTATGACTCCATTTTATGAACACTCATAAAACATGCAAAAAAGAATTATTTTATGATTCCTTTTCATGAACACTCACAAAACATGCATAAAAAAGATTCTTTTATGAGTCCTTTTTATGAGCACTCATAAATCTCAAATAAAAAGTATTCTTTTATGACTCCGTTTTATGAACACTCATAAAACATGCATAAAAAGGATTCATTTAAGAGTCTTTTTTATGAACACTCATAAAACATGCATAAAAAGGATTATTTTATGAGTCCTTTTTATGACTCATAAAATATGCATAAAAAGGATTATTTCATGATTCTTTTTCATGAACACTCACAAAACATGCACAAAGAAGATTCTTTTATAAGTCCTTTTTATGAGCACTCATAAATCTCACATAAAAAGTATTCATTTATGACTCCGTTTTATGAACACTCATAAAACATGCATAAAAAGAATTCTTTTATAAGTCTCTTTTATGAACACTCATAAAACATGCATAAAAGGATTCTTGTATGAGTCCTTTTTATATGCACTCATAAAACACGCATAAAAAGTATTCTTTTATGACTCCATTTTATGAACACTCATAAAACATGCATAAAAAGAATTATTTTATGATTCCTTTTCATGAACACTCACAAAACATGCATAAAAAAGATTCTTTTATGAGTCCTTTTTATGAGCACTCATAAATCTGACATAAAAAGTATTCTTTTATGACTCCGTTTTATGATCACTCATAAAACATGCATAAAAAGGATTCATTTAAGAGTCTTTTTTATGAACACTCATAAAACATGCATAAAAAGGATTCTTTTATGAGTCCTTTTTATGAGCACTCATAAATCTCACATAAAAAGTATTCATTTATGACTCCGTTTTATGAACACTCATAAAACATGCATAAAAAGAATTCTTTTATAAGTCTCTTTTATGAACACTCATAAAACATGCATAAAAGGATTCTTGTATGAGTCCTTTTTATATGCACTCATAAAACACGCATAAAAAGTATTCTTTTATGACTCCATTTTATGAACACTCATAAAACATGCATAAAAAGTATTATTTTATGATTCCTTTTCATGAACACTCACAAAACATGCATAAAAAAGATTCTTTTATGAGTCCTTTTTATGAGCACTCATAAATCTCACATAAAAAGTATTCTTTTATGACTCCGTTTTATGAACACTCATAAAACATGCATAAAAAGGATTCATTTAAGAGTCTTTTTTATGAACACTCATAAAACATGCATAAAAAGGATTATTTTATGAGTCCTTTTTATGACTCATAAAATATGCATAAAAAGGATTATTTCATGATTCCTTTTCATGAACACTCACAAAACATGCACAAAGAAGATTATTTTATAAGTCCTTTTTATGAGCACTCATAAATCTCACATAAAAAGTATTCTTTTATGACTCCGTTTTATGAACACTCATAAAACATGCATAAAAAGGATTCTTTTATAAGTCTCTTTTATGAACACTCATAAAACATGCATAAAAGGATTCTTGTATGAGTCCTTTTTATATGCACTCATAAAACACGCATAAAAAGTATTCTTTTATGACTCCATTTTATGAACACTCATAAAACATGCATAAAAAGAATTATTTTATGATTCCTTTTCATGAACACTCACAAAACATGCATAAAAAAGATTCTTTTATGAGTCCTTTTTATGAGCACTCATAAATCTCACATAAAAAGTATTCTTTTATGACTCCGTTTTATGATCACTCATAAAACATGCATAAAAAGGATTCATTTAAGAGTCTTTTTTATGAACACTCATAAAACATGCATAAAAAGGATTATTTTATGAGTCCTTTTTATGAGCACTCATAAAACACTCATACAAAGTATTCTTTTATGATTCCTTTTTATTAACACTCATAAATCACGCATAAAAAAGACTCTCTTATGACTCATTTTTATTAACACTCATAAAACACTCACATAAATGACGCATTTTAGAGTCATATTTTTTGAAGGCTCTTAAAATGTTTGCTGGGTATAATGAAGCAATGATTTTTTTATGTATGCTTTTTTTGGCTACTTTATAAACTTATATTTAAGTAACTTTTAAGAGTGGTTTTAAAAAAATAAGGGATGCAAGATTTTAAGTTAAACATGTAGCTTTATATAAGTGAAAGAATTACTAAAATTGGTTCAGTAGTTTTAGCGTAATTGGTTTAGTAGTAGCGAAGTAAGTTAAGCGTCGTCGCAGCAACTTGAGATGCCTTTTATATAATAGTACAGATATAAAATTGTATACATATATATAAATTAATATATATTTATAAAAAAAAACAAAAATTTTGGTTTTCGTACTTTGTTTTTTTTTTTCTTTTAATTCTTAGCAAAAAAAATAATATAGTAGTATGTAACTTATTGCTCCAATTTTCAAGTAATAAGTAATATAATATTATTACCTTTTGATGTCAGTAATACGTATTAACTAACATATAACTTTCCAAAGTAATATGTCACATCACTGAACAAAATAGTCATTACTCTCTTTTTACAAGTTTTCTTCCTTAAACGTTCGTTTTTTCCTTTTTATTCAGTTTCTAATAACTTTGAAAGTCATACACGCTCAAAAATCTTGGACTAAATTCTAATACATCCTGTATTGTATATATGACGACACCGAAACTGTATTAAAATTTAATACACTACATATATTACAATTGATTTTTATTCTCTTATGGGACTTAATTTTAATACAAGCTTGTATTAAAATATTTTTGACAAAAAAAAAATTAACGAAACATGTGGGGGATTCGAACCCAGTACGTTTAGGTTATAAGTTTTTGGCTCTACCAACTGCTCTATAAAGCCACATATATAAAGAAATGATAAACATGCATAAGAGCCGAACCAAGCCGAACGCTGTTTTTAAAGACTTATCCAACCTGTATTAAAAATTATTCCAAGTTTTATTAAAAAATGTCTAGTATTTTGAAGAGTTTGAATTCTAATAGAAAAAGTATTAAAAAATGCATGATTCCAACGATTGGATTAAAATTAATTCCAAGATTTCTGAGCGTGTAGTACTATTTTTTTTGAGTCATACCAAATTGTCCCGTTGTCTGAGCTTTTTCCTAGCAATTAGTTTTATATTGCTACTTGTTGTTGGTTGGCTCCATAAAGTAAAACATTAAAAATAAAGAAACCTATTTGACTCCCACATTGCCAGCCATTAAGATTTAAAAGTGGCCATAAAAAGAGCAAAGCCTTGGTCACTGTAGACAGCAGACGACCAACATATCTGACGGCACCAATGTTGACATTTGAGAAAAAATAACCCAAACTTGTGTAGGACAATTTAAAGTTTTGTGCCTTTTACATTACTTTTTTATTATCTTTATGTATAGCATTGATAAAAGCACAACAACTTTATTGAAAGTTTCGAAGAATTTATGTACAGCAATTTTTATGATATACCAAAAATAAAAGAAATAAAATCAAGTAAATTTGTATGGCAACAAAAGCAAAAACAGAAAATAAAAAGTTAAAAAAATGAAAATGCAATACAAACTGTTTTCAAGGCTAGTGGAAAAACTATGAAGTGATTTATGTTGGGTTGAAGTATGGAGGTTGCTTGTGTATGTTTATTTTTATGTTTGCAAAAGTGTGTGTGTGCTTGTGAATATTTCGGTTTCTATAGTACTTTACGAGACTATCTCTAGCAAGTGACAAATTTTTGCTTCGAAAACAAATGACTTAACTTTCAACATTTATTATTTCCAAGTAAAATTTAATGTTACTACTTTTTCATGGCTTCTCTTTCCCAATCACTTTTTTATTCACTTGAACTCATTTCTTTCGTTTTAGTTTTTTTTTGAATTGAATATTTGGTAGATTTTTATTACTTTGTTTTAAAAAAAATTGGTTTTAACTGGCAACGCTGAGGAGGTTTTATTTTGAAAACAGTTTTAAGTGCTTTAAGTGGTATTGCAAAATTTTGATGTTTATTTCCTATTGTTTGAATCCAAAAAAAAAATGACGAGTGCTCGAAGTGTGTATTTTTGATATTAATGTTATAAAATAAGGTAAGGGATAGTGGTGTATAGTACTGATCGAGTGTTGCAAGGAGATGGTTACTTGTTGAGACTATACTTTTATCTGAATCCGAAGAACAAATAACATCTAGTTCTCTACCTAAATTGTTAGAAACTCCGCTCAACTAGTTAAGGCCGCAGTCTGAAATGCAGCTAGTGAACAGAATTTCTATTTCAGAGGAAGGATTTGAAGAAAAATAGTAGGATTTGTCTTCAGAGAGGACCCATTGAAGGTTAGGAAGATTAAAGTCCCCCAAAAATATAACGGTGTCAAATAGATCCATAAGATGCAAAAGTGAATCTATTGTCTCTACTGCAAGTTGATAACAATTCACTGGTATTCCATTCACTGGGATATTTCGACTTAAGTTGGTAATCATTATCAGGACCTAGGACAAAACCAAATATACACTTATGATAAAACTTAAACATCATGTGAGCACAATGAAAATTAATAAAAAGAAAATACAATTTAGCTTTAAAAAATGATTACCAGTAACAGTAAACTAAAAAGGAAGTTGTTTGAAAGAGTTACATTCGTCAACTACTGTTTTTTCTAATTTAATGTTCGCAAATTGATTGAATTCTCTAATCCATAATAAATGAATTTTTTTTTTATCTATTTGTAGCACTATTATCAGAATCAAATTAAAAAAATTATATTAAAATTATTTAAAAAAAAAAACACAAAAACTCAAGACTACATAGAATTTGAATGAAACATTCATATAAAGGGTCCGCCAAATAACTTTTTTTTTTTTTGATAATTCTATAAGAAGAAACTACTGGATATTTTCTCAAATTTATTTTTTTATTTAAAAGTACAATCCTTCCGGTTAATAATGGAAAATAATTTCATTCAAATTGCTGCCTCGTCTGGCCATGCAGTAGCCTACACGATCGGTCCAATTTTTAAGCACATTATCGATTGTGTGCAGCTGTATTTCACCAATGGCTTCACGAATATTGTCCTTTCTAGCGTCAATTGTCTCTGGCTTGTCGGCGTAACACTTATCTTTGAGGGCATCCCACAAATAATAGTCCAACGGTGTCAAATCGCAGCTCCGAGGAGGCCAAACGACATCAGCTCTGCGGCTGATAATGCGATCTTCAAAAACAGGGCGCAAAACATCGAGTGTAGCTTCGGCTGTGTGGCACGTAGCGCCGTCCTGTTGAAACCAAATTTTGCCAATATCCTCCTCTTCAATTTTTGTGAACAAAAATTCGTTCAACATGGCCCGATAACGATCGCCATTGACTGTAACGGCCACTCCTTTCTCATTTTCGAAGAAAAATGGCCCAGTTATGCCTCTGGACTGAAATCCGCACCAAACAAGGACTCGTTTTGGGTGCAGCGGCTTTTCAATGTATGCGTGCGGGTTTTTTGTGCCCCAAATGCGACAATTTTTCTTGTTTACATACCCGCCAAGATCAAAATGAGCTTCATCTGAAAAGATGATTTTTTTTTGGCAAAATCGGCATCTTCTGTAAGTCGATCGCAGGCCCACTTAGCGAAGCGAAAACGCATTGGATGGTCAGTTGGCTTCAACTCCTGAACCAATTGGACTTTGTACGGCGTCATACTAAGGTTTTTATGCAAAATTCGTCTCAATGATGTCTCCGAAATGTTCAATTGTTGAGAACGACGGTGAATTGATGTTGATGGCGATTCACGCACACTTTCTGCCACAGCAGCAATATTCCCGGGTGTACGCACTGCTTTTGGCTTTTCACGCTTTGGTTTATCGATGAGGATGCCAGTTTCTTTCACTTTTTTCACAAGATAACGAACATACGGAGCTGACGGTGCTTCTCTTCTTCCAAAATCCGTACGCAATTTTCGCACACATCCTGCAACATAACCATGATTTTCAAAGTAATGTCGCAATATTTCCCAGCGTTGCTCAAGCGTATACACAACCATATTCGTTTAGCGGAAGGATACAACTAATTATCTGTCAAATCAGACATGAGCTAAGTGTTACCATTCACAAAATAAGCACTAGTTGAAAAAAAAAACGTTAGATGGCGGACCCAAGGCATTAATATTCCATTACATTTAAACTTTTTTTTTATGACCGGCAATTTTTTTTTTACAACCTTCTTAACAAATGTGATAGATAAACTTTGGGAAGAGATTTTATTTGGTTATTAATTTTTTATTATTATTATTTTTTTAACAGACTCAGCCTCTAATGCAATGTTACTGCGATATATTTGCTGGACTACTCCAAAGAGACAAGAAAACTAAAACGGTTCCATGTTCTTGACCTACCATACAGAAAATAAAAACTAATAAGCACTCTAAAATATAATAAATATATGTACATACCTTATTGTTCTTAAATAATTTTTATAGTGATTTTACTCAAAAGAGTACAAATCTTCATGTGTAAATTGCAATGTTTTTAATAAATTGCTTATAACCCTATCGATAGGGTGAAAAAGCATGGGTGAAAATGAAGAAAAAAAAAATTAATTTATTATTAAACAAGGTCTTACTTATTCTGGGTTAAATTTTTTTTTTTGTTTCTCCTCGTCCTTGTTTTATGATGACAACTTATGAATTGCAATGAGAGCGTAATTTTTTTTTTTTTTTGGATTCGCCCGGAGGTATGAAATCTTCCAAAGATACGTATACCCGTCCTACACTCATGCACGATTTACATTCTAAAATCTGCCCGAATCAGCCGGGACAGACAGAATGCACCAACCTACTAAAACATACCCCCTATTGGTAATTAGGATTTTCCACTAAGCACATTAATAAACAATAAAATTCAGCCAAATTTAAAAATTGAATTGAATATAAAACGCGTATTTAAGAATACTTGATTCTGTATAAATAAGCAACATCGAATTTAATAATAGTAATTATCAATTTAAGGTACCCGAAAAACAATCCAAAACACTAAACTCATTTTAACTGGTTTGCGGCCATTGTCCAACCCAAGGACCTACGTGGAAATGAGATAAATCTCATATCCGCCAAATCAAAATCCCAATTAGTTGGATATGCATTTGGGCCAACGCAGGCATAAACTTGTGTGGAAAAGAAATATACTCTGGCACACCAATCCAGGTGATAGTGTGGGTTCAGTCTAATTTCAAATCAGGAAACCACGTGAGCACGTAAATCCCAATTCGATTAAAAATTAAAATATTGAATAATTAAAAAGTAAGTTTTTAAAACGATTCATATTTGATGGTGCTTACATTATAAAACATAATATCGAGACAAAAAAGAGAAACAGAACAATCTCAGTTACCAATATTACATTGTTATAAAACTGCGTTAGGTCTAATAGGATGAAGTTAAATTGATTTAATTATTTAAATGTAATATAATTTTCCGTTTTAAGACGTCTACCGAATCAGAAAAATTAATCATGTTGAAGTAATTATCAATGAAGTAATTATCATTGAAATCACTGCACATACATCGTAAAGGTTCATGAAGAGCGTAATTAGAGCTGCACTGACTCAACTTGAAAAAAAGAAAATGTCTAGTTCCTCTCCTTGGGATGTTAAAATTTAGAACTGAGATGAGATATTCCGAATTAATCTCGCCACGAAGTAATTTATACAGAAACATGACATTAAGCATCATTCTTCTGCTTCTTAGGGAAGGTAGTAAAATAATTTTAAGGCGTATTTCATATGATGGAAGCATAATATTGGGGTTCCAACGACTATGACGTAAAGCACAAAGTAAAAACTGTTTTTGAACGGACTCTATGGCGTCGATGTAGACATTATATTGTGGGTTCCATATAACTGATGCATATTCAAGAATTAGCCTTACGAGAGAGGTATATAATAATTTAGTAGTAAAGGGATCACTGAATTCTTTAGCCCATCTTTTAATAAAACCAAGGACTCCTCTTGCCTTATTTATCACCATATTAACGTGGAGATTGAAGCGAAGTTTTGAATCCATAATAACACCAAGATCGAGAAAACTGTAAACTATTTCTAAGTAAGTGTTATTTATAGTGTAATTTATGTTACTAGCAGATCTTCGCGAGAATATCATTTGCTTACATATATTTTAAGTTGAGATTTAATATATTTAAGCTACACCAGTCCACAAGTCTATTTAGATCAGATTGTAAAAGATGTTGTTCTTCGGGTGATTTGTTACAAAGAAAAAGTTTCACTTCGTCAGCGTACATTAAGACGTTACAGTGTTTTATTACCGAAGAAAGATCATTAATGAATAGTAAAAATAAAACCGGACCAAGATGACTGCACTGAGGAACGCCAGAAGTGATCGAAATACTTTTTGAAAGAGAATTCTTATATAAAGAATCTACCCACCTTATTGACACGAATACACAAACAATTCATACAAAAGTAAAAATAGAGGAGAAAGAAAAACACTTATGTCTATATCTTAAAAATTCTTAATTGAATTAATACTTACTATAATAGAGTGGTTATTATAGTGAGAAAAGGGATTTGGGAAGAGAACATGTAGATTGTAGATTTTGACATGAGTGGTAAGAAGGGCTGACTGTTATTGTTAAATATTCTGCAACATCTATTAATAGGTTCGTGTTATGCGTAAATAGTGTGGTGCTGAGATTGATTTAAAAATCTCTTAAACCTAATACTATTTTTTTACGTCCGTCCTTATCATTACTTACAATCTTGTTGGAAACATATTTACTACCGATTTTTCTAATAATAATATCAAATGTTAAATTAACAAACTAATAATCTTCTTGATGGCAGTGACACTACGTTAAGTACTTTCAGTCTATGTTCATATGGTGGCAAATTTCTATAGTCCCTGACGTCATTAAAGTCTCTCAAAGCAAAGAGCAAAAATTGTCTATAGATCAGGGCTGGGCATTCTGGCACATTCACATATTATTTTGTCTTGTTGGTATTGGTGCGCTTTCGAATAGCGCACACTGAACGAAATAGTTGTCAAAATTATCTTAATTTGAAAGTTTATATGTTTTTACTCCCACACATACTGTTGTATGTGTTTATTTTTTATTTTATGTTCTTATTTTTAGTCATCGGTAGTGTTCAATATATCTTCTATGTCAGTATCAAAGCTCCAGCATTTTATTCTAAGCAAATAAATTATATTAGTTTGCTTGCAGTAGAAAATGAAACATTCTGCTTTTCCAGAACATTAACACAAATATTATGAATTAATAATTGAAATTATCTTATACGGAAAATATGAAATTCTGCGAAATAAAAAATATATGCACAAGTATTATGAATGTGCAAATCAAAAAGTTAGTTTCTTAAGAGTGTACAGCGCCCATATTCGAAGCGCCCATTTTATTTTTAAATAAATCAAAGAATCCACAATTTTTTGTCTGTTAGTCATGAATATCATTTAATTGGGTTCAAGTAGATTTGCTTACATTATTTCTTGAATATGATATCTCGTAAATGGTCGCCATTGGCCTCTACGACATATTGTGCCCGTTTTGCAGCATTTTCCATGGTTTTCTTCAACATTTCGATGGGAATGGCGGTTATTTCTTGACGGATGTTGGTTTTCAGCTCTTCTAGGGTCTTTGGCTTGTTGACGTAAACCTTTGATTTCAAATAACCCCACAAAAAGAAGTCTGGAGGCGTTAAATCTGGTGATCTTGGCGGCCAATCGAAATCACCATTTTTTGACATCAAACGGCCAGGGAACAATTGCTTCAAAAAATCGATTGTAGTGCAGCTTGTGTGTGGTGGCACGCCGTCTTGTTGAAACCAGTAGTGCCTGATACGCTTTCAATGAACGATTGGCATGAAAAAATTGTTTATCATATCGCGATAACGCTCCTGATTGACAGTAACTCTGTGGCCATTATCATCTTCGAAAAAGAACGGCCCAATGAGCATTTTAGCACAAACGCCGCACCAAGCAGTGACTTTTGCATCGTGAAGAGGTACCTCTTGAATCTCTTGTGGATTTTCAGTGGCATAAATACGGCAATTTTGTTTGTTTACCGTTCCGTTCATTTTTTTCGTTTATTTTTTTGAAAGCACGTTGAGTTTTTACTATTGACTTGTTTTGTTGAATTTAAATTTCAACAATTTTAGAGCGTTCGCGTGGCGTGTACTGTTCCATTGTAAAAATTTGCTTGGAATGACGCTTCAAACGCGGTATGTCATTAGTCGATTTGGCATCACTGCGGAAAGTTACAGTGGACAACCCTGTATATAAAATTTGCGACATAAGCCCTCGAGGCATATGGACAACCCTGTATATAAAATTTGCGACATAAGCCCTCGAAACATCACCGTTAGCGAACGACTGAATTATATTTCCTTCTGTTTTGAGCTTTGTGTATATGTGCTATGTGTGCATGTACTGTGAAAAGTTACGCTCAGAGAGCGCTCAGTAAGCTTTGGGGCTCCCAGCGCTGCTGTGCGTCTTTCCAGTCTTTCACAGTGCACTTTAAATGCTGGATACCAAACTATATAACAATATTCAAGAATTGGGCGTACTTATGTGCGATATATGCAAAACTTTTACACGTCTTTAAATGAATCCGAGAAGTTTATTTGCCGTGGATATAATGTGGTTGTTGTGAAGGTTAAAGCATAGCATACCATCTAGCATAGCCCCAAGATCTGAAATATGTTTAACCCTTGTAAGAAGACTAATATGATAGAATATGATATCTCGTGGTACAGCCGAAGAGACAACAATCTTTTTATATACACGGTCAAAAATCTTGGACTAATTTTTAATCCAATCGTTAGAATCTTGCATTTTTTAATACCCTTTCTATAGAATTCAAACTCTTCAAAATACTAGACATTTTTTAATAAAACCTGGAATAATATTTAATACAGGTTGGATTAGTCTTTAAAAACAGCGTTCGGCTTGGTTCGGTTCTTATGCATGTTTATCATTTCTTTATACATGTGGCTTCATAGAGCAGTTGGTAGAGCCAAAAACTTATACCCTAAACGTAGTGGGTTCGAATCCCACATGTTTTGTAAATTTTTTATTTTTGTAAAAAATATTTTCATACAAGCATGCATTAAAATAAAATCCCATGAGAGAATAAAAATCAATTGTAATATATACCGTTGATTAAATTTTAATACAGTTTCAGTGTCGTCATATATACAATACAGGATTTATTAGAATTTAGTCCAAGATTATTGAGCGTGTAGAATATTCTGAAATTTTACAAATTGGAACTTTTTACACATATAAGAATTAATCCATTTCAGTAAAGTACCCGAAGATCCAAATTTTTCTAGTTTTATAGTTAAGATTTCGCTTTCAACTCGATCAAAGGCGTTACTGAAATCGGTATTGACTGCACCTATCTGATGTCATTTTTTGATTTTATTAAGAACATCTAATGCCATGGTTGTAAGATATGTAGTGGTTGATTTTCCTTTAAGAAATTTTCATTCATTTAACCCTTATTCTACTGCGTCTTTTTGTAACGTATCCCAATGCGATGTGACTTTGGGTCACACATGTAAAATATATGCAAGATTTGGGATTTTTTATCTGTTATTACATGATTTTATTTATGAGCTATTTAGATCAAGAAAGTTTTGAGTAAGCGAAAAAAAAACAACAACCCTGAATAGAGTCAATCACAAATCAGACTAGACAAATTGTTTCGGAAGGAGCTACCTGTTTCATCTTCAGTAGTCTTGAGTGATTCATCTGTGCTTAATCAATTGTTGAAGTTCTATATGATTTATTACTTGTTCAAATAAAATCGTCGTAAGTATACGACGTTAAAGATTTTAATTTTTAGGTCAAGCCTTATACTCCACCAGGGAGTCTGTTCTAGTTGCCTCTTCCTTTTCACTATTTTCTTTGGAGTTTGCCAAATTTGCCGAAATCCATCAATGAATTGCGAGAGTTTTTGGTTCCGCAAGTAAGCTAAAGTTTTTACTGAAAACCGGCTATTGACACAACAAGATATTCAATTATGTATGACCTTGGCCGAAGATAAAACGAGTAGCTTCTTACGAAACAGTCTGTCTAGTCTGCTGTGTGATTGGCTCTATGCAGCGATGTTGTTATTGCCTTCAAAACTTACTTAATCTTAATAGCTTATAATTAAAATTATGCATATATTATTATTATAAAATAATTTACTTAGTACATTAAAAAAAGAAAGAATTAAAGTTTATTTATTTATGAAGCAGTTTTTGCAGACGACGACTTTGTCAGAACGTTCATTACATATATTTAGGCGACATTCGCATCAGTACTTTTTCGATGGTCGTCCTGGCAACATGTGTCATGTTGCATCGTCAACGAATGTTTGTTGCAGAGCCTTTAGCATTTACTCTTTTAAATGAGATACCAGTAACAAAAACTTCATCGATTTCGTTGTCATGGTGCATTCTAGACAGCAGAATAAAGTATTTGATATTCTTAGGCACGTAGGCTACAATCGTCATATTCCTGCGAATACCGAAGATACTACTCTCTCTTTCGCGATTTTTCTTTGAAAAAAAATTAAGGTTATATGCATGATTTATTTTTTAGCAAAGTTCCAGTATATGCTAATACTATACGTTGTCAAAAGTATTGCAGAAGTTCAAAGCGTGTAAAAAGTTAATGAAAATAACACATCTATTTATAAAACTTATTTATTTATTTATTTATAAACAAGGATATTTTGTAAAGAATTCTAATAACTTTCTATCTCTTCTAATTTGTTTTGTCTTACTTTTCCATTAAAATAGCTTATCTTGAAAATAAAAATGGAGGGGAAAGAAGAGAATTTTTTAGAGAATAAAAAAAACGGTTAATGCCACAAAATTTATTTTACTCTAAATTTAAAGAAAGCTAGTTCACTTTATAATACAAATACGCTCAATGCAAGAAAAATACTTATTTAATTATTATAACCTTTTTAAAATCAAATGTGATCCAAAGTCACACCGCAGTAGGATTTGGGTTAATAGTGGATTAATTAGGTCTGTAAGTTTGACACATATAATTTCTTCGAAAACTTTGGGAAAAGCCGATAATATTGCAATACCCTTGAAGTTTTCAATTGCTCTCTTGTCGCCGTTCTTATAAATTGGCTTATGATGAAAAGTCTTTCATAAAGATAGAAAAACACCTCTTTGCGTGGGCTTGTTAAAAATTGTGTAACTAACTGGTCGAGGCATTGTATTTACAAGCAAAGTTGATGGTAACCGGTCTTGACCAGGAGACTTTTTTGGATCTGACTCTCGAAATGGAGTTGATAATATCAATCCGTGTTAGGTTGGTTGAGAAAACTAGTGATGAGATATGGGGAAACAAAAATGGAGTTTGCTTATGAGTTGAAGCCGAACAGAAAACTTCTTTGAAGTGATCTGCAAAATGATTACATATTCCTGCGAGATGAATGAAGTAACATTTCCTTTAAACATGGATGTTGGGTAGCCGGTCAATTTTCGCTTAACGTTTTCAAAGCCCAAGATTTTTTTCGGGTCTCGAATAATATTTTCTCCAAGTAAGTTGGTGTAAAACTTATAAGCTTATTCAGACTTGACAGAAAACTCTGTAGGCAATTCTTCATATCTTCTCTGCAATGACGGCGCTTTTAATGACTCTGTAAAGTTTATTTCTCTGATTTCTGAAATGTCTAAGATTTGAATCGAATCACTGCTCTGATACTTAGTTTGTTTTTTTTTTCTTTGTTTTTCGAGCATGCATATCGGGTATAGAAAAGATACTCTGTTAGAAAAATGAAGTCACATCGTCCAATTCCAAGGCCGTGTGGTGGTTCCAATTTAAACCATTAAACTCATTCTTTATATTATTGCGCTTGGCATTGAGGAAATCATATTCAAAAGAGTAATAAAAGGATTGAGAAAAGGTTATATGGGTAGCGCTTTACTCGATCGTACAGGCAGTGGAGGGTATTGAAGAATAAGTGCTCAGCATAACACGTTGGACTGACCTGTAATTCGTCATAGGAGTTAGCAAAAATTTAATCTGATTCCCGCCTTAATAGAAAAGGTACTAAGTAAGTTAAAGTCGACCGCATTAAATAGGTTCATTCGAAGGAGATGGTTGTCACTATTTTTGGTGATAAAAGGAATACTGGGATGATTAAAGTTACCTAAAATAATAACCTTATCTTCTTCATTTATCGTGGCCATTATTTATATTATAATTTCACATAGCTAACACTTTGTGCCAGAATCAGAAAAAAGATGTACACAGCATCCCATTTTTCTTTTCTTATAGATTTAGAGTCTCTAAAGACCAAAATAGCAACAAAAATTTTCTATGGATAGGTTTTTTAAAAAATTTTTACTTTTTTTTCATTTTTTTCGAATATAGTTGCATATATTTGAATATATCTTGGATACCACTTATCCAATTTTTATATTTAAACCTATCAATTTTAGTCTAAGAAAATTTCTTCATGTTTGTTCTACAAATTTTTTTATTTGAATGAAAAGAATTGGGCTATCAAAAGAAATATTTTGAAAATATTATTTTTCCACGTACTTAGATACCCTTTCGCGTATTAACTGTTAGTCATGAAGGTATATTTTTTATCAAATTGAAAATGAAATCAAAATTTAAAAAATAGGTTTGTTTAGCCAAAAACTAACGGTTATATGATACTCATACATAAAATTACTTGTCGTCAACCACTTTATCCACTCACATACAACACATTACAATATTAATTTATTTATACACTAAAAAAAAAAACTTCCTCACATTGAACTTAAAACCTGCCTTATTTTCATTTCTACAACTACCATGCAAGCAAATTATGTTATTTACGACATTTTGTAAGCTGCTTTCAACTTCATGGCTTTTATAGAACTATAAATATTAAAGCACATTTATTTTCAACTCCAACCTTCGCCCTGTTTAACCCAAAACATTATTTCTTTCATTATCTATAGAAAATCGCACATCTTGCCTTGCATTCATTTTGCATTCACCCACTTTTTCTATATGGCTAAAACTGCTAACAGCAATATTTCAACTTTTATTGCATTCTTGGACAAATTTCCAAGTTGTTTTTGCCACAATGCTTTCCCACTCTGCCAACAATTTCACCAACTCACCCAAAAAAAAAACCCACCAAAATTTACAACTTCGATTCTTTTGAATAGCACGTTTTTTCTTTTCCTTGCTTCGCTCAACAATTTTATTCTATTGAATTTTTTCGCCTTCTTTGCTTACCATTAAAGTGCATAACATAAATTTGCATTTTCCGAAGATTGATGAAAGCATTTGCAATGCTGGCTTTGAAGCTCTTTTACCCTGGCTTAATGTTTTCGAAAATTCTGTTGGCGCCCATGGCGATTCACTTTGTGCTGCTATTCCCACAGCAGCCACCACAATTCCACAAACTATTCAAGAGGAATTTTATGCCAACAACTTATGTTGAATAATGTTACTAAATAATAGTTAAAACGTTTGTGGAATTGAAATATTTAAAAGGGTTAAAAAATGGCACAGTCGCAGGACAGCAATGAAAAAACATTTGCTTGTTCAGAGAATTTTGCTATTCTTCTGCAGATCAACTTTTTTTTCAATGTTTTTTGGTGGGTGTGCCTTCTAGCAATTAAATATCCCAAGTTAATTGATTAAAAAACAATCATATAAACAGTATCAATCACTATTACAGTTACTTTGTTTAGCTATAAGCCAAGTGCCTGACTAATTAATACTTCAAAAGTTTTTGTTCTGCTGACATGATTTGTCCTTGAAACTAGCATTAGAGGCATGCGTACGTGACAATTTCTGCCCATTCGCACTACCTCGGTACATACTTATGGTAAATAGTTTCTTTTTTAACTTCATGCGACAACCGTGAACATGTGCGCATTGACAGGATATGCACTTTGCTCTGCTGCACTACTTGTCGCTGGCATTCAAAAAAGTGCTGACCAAAGTTAAGTCACGTCTTACAATTCGATTACATTTCGTCGTCGATTGCGTTTTTATGTCGCCACATTCCAACATATATAAACGACGCAAGCAAATGTGCACGGAAATACCTTCGATTTACCGTTTCTGGTCTGTCAGGTCGTTTAGCTTTTCTCCTTTAATCTTATCCGTGTAGGTAGCTCAATGAAAACTGCTTTGCAGATTATTTCCAATGAAGATTTTCAATATAGCTTTTTCTATGGCCACATAAAATGGCAGTCTATATATGTATGCTGCTGTTATATTTCCTTCCTTCTCTAACTCTGTCTCACTCTATTTGTTGTCTCTATATTGCTTTTGAATGTAAAAATTGAATTGATATAATCACCAAGTGGCAGCTTCGTTAAAGGAGTCCTTGTATCAGTTGCTATTTATCTTATATCTATTTGGCAAAAACTTCCAACAAGGAGTGGAAATGTGTGTTTGGGAGTGTAAATGTAGGTGAATATATGTACAAGATATAGGTAATTGAGAATTAAATAGAACTTCCACAATCCACTCAGATGGCACGTACCTTATGTAGGAGTAGAATTTCGATTAGGTGATAGTTTCTTATTGAATTGCCGAATATATCCTCTATAGCTTTTGTTTATGACAACATGAGAAGAAGCTGTGATATGTCAAAATCCATGTTTTAACATATAATGCTACATGTGCTGAAAAGTCCTGGGATTTTTAATGAAAACAAGCGTTTTTGGGCAAAGTTATATATATTCCTCAACAAAGCTGGCTTGGGGGCGATACACTTGGTATAGCAATTTTCTAATATTTCGATGCCCTTTCTGTAGTATGAAACATTCAAGGCTTCGAGAAACTCCTACATTTCCGAGATGAATTCATCATTCGATATGAATCTCTTTTGCTCTGTATAATAGTCGCTCAAGTATGGAGAATACGGTGGGTGAGCAACTCAATCTTATTTGGTTCATAAATTGTGATGGTACATAACTTTATTCTTCGCCGTATGGGGCAGTTTTTTCTTTATTACGTTATTAAGTCTGTCTAATAACGCTGCATAGCACTCTCCTGTGACTGGTTTTTCCTTCTGCAGGCAATCGATGAATATTATGCTATGCGTATCCCAAAAAATGGAGGCCATAACATTTCTGGCTAAGCATTGGTTTTTTGGCAGCTTTGGTCGGCCTTTCAGACACTGTGCAGACGGCCTATTGAACTCAGAAGTATGGTTGTGGATCCATATTTCAGTCATCGTCAAAAAAACGTCGAAAAAAGTCCACTCGATTACGCTTCAACTGATTTTGGACTACGCACAGTGGGGCCTAAGATATGACAATAGGGTGGAAACTATTTGCAATGAAAAAATTAACATACAAAAACAGTTAAAGAAAAACAAAGGTTTTTTACTGTTTACTATATACACTAGTATAAAAGCCTGTTCTACGACAGGTCCTGCGCACACTAACTTTTTATTTGTCGAAAGCACTTTTTTCTCTTTTACAAAACACAAATGTACCACTTTAAATAACACTTTACGTATTGAAGCAGTGTTGAAAAATTAGTTCAAGTGCAAAAGTGCAAAATATCGAGTTTGGTTACAATCATATTTATACACAACTTTACAAACTAGTCTTGCAACCATCATATACGTAGCAACTCAGGTTACGTTTCGCTGCTGACAAATTACATTTTTTGATACAATCGACTCAAATTGAATCAAAAAAATGTCATTGAATTCGTAATTATTTTTTTATAAAAGGATGAAAAAAGAGGTAGTTTGATATAAAACGTACTGTTGTAAAAACTCAATAGTCACTGATAAGTACAATATAAAATAAATTTTCTGTGCATACTTTCAGGCTGAACATTTTTGAGAACAGTATGTCTTGTAAAATTACTTTACTGTCAAAAAATAATTACAGTTTGAGAAATACTGTGTGCGGAGCAGCACGCTTGCCTTTTATGTATTAAAACGTGCACACTTAAGGCTGAACAGTTTGAGAGATATTGGGTACGGAGAAGCGTTCTTGCCTTTTATATATTAATATGTGTTATTTAGGAAATGGGCGTACCCGTAGGAGAGTTACAAAATTAAATTCTATGAACTTATGAAATTCCATTTATTTTTGAACGGCAATGAATTTTGAAAACGTTTAGGCATTTTTATGAATTTAAGTCCATGAATTTTATGCATTCAAAAATCTTAATTTAGAAATATTGTATATTAAATTTTAGTGTATTTTTAAATAAGAAAAATTGACTTAGCTAATTTTGAATTGAGTAACATATCATGATTCTATGGAAACTATTGGACTTGAATAATCTTAAACTAAAATTGTTAACAACATTACTCTTTTAAGGAATAACCAAGAAAATAATTTCTGTATGGCGAAAAAATTTACAAACATACTGAAATCGTAGAGAAAAATGTCTTCCCAAAATATCTCAGATATTCTATTTTTCAATTTTCCCATATTTGTAAACGAGACCGCTCATATCTAAAAGCAATCAATGAATTGTAGATTTAATAGTTTAATTTTTTGATAAAAGAATAATTTTTAAAGCACGAAATAAACTCCCTAACCGTAAGAGATGTAAGAAACTTATGTAAAATAATAAGTGTATACAATGATTAGGTCCACAATAATAAATTAAAAATAATTTCGTCTTCTCAATGGATGCTTTTAAATAATTCTTTTTTTAAATAACATATGTGAAAATATAATAACTTGGTATAACTTCTTTCAGATCGTTTTCACTAAAATGTTTTCGTTTTGTGACAAAAAAAAAACTCGGTTATCTTAAAAACTCTAGATTTTCTCAATAAAACGTATAACTAGCCGTTATTTAATAAAAAATACAGTAAACGAATCTCTTTTGCTAATACTTTTTAAGGAATTGTTACAAAAATTCCCGTTTTTTGATATCAAAACCATAAATATACCTTGGAGCGTAGGCAGGGGGAAAAAAGGGGGAATTTCCCCATAAATCTGAGATTTTATTTAGTTGATGACTTTTTTAATTGTTTCTATCTGTGATCCTTTTTTAGTGTGTTGTTTTAACTCTTTCTTTGAATCTAAACCTGAAAAAATTAAAAGCATTTCAGTATATTTAAAACGATACCGTATAATTTTGTAAAATATTGTATACTGTTCAAATGGGAAGTTAAAATTTTAGATATTGCCATGAAGTAGATAATAGGTCTGTTTTCGTACTAGCTTTAAGTAAAGTTCGAATGAAGTTCGAGTAATAGAGAATAACTTGATTATATGTCAAAATGAGAATATTTACTAAAAAGTACGAAAAAGACTTCAAGTAAGTTTCAAGCACAATAGATGTCCACGCATTTCTGCAATAGAAAATAATTTATTTTTCTTGAAATTATTAGTTTATTATTATAAAATACACTTTCTTGAAAATAAATAAAACAATAACACTTGCATTTAATTATTAAAATAATTTTTATTTCACAAAACAATAAAAAAAATATTTATTTATTAATTTTACGATCAGCTGTTTGTTCTTGTTGTTACGATTTATTGTTTGGAAATTTTTTAACAAAATAGTAATTAAATAGAGACTGACATTTTTTCTATTTTTTCGAGCTTGAAAAATATGTAAAAAAACACTTTCAAGTAACTTCAAGTTACTTGAAGCGAGTACGGAAACAGATATAATATGAAAATATTTATATTTGTAATTAATTGTGACATTTTCATGGTTTTGCAAGGTTATAATTTTTATAGCTTTATGTCAAGTAATTTATAAAAGAAAAAATAGATGCTTCGTTGAACACACGAGAGAAGCGAAGCATTTTCGCAGTTTTATAAATTTGATAATGTAGTGGCTTTTTTAATAAAAAAAAAACATTTAAATGAAAAATTTTAAATACCATCAATTTAACTAAAAAAGTACACGTTAATATTCTCACCAGTGAATTTTATTACATTACATTATTATCTTATTTACATATTACATTAATTTTTAATTATTTTTGTAAATGTTTTCAATTATTATTATGGAAATTTATTAATGAAATTATTGCTCGCTATTATTCTCCAACAAAGCTAACAACCACTTTTTTCCAAAATCTTTTAAACTACTATTTAAACTACAGAAAAGGAAGAAAATAATATCGCTTGGATCTACAATGTCTCTTGTAATTTCTCTAGTACTTTTTTATAACACATTAGTTATATTTCTAATAATATCTGAAATCTTGTACAGCTAGAGACTATGAAATTTGTTGATCCCTTACACTTTTTCATTAATTAGCTACATCTGTTTGCTATGCTATGACATGATTGATAAGCCTATGAAAATAATCAACTTTATAATCCATATGAAAACAGTTAAATAAACAATAGTTTAAAAATGCATGGTTTTTTATATGTTTAGAATTTCTAAGCTGCATACTAAGCAACTTATTTTATGCTTGAATATTGTGATTCTTATAAAAGTTTTTATATTGCGTATGCTTGTGTGCATGTATAATCCACATTTTTATACATACATACAAACATACATAGCTAAAATCACACATTACCCACACATGTGCACCAACGAAGAATGATTTTTATCAATTTAAGAAAATTGAATATTGGCGACAAGCTGTGCTTATGTTCTAGTGTGAATGGGTATGAGTGTGTGTGAGTATGCGTGTTTGTGTTATTCTGTGCTTTCATTTGAGTGTGGGTGCGTTCGTTAAGCTTAGCGTATTTTTTTTATTTCTTTTGTTTATTTCTTCGTTCGTTCTTATCGGGTTTTGTTTTATTTTCTTTTTACTTTTTGTTTTTATTTTGCACTTTGCAGTTTTTTATTATTATTACACGCATATCCTTTATTCAATCAGCAACTTAACTAGCTACAAAACAAGGACTTGCTTGCGCCATAAGGTGAGTAGAAACAAAAAAATAATGGCTGATGTAAGCGTGTGTGTTATATTTTTTGTTTGTATGTGACTTTTTTTCTACTATTTAAATAAAATTTTGCTGTTTTCTTTTCTTTTTCTCTGATTTAAGCACCAAAGTTTTTGTTCAGTGCGTGGAGTGGAAGTTGATGTTCTACTTTTTTTGCTAATATAGATTTGAATCTTTTTTTTTGTTTGTGTTTTTTTTTTAACAAAACTTTTCTAAAATACCAAATTGCTGCTAATAAAATAGTATAAGTTTTTGAAGAGGATTCCTAAAAATGGCATAACATGCATCTTCACTCTGGCTGTGTATCTAAAATAGCTTCGCATGAATTCGCCACTGGTAACGAGACATATGTTCAGATTTCATAAAGATAGCTAGCTAGCTATACTATAAACAAAATTCAATTTCTTTTATTGCTGTCCTCTAATGAGAAACTGAATTTTGCTAAAACGTGCTGAAATTTTATTTTATCTTATTGGATATCTATCCATCGTATATTCTGTACTGGATTTTTTGGAATGGTAGCAACTACATTTGATGAAGATGAGTTTTGGTAAGAAAAACTATTATATTATATTTAAGGTCTTCGTTTTACTTATCCTGAAAAAATGCAACGAAGTAGGTATGCCATTATTATATGTGGATTGATAGTTATGTTATTTCTAGAAAACATAAGTTTTGTAAACTTTTTCAATAGGTCTGTATCTGTACTCTTTGGAATCAAGACGATAAAACTGTCAAAAGCGTGAGAGTAAAAAAAAAATAATTTAAGAATGCTTTTAAGATTAAAAATGTGTAAGCAGCTTAATAAAATGGTTTTTGAAAATAAAGAAATATTGAAATGTATTCCAATATTTAATTTTATTCTCAAAGAAATTTTTACATTTAGTTCTTACACAATTTACCATGCTTCTGGTTTCCATTCCAATAATTTGAATTATTTCAAAGCACTTTTTATATTTTGCTATCTTGTAAAAAGCTAATTTTAAGCATTTGTAATATGTACATATGAATGTGACAATATTTCTTAATTTTGGCAAACAATTTTATTTGACAGATGACACAATTTTAGTCTGAAAAACGTTTTCGTGATTTTTTGTGTTTTTATCTATTTTTTGCATATTATTTATTTTGCATTTATTTGTAGTTTTAGCAACCTGCTTTTATAAATGTTTTGTGATGACATTGTAATGTAAAACTGTTAGCGGGCTGTGACAAAATCTTGTTTGCATTGCTAAAATCATTATTTTCTTTTCATTGTTCAAACGATAGTTTGACTTTATTCGTCTGTGTAGCAACATCGTACTTTTTAACTGGCAGTTTTGCAGTGGTGTGTGTTTTTAAAAAATATTAATCTTTATCTTTCAATCACAACAAAGACTAATACATAAAATAACTAAGTTTTATTAAACATTTTTTATAAAATGCTTAATAAAAGGTAACAAATTCTTTCATTAAATTGTAAAAATTTTTGTGAAAATAATTTGTGGCGTCACTTGCTTTTGTTTGCTTCTTTTTGGTATGGTCTCTTTGGTTTTTGTTGTGTATTTTCGTTAAATTTTCTTTTGTTCTTTCCAATTTTGTGAGTTATAATTTTTGCTCTCCTTTCTTATGCATACCATCCATCGTTGCTTACATCGTAAGGAAGATGTCATCAGTGTTTTAGCGGTCATGTCCGAACAATTTAGAATGTAATTTAGAATTGAAAACAGGCATTGGAGGCCTCACAGCTTCATTGTTTTATAGAAATAATTAGTTACGTTATGTGTCCATTTACCGCTGTGAATTTTAGTCCAAAATATATAGGAACAGACTTATAATTTTCTTAGAATTATGTTTGAGCTTAATGCCAAATAAGATCATGGAGCAACATGTTGGTACAACAAGAAAAATTTCTTTGCAGAACAAACAACGCCACATCAACTCTTTAGTAGTCTTGTGTGGCTTCTGCAGTCCATCAACTTTCACAAGCTAATATCCACAACTTTCGTTAAATCAAAACAGAATTATGTGCTTTTTTTCCTTTCAAAAAGTAAAAGTTTGAAAAGTGATTGTGTTTATTCTACACGGATTCATTGTTGTGTTTTTTGTTCACTTCTTTATCAAGAAAGATAACATTTTTAACTTTAATGGAGCTTTATACCAAACAAGTTAATGAAACAACAGGTTGCAACAACAACAAAGTCTTTAAAAACAAACCACCAAGCAAGCTAGACTACTATTTTGGTGATCTTATCGGGCTCGATCTGTCAACTTTCACGCCTACTTCCCATATTATTTCTAAATACTAAGCATATATTGAGTAACAAAAAAATTATTTTTATCTTCATAGATATAACATGCAGCCAAATCTTGTCTAAAGAGACTAATATTAAAATTTGAATATAATATTTAAATACACTACGACTTCTTTTCAATTTTATTTCTTTAAACATTTTCAGAAGAATTAAAAAACCAATTTAAAAGGATGCTAGAGGGTTAAAATATTAAAAATTGCAGATTTGTCAACAAGTAACTGTGCGAAAGGTACTAGTTTACAACCCTTACTCTTAATTTAAGTAAATTTATAATATAACTTTGAACTTAAAAATCATATAAAATACTTCAGACGTAAACTATTAAAATGCTAATACACTTGCAAATGTTTTTTGGCGCTCATACAAAAATCCATTATATAAAATTTGTTGTTTTGAAAATAAATCTAAATATTATCTTTTGTTATTTTGAACCAAACTGTAATACCTCGCTAAAAATTAAATAACACAAAAAGTATTAGAGACATCGACAAACTGTTTTTTACTTAATAGATAAAGACTCCTGGCTTGGGGACCATATGCCCTATCCTGGCATATGGTGCATTTTTATGGTGGCCTGCGTTGAACAAAGCATAAAACACAACAAAACTAGAAAGCATCCAACGATCCGCATGCATAGGTATCACAGGAGGTATTCGCTCATGCCCCACTGACGCACTCAACGTCTTGACCTCTTAACCTCTCGTAGATATACACATCAAGTTTATTTGGAAAAACTGTGTACAAACACAGCAACATTCTAAATTCGCTACCTCTGGAGCATAGATTGTTGAAATTCTGTTTAAATTGAAATAACGCAAGGCTCAAAAGTAGTTTCAATTAAAACCGAAAACCATCTACTCTTGTGTAAATTTAAACATTTTTGGGTGTAAAGCCAAAGCTTGATTTCCACAAAATGTGTTTTTTTTTACGCATGAGTAAATTTGTAACCATGCAGATAGGCAACCAGTTTCCTATTTTATGGTCGCAAATTTACACGAAAAGTTTTGAGATTGTAAGTAAATTGGTTAAATTTAGAGCAAATTTAAAATATGTATTAAAAATTACTCAGAAGTAAATTTTTGAAACGCCAACACACGCATAACTTTATGGTATTATCTTTTTTATTTTAATTAATTTTTTATTTTTTAATTTGAATTTCAAAAATTAAAATAATATATAAAATGTCTGAAGACTTACAACTTTACGCAATTAAGTCTCGTTTAAATCAATATCAAAGCAACTTGACTTTCAAGCTGTTGTAACGACCTCTTCGACTAGCTATCCATCATAGCTTGTTTTACTTGGCCTTAACTCAAAACTAAAAGCATCACACACACAAACACTTGCACAAAAGCACAGAGGCACAAACATACGTATGTACCCACCTTTATAAATTGATCCTTTGGTCACTCTATTCTGTTCAACTAGTCCTCTGCCTCCACTTGATTTTAGCTACATTTACATTGCATTCATTCAGAGTTTTTTTGAGGTGATTGGAAGCCCACCACTGTAAGTGGAAAAGTGCTGCTCTATTTGACTTTTAATTACACTCTATTGATCTTCTGTTAACTTTTTCGTATATTTGTATAAAGTTCTGTGTGTTTGTTTGCTTTGTTTTCCCTTTGTGTGTGTGTGTGTGTACTTCATAATCCAACAACACATAACGTTGCAAGAGAACATGTCAAAAGTTGAAAACTTTTCAAACCACAGCCACAGCCGAAGCCACTTCAGGTTTTTATGTTGGCCCTTTGCTTCCCATTTCAATGAGTTTTATGACTTTTATTGGATTTTGTAGTCGAAACGCAAAGCTTTTAACATGTACATAGGTAGGTAACGTATAATGACCACATTACGTCATGTTATTCATGTTTGCTTGTCTACATGGCAGATGTATGAAATTTTTGTAAATGTATCATTGAATTTTGCTTTTTATATAGGCAAAATATATTAATAATTGTGTTTTTTTTTAATTTTAGTTTTTTCAAACACAAAATTAAACTTAATCTTAATTAAAAAAAGTCACAATGTCTTGGTGTTTGTTAGTTATGCAATAAGATTTTAATTAACAATTAGCAATTATCCTCAACAATTTAATTAGCAATTATCCTCACATTGAAACAATCCTTACCAATCTTTGCGTTTTAGAGACTCTGATTACTGTTGTAAAGGAAACACTGGGGTAGAGTAAAAAAACACTTTATCTTCTGACTTCAAGGCAACAAAGGTTCTTTAAAAAGTTGTACGAATTTGAAAATGTCCAGAACTAAAAAAAAATAAATTTAAACTTAAGGTTTTCTTACGTCAAAAACTACCAACATAACCGCATTTTTCATTCTCAAAAACACCTCATTAAAAGGTGTTTATAACCGCATAAAAGTTTAATGAAAAACACTACCGTAGGTCGAGATCAAATGTAAGAAAACCGTACTTTGCAGTTAACAGAATTTTTTTTTGCAAAAATAAAGGCACATTCGGCGATCTAAACCGTGAAAAACTATATTTTGAATGGCGAAAAAACCAAATTTTGTAATCCCTGTTGAAACAATTAATCGGAAAACTGATTACCTCGTACTAAACCAATACCCATGAAAAACTTTTTCGTGATGTTTGTTGCAGAAATTTTATCATGGCTATGTCATTCATGTTCTTCTTTTAAAATATCTTTGCCTGGTGATCTTTTTCACAAGGTATTGGATCAAAAGTTGTGGCCTGACAATACGATGGTGCATGAATTTATTTCTAGACCTCGGCCTACACCTTCCTTGGCTACTTTTCCGGTTTTTAATAAGAATCAAAAAAACTAGATTGTTGCTTTCAGTTCCTTATCCTCTACCAAAACGTTCGTGGCATTAACACAAAACTAAATAATATATTAATTTTGAGTCACAACCTTCACTTTAATATAATTGCTTTTAGTGAGACTTGGCTGTAACCTTACACTCTAAATACTGAAATTCTGTGCAACAAATTTAGCATATACCGCAAAGATAGAAACTCCATTCCTGGTGTTTGCTCTAAAGGCGGGGGTGTGTTGATTGCAGTCAAAGCGACACATTTCTCTGAAGAGTTATTAATTCCAGAATCCTTGGACATTGAATTCTGTTGTGTTCATGTTAAGTTTGGTTCCTTGAGCCTTTTTATTACATGCTCATATATTCCTCCCCTTTCTATCTTAGAAGTTTATAGAAAACATTTGGCTTCTATTAGTAAAGTTTGCTCAAAACTGCAATCTAATGATCATATTTTAATAACTGGAGATTTTAAACTGCCAAACGTTTCTTGGAACTGCTGTTCTGAAATTCCTGGAATATTTTTACCTTCGTCTGAATGTTCATCCGATAATTATTTTTTAAACGAGCTCTCAATTCAAGGCCTGTTCCAACTTAACTGCATCTTTAAAAATAATCGTTTGCTTGATCTGGTGTTTTTTGATGACAGCAATATCGCTTCTGTGTCTAAATCAGATCCTCTGATTGCACCCGAAGATTCTCATCATCCAACATTAGAAATTATTTTAAATTTTCCAAAACCATCTGTGCAGTACTATGATTCTCAACCGCCTATTGAGTTTAACTTTAAAAAACAAACTACGTGATTTTGAAGAATAACTTGTCTAATATAAACTGGAATTCTATTCTAAATATTAGTACAAATAGTTTATCTTCTCAGAGTCTTGATGATGCGGTATTTGCGTTTAATAGAACGCTCAATGATTGTTTTCTTAAGGCTGTTCCGCAAAGGAAAGCCTCCTTGACATCGGGTCCGGTATGGTACACAAATGAATTAATAGAAATGAGAAACTTGCAATCTAAATACTATAAAAAATATCAAAAAACACATAACATATGCGATTTTTGATGCTATAACTCGATTAAATACAGTTACCAACAGTTATGCAAACAATCCTATAATATCTACTTAACAAAAGTAAAATTAAACATCAAATCTGATGCTAAATCCTTCTGGAACTTTGTTAACACAAAACGTTAGATTGATTCCTATCCTTCTTTTATGAAGTATTATTCTGTTGAGTCTAATAATGATAATAGTATTTGCAATCTTTTTGCTGACTTTTTCAAAACGACTTATTCATCATCGTCCTATGATTATTTAAGTTATCCTTTCAATATTCAATCTGAAGATATTTATTTCCCAATAATTGACACAAACACAGTCTTATCATTTTAAAAAAATATTAAATCATCATATTGTATAAAAGTGGTCCTGATAACATACCTTCGTGTATATTAAAATACTGCTGTGAAGAATTAGTAACTCCAATCTCTTTACTATTTACTTCATCATTAAAATCCTGCTATTTTCCTGCAGCCTGGAAGCATTCATTTATCATTCCACTGCATAAATCCGGGAATAGGTCTTTAATTGATAATTACCGTGGCATCGCAAAATTAAGCGCTTTGCCTAAATTTTTAGAGGCAATTGTTACATCACGACTATCGCATAGCGTTAAATCTTTAATGTCTTCTTTCCAACATGGATTCCTTTCTGGAAAATCCACTGTTACTAACCTTCTCGAATTTACATCAAAAACTATAGAAAACTTTGGAAAAGGCATGCAGACTGATGTTATTTACACGGATTTTAGCAAAGCTTTTGACGTTGTAAATCACAAACTATTGATCTTAAAATTACATCTTGTTGGTTTTCCTATACCGTTGGTAAAGTGGATTGAATCTTACTTAAGCAATAGAACACAATCTGTTCTTTTTAAGCTCAAGAAATCACACGAATTTCCTTTTACTTCAGGAGTACCTCAAGGAAGTCATCTTGGGCCTCTTCTGTTTCTACTTTTTATAAACGATTTGCCAACTGTCATAATGCATTCCAGCATCTTAATGTTTGCTGACAACGTCAAACTCTTCCTTTCTTTTAAAAATGATAATGACGCTGTATTTTTGCAAGCCGACATTGATCATCTTCATAACTGGTGCAAAAAGAACCGTATGAACCTCAACATGAAGAAATGCAAGCATATGTCTTTCTCGCGCAAACCACCAATTAAATGTACCTTCAAAATTTGTGGTTATCCATTGGAGTCCTTAGATATTTTCAATGATCTTGGAGTTACAATGGATCCTAAACTACGCTTTAATATTCATGTAAATAAAATAATAAATAGAGCAAATAGTACTTTAGGATTTATTAAACGTTGGGCAAAAGAGTTTAATGATCCATTCATAACGAAAACCTTATTCACTTCCCTAATGCGGCCTATCTTAGAATACGCTTCAGTTGTTTGGTGCCCACGATACGGTTGTTACATAGACGACATTGAATCAGTGCAGAAACAATTTCTTTTGTTTTGCTTAAGCTATCTTTGTTGTTATACTGATTTTCACTTACCATCTTATGAATATCGGTTACAACTCTTAAATCTTCCTTCTTTAAAAAATCGGAGAATTATGATAAATGGCTGTTGGATTACAAAACTTATACATGGATATGTCAACAGTCCATATTTATTGAGTAAAGTATATTTTAATATTCCTCTTCGCCCTAGAAGATCATTTGAGTTACTCCACATGAACTTTTGTAGAACTAATTATTTGCAAAATGAACCTCTTAGAAGCGCTTGCGGTGATTTTAATTTTGTATCTGATGTTATATCCTTAAGTGAATCCATGGACTCAATCAAACATAAAATTATAGATTATCTGCAGTACCGTCGTTGATTATGTAAAGTTCTTCCAAACATATATCTGATGCATTTGGTGATTTGTAAACACATTAATATAACAATCTAAATGGATAAATGGACCTAAACATCTAAATAATCTGAATGGACCTAAACCTGGGATCTTCAGTTGCCTCATATCTTCATGATGATTGTAACTACACTTGTCGACGGTACCGTGGTGTCTTGGGTCTTTTTACCTCTTGAAACACTACGTTAGATTGATTTGTAATATATTAATATGAGTGGCCGATAAGACCTAGTTTGTCTTGGAGCCTGCGTTCGCAACTGGTTTTCTTTATTTTATGAAAATTGATTTGGTGAAGTTGACCTAGTTTGTCGAGTAACCACCCTGTCAAGCCAGGATTTCACCGGCTTCAGGGAGACAGAACGATATATATTATATATATACCTATTGGAGTGTTGTTTTATTGGGTATGAGACCTTGTTTGTCACACGACTCCGCCGGATACAAAAATTGTTGCTTGACCTTGTTTGTCTTGAAAACGCAACCCTGCTTTGCTGTCTGATATTACCGATTTTGACTTAACTTTTTTTATTGTTATTTTTTATACTTTAGTAAAATTATATACTTTAAGCAATTTATTAAAACTTTTTAGTTTGTTAATAATACATGATTTCAATCAAAATCATACTTTTTGAGTTGTATTAAATATCTTATTTTATAATTTTAAATTTGCTATAAAACCAGTTAAGGTTTAGCAATCAAAAAAATAAATAAATAAAATAAATAAATGTTAATTTATATTATAAAAATTATTTAAATTCATTTTGAATAACAAAATCTTTCTTATTGTACAATCAAAATGGAAACTTAAATATTGACTGTCTTTATTTTTCTCACTTTTTATATTGTTCTGGTTGTTTTTCTATTAAATCTGACATTTGATTTTGTGTGTGTTGTTTTTACGCATATATGTATGCAAATGTAGGTGGCTGCAAGAATATATTTCTCCTTTGTGTATGTGCTTTTGAGTCTCTTTGCTTATTACGTTTTTGTGCATGCTTTTTTAATTTTGCTTGCTTGGGTTTTAAAGTAAACAAGAATTTCATACAAGTCAAAAATTATGTATTCCGTATTGTTAATTTCGATTCCATTTACATGCTACAATAATTTTCACATCACCAAACAAACGGAACTAAAATTAATACAGTATAAGTTTGGCTTATTTAGGACCATAGTCAAAAAAAAGGTAGACAGGTTCGGGTTTAAAATCCCACATAGAGTCCGAAGGTATAAATAAATCCATCCAAATAAGACAAATTTAGAAAATTTTGAAAATAAAATTAAAGTTTTAAGCATAATTTTTTTATGAACGATAAATTCCGCAATTTTTTTGAACCTTTTAAAAAGTCTTGAAACTAAACTGAATTTCAGTAGGATGTGAATTTATGAACAGGTAAATCTCACAATTATAAAGCATTTAAACTTAACTTTTACTGAGATATAGGTCACATTTTTAAACTTTTGTACATCAACAAAAGAATTCAGGAGCAAATTGTAAAAAAAATGTCCATTCGATTTTCACAAAAATTACTGGAGCTCTTACAAGCAATTATATATTTTTTTTTAAAGTTAACTTTATTGTATAGAGCGAATTCATCAAAGAGTCTTGATTCTGCCGAAGATACTTGTTAAAATAAGTTGTTTTTTTTTTTTGCTTGAAACTTTTTATTTTTCACATCATTCTTAAATTTCCGAAACATAAGATATAAATGTGTTTTTAAAATATCGAAAATGCAACTTTTTTTAGTTCAATAATACAGTATTTTTGAAATTCATCAAAAAATGCTTTTCGAACAAAGCAATGCCACTTTTATGCAATAACTTCCTTTACCTTAGATATCAAGGTAACTTTCTGCTTATATATCATCAAGCCTTTATACTTATCACAGAATCAAAAAAACTGAAAACAAAAAAAAAATCTTGACATTTTTTTGGCAATTATGCAAAAGGTTGCACTGTGAACTCGTAAAAACGTAAGTTGTTTCTTTTCATCCCAAGTTTTACATGAGGTCACTAAAATTAAAATTTTTGCTTCATAGGCTAACATGTATTTCTAATAAAATATATATTAAGAAAATTCTGCCAAGCAAAACACATCAAAGTGTGGTATTCCTAAAATCGAGAGCCCCATTCGAGTCTTGTAGGTACTCGATTTTCGCATAAAAAATTATTGCAAATAGAAAAAAGAAAGTCACCACAACAGCATAACGCAGCCACCAAACACCTTCAAGTCACGCTTCAAGATTCTGCTCAGAAATTTTAAGAAAATAAGCTGATACTGTTGTTGGTTTTCAACCGCGTGCATATTGACTGCGATCGTGAATAGACAGTGTAATTAAAAATTGATATAACCGCAAATAGAAAAAAAATGCTAAGCAAAAACAAGCTTAAAACTAATTTGAGTTGAAACATTTTTCATAATAGCGCTAAAATTTAAGATGACATTATTAAAGGAATTTTATCTAAAAACCATTTCCATCTTAACACAAGTATTAATAGCCCTTTAAATATTTGTAAAATCTCTCATAATTTGTATAGAAAAAGTCACTTTAGTAAGTATGTATTCTAAAAATCAAGTAATACAAAAAAATTGGTAAATATATATTTTCTTTTAAGGAAAGCCAGTTTGCTTTCCAGGTAGCTATGCAAAAACTTTTGTGCTGAAAAAGAAAAATGTATGACAGTGAGGGGACTGCCGACCGAAGCGAAAACATATATGTCAAATATTAGTATTCTCTGGAAGACTTTGTTCCGCCACGGACCGCCTTGCTGCTATATAAGACTTTTCATGCTAATCGAAAAAATTTTATATTTTCAACCCCTCAACCTTTGATTATTTCTTTCAAAATATTTTTTATTCAGATATCATTTTTATTTTATAATTACATCAAACTATATTATTACTTTTAAATTGAATATTGTTGATATAAAAATAAAATACAGGGAGCACTATTGAATGAAAAATAATCCTCAAAAAGAGTATTTAATTTTTTTTTTCAATGTATATGTAGAGCTGTAGCTTAAAGAAAATAAATCAACTTTTTTTTATACATGATATTTTGTTTGATTGGTCTTGAAGTCTCTTGCTACAAAGATCTTGTGATCTTGCTACAAGGAAAACAGAAAACATATCAAGCAAAGTGCAGTTTATTTTCTGCCCCCGATTTGGTTCATCCGTACACCCGGTTCATCATTAATGCACATTTTTTCATCTTTTATCACTTATTTATAATTTAAATTATGGGTTTTAATATAAAAAACAAAGTAAAACATAAACAAAAATATAAACAAAAATATAAATTAAACTTGTTGAAATAATCAATATACACTTGAAATATTGAATTTTATTTACATTTTTTTCACGGTTTGCGTTAATTATTGCATTATATTTTTAAAAAAGATACTATAGGCTTATGGTAGCTAAAATAAGAAACAAAAAATGTTGGACGATGAAGACCCAGTCATGATAAAATAATTATGAGGTAGCCTTGACAACTACTTATTTTCTCACGAGCTGCGAACATCGAATTTAAAGCAAAAGAAAACAATATAAAGTGCGAGTCAGTGGTAGATACACACATTGGCAGCTTTTAGCGAAGTCAAGAGGTGGCAACTGTTTTTTTTTAAATTTGAGTGAGAAACCTTTGCAATTAAATTATCCCTTCGCAGCAGGTGACTCCTCTGAATGCGGCCAATGTTTGTGACACACGTTCTCTATTTTGTTTTCTTTTGCTTGGCATTCGATGGTCGAAACACGAAATGTCACTCCTACGTATAACTTATTATACCATGGTCAAATACACGCTCTTGGATATTGGCTATCAGGCGTTCAGCAAATGGAGCAAGCATGGCAAAATTAAACAAGGTAGTGTAAGGTCGGAGTGACGGTGACCGAAACTGTCAAAACGAAGTTGACATTTCATACAAAATCTGCAACCAATGAGAATGCAATATGAAAGCAAGAATTGGCAAATATATCAAAATGGATGATTTTGACAGTTATGGTCACTTAGAAACAGAACACATTTACCCCTAACACTACCTTGTCTAATTCTACTATGGCAGCAAGCAACCATCACTAAGTTTATCTGCTGACAAATCGTTCCTTCATAAAGAAATCATGAAGGATACTTACTGTTTTTCTGTCAATGTAGATGTAGATCTGTAGCTGAACTAAAATACTTTTACAACTACAATTACCAAGCTAATCTACTTCAACGATGAACAGAGAAGAACAGTATCACATCGGTTGCGCAACGTTAGAAGGGATGAACCGAATTAGCGGCGGAAAATAAACAGCACTTTGCTTGCTATGTTTTTTGTTTGCCTGGTAACAAGATCTCAAGTGGAGGCATTAAAAGAGACTTCATGGCCAGTCAAACAAAAACGAAATATCAAAAATTTTAAATTTATTTTATTTTAGCCTACAGCTTTACATATACATTGAAAAAAACAGTAACACTCAAGAGCTGCATTCCCGTGGTCGTTGATCTAGAGCACGGCTCTATTTTATTCACAAAACAAAAACAAAAATTAAAACCAGCTCGATTTCTAGCTTTATTTCTGATCTTAAAATGCTGCCAAGTTTCAAAAATTGTTTATCAAAACGAACATAGTTGGCAAATCTAAATAACTATTAATTTTCCTATTTTGACGTTACTTTTGTTTTTGTTCTTAAAACAGCTGTTTAAAGACTGTGATGACAAATTGTTATTAAGTTGAACTAACGTTGTTTTACTGAGATTTGATCTGATCTAGTGCCACGGGAATGCAGCTAATGTTTCGCAGCGGAGCAAAGGGAGGGGAAAGAACGATGCGTCAGCAGAGGAACTTTTTGATGGTTGCTTGCTTATGTTTTCTAAGTTTCCTATCTTGTTATCTTTGCTGTCTGTATTGATGACGAGAGTTACTCGGAAAAAGACAATGACGCAAACCAAAGATTTACCCTCTACCAAAATCGTTCAACGCGCCTAAAGAAGTTTTCACTAAAAAAAAAACAAATAACGAAATCAGTTCAAAATTGTTATATCAAACGTAAACCAAACCTTTGAGGATATTATATGTATAATATTTAATGAGCGATTATCCATTAACTTTTTCTCCAGCCCTCACTGCAGCAGCAACATTCTGTAAGGCCTTGAAAAATGTTTCTGTTTTACAGTAAGTCATCCAAATTCCTTATTTGCTAATACTTCTAACTTTAAATTAATGCTCAGGTTTTTTTAATCTAATAAAAGTATCCATAACATAAGTTAATTTTCTTTCTTGCCTAAAGATTAATTAAAAATTATCAATAGTTACCTTAAAAAAAGAAAAAAACTTTTTTTGACATACGGAGTAATTTTACACACGGTGAGTTGTGGCTAATGTTCGCGCAGGAGCTTTCGTTAATTTAATGAATTGTATTTGTTGTAGCATAAAGGGTAGCGTAAAAGTGGAAACTTTCATTTAGTGCTCAGTAAAGTTGTTCTAAGCTGAGCTGATATCAGAAAGTTTTGCATTCATTTTTATACCCCCACATATAAAAAACGTAATAGGGGTATATTAAATTTGTCACGGTAACGGTAAAATATTTTAAAATTCACAATAATTAATGTAATGACTTCAAATTTTGCACAGCCTCTTTAATATTTCCTTTAAACTTTGAGTATGAAATTTGTAAAAATTTGATGAAAACACCACGCCTACCTCCCATACAAAGTGACTTACCGTAAGCGGTAAAATCTCTTTAAATTCCACAAAAACTAATTTAATGACTTCAAATTTTACACAGTGTCTTTAATAATTAATATAAACTTTGAGTAAGAAATTTGTGAAAATCGAATGAAAACCACACCTACCTTACATACACGGTGACTTAAGCAAAACGGTAAAATATTTTAAAATCTACAATAATTAATATAATGACTTCAAATTTTGCACAGTGTCTTTAATATTTCTTATAAACTTTGAGCATGAAATTTGTAAAAATTTTATGAAATCACGCCTTCCTCCCATACAAAGCTCACCAAAATCGAAAAACCTCTTTTAATTCCACAAAAATTAATCTAATGACTTCAAATTTTGTTCAAAACCTTTAACAGTTAACCCTCCGATGAGTGAGAAGGTCCCTAGGGACCTTTTTGCATTTTCAAATTGAAATTACTCCTACTTCGGCCACTACAACCCCAACCCCCCCCCCCAATATTTTGTTGCGCATCTTTTGGAAAAAAAATCAAGCCGATCGGATCATTACTTTAGGAGTTATTGAGGTTTTAGTGAGAATAGTACGCGGACGTGTGACTAGAATGATAAAAACAAAAAATTCTAAGAAAAATTCGAAGACATGAACTTTATTGCTTTCAAGAAAAGGCACAATATTCTAATTTTATACTACTAGCAATAAACCAGTTCTTAGAATTTTTTGTTCTTAGTATTTTGTTCTTAGTATTTTTTTTTCTTAGTATTTTTGTTCTTAGAATTTTTTCTTAGAATTTTTTGTTTTTATCATCATCCCTAAGAGCCCGAATAGAACCAAGGCGGATGTCGGTTGTCGGATTCGCCGTGCTACAAATTACATGAAAATATATGCAGCCGCCAAAAATGAAATGTTTGGGCTCTAATGTCTTTGAGTTTAGGTAGACGCACGAAAGTGTATAAAAGAAGTTGTAGTTTCGTAAACCAAATCTGTCAAAGTTTAGACAGCAAAGAGTAAAATCGTGTGTGATAGAAACAAAAATATAAATATGGCAGATGCAAGTAATTTGGACGTTGCTGAAATTGTTGTACGCCGTAGTACACGTTACCAGCAAATGACTGCGGATGAAAGGCGTGCAGCTGATAGTATATTTGCTGATTTTATGGACGAAGACATGGATGAAGAAATTGATATTGCTGCAATTGATAATTATGAAGTTGAGGATGATGAAGATCGCACATACCAACCTGCTGAAGAGTCAGATGCCGAAACTGAAGGATACGTCGAGCTAAATGAAGATACTGATGACGACGATGATGAAGAGGAAGAAAATGATGGACAGAAAACGAATGAAAGTTACTATATTGGTAAAGATGGCACCCAATGGAGTAAAAAAGCACCACCAACATCACGCACTCGTAATCATAACGTGGTCAACTTCACAAGAAAGAAACCAGGACCAACAGGAAATATACACGACCCCTATACAATAATGCGTTCAATCATGACAGAGGAAATAATACACTTAGTGCTACGTGAAACAAATCGTAAAGGCAGGGAGGTTACAGCTGCATGGAATTTGGCGAATACCACGAAGAAAAAGGAGTGGAAGCCAGTGACAGTGAAAGAGTTTGACGCCTTTGTAGCTATTCTTTTGTATGCTGGACTTACAAGATCAAACCATGAACCAGCTATGGTTCATTATGGGGTGCGACGCGTTGCCCAATATACAAAGCTGCGTTGTCGTACGATCGCTTCATGTGTATAAAGCAATTTATTCGATTCGACAATGGAAATACTCGACAACAGCGACTCATCAACAGCAAAACTGCGGCTATTGACGATATTTGGCAAATGTTGCAACATAACTTGGCAGCAGCTTACACTCCTCATGAAGCACTAACAGTTGATGACCAGTTGTTCCCTTACAGAGGCCGCACCCGCTTCACACAATATATTCCGTCAAAGCCAGCTAAGTATGGTTTGAAAGTATGGTGGTTATGCGACTCACAGAGTTATTATCCTGTGAAGGGAATGATATATTCTGGAAAACTGCCAAACCAACAACGGGAGATAAGCCAAGGGCAGAACGTAGTGCTGGATCTTGTGGAAAAATATTTAGATGCTGGCCGTACTATATACGCGGATAATTTCTTTACCACTCTTGACTTGGCGCGTATTTTATTGAGGAGGAAGACCGCATATGTTGGTACAGTGCGCTACAACAAAACATTCATTCCACAGGAGTTCAAGAAGAGCCCGAAGCGCACCATCAATAGTACATTATTTGGGTTCAACGAAGGGGATATAGCGTTATGCTCATACGTGTCGAAAAAAATAAAGTGGTGAACGTGCTCTCCACAATGCACTACACCTGCCTCGTTGACGAGCAAACCGAGAAGCGGAAGCCCTATGCCATATTAGATTACAACGCCAACAAATGCGGCGTTGATACCATGGATCAAATGCTAGGCACTTACAGCTGCAAAAGAGCAACACAACGATGGCCGTTGGTCATGTTTTATAATATGCTGGACGTCGCTGCATTGCACAGTGGGCGAAATGGCTAGTTTAGCGGTATTTAATTAATAACTCGAAAACTAATAAAGGTATCAAAATGAAATTTGGCATGGAAGTTAATGAACATGCGATACACAACTTTGTGAATTTATTAATTTCTACAATTTTTGTTGTTGTTGTTGTGTGACTTTTTCTCCCCGCCTATTCAACCAAGAAACAAGGTATGTCAAATTTAACATTTTTCATATTTTTATTATATATTGTAAAAAGATCATGGTAGAAGAGACAAAAAAAATTACACGTATATCGGCGTTTTAAAAATTGACATCTAAATATGGTTTTAATGTGGGTTTGAAATTGACACTTTTTAGACCCTTAACCTGAGCAAGTGGGTACATTAGCGAGAGAAGGAGTTTATATAATTGGATGAAGCTTGGTACTGATGTTTGTGTAGACCCAAGGGTATGTAGTATTGAATATTTTTGACATCTGAACATGGACACGCCCACCTCCTAAAGCAACCCACTATAGTAAAATTCATAAAATGGTTATAAAATGGCTAATATATGAGCCACAAAATAAAATTTGGTATGTGTGTATGTGTTATCAAATCTAAATTGTGTACGAAAAATAGGCGTGATCCGGCTAAGAACACACCCTCCTCCCATACACGCTAAAATGGCCAGATCACTAAAAAAATGTACATTTGTATTATTTATTTATTTTCTAATTTTATTTTTTTTTTAATACTTTTCATGGTAAGAATGTGATAACATATTATTATAGCAAAGCTATTCATAATCTGAGCTGTCACTGTCGGACACTGAAGGCTGCAAATCAGTGTCTGAAAGAAGATTTATTAGCTCTCTATATAATAAAATATATTTTTTTGAATTTTTGGAAGTAGTCTTGAAATTAAATGACGATGAAATTAATGACGATTTTGAAATTAAAGTATCTGATGAAATCAGGAGTGCATGCATCAAGTCCTCCATTGTATGTTGTCGCGAATCTTTGCGTGTGTGATTCAGGCGGAAATTTCGGACATCTTTATTCCTAGCCTCCAATGCTTCCTCGGACATCATACCAATTGGCAGGGCAACACTATTAATTATATCAGCTCCGTGTATTAATATATTTTGAACGGAACTTGGCATGTAAAACCACGGATATTCATTCACAAACAATTCGGCTGTTTCGTATGCGTATTGGCGAAAAGATTCTAAATTAACTGCATACCCGCAAGACATACATCGTAAAACTACCCCAAATCTTCTGATAATAGCTTCACTAACGCCTGTTATTTGCGAAGCTAAAGTTGGTTGTAGAAAAAACCGTCTGGCTGTGTTGCCATTATTCGTATTTCCGCCACCAGCTATTGGAATGTCCACTAGCAACGACATTTTCTGCCTTAGTTCGTTTTGAATAGCTTTCTTCCTTTCGTCCACGATATCTTTATCTAAACTGCGGACCTGCCACTTTTTTAATGTAACTCTGTTGGCAATATGAATAATGCACTCAAAAAGGCGGATCCAAGCATGTAGAGTAGACATGCCATACTCATACAAATTCTCATCCACGGGAAGTTTTTTAATAAAATTGAGATCGTTCATTACTTTGGGAGTAGCTTTGCAAATTGCGCATATTTGTGATGATGATTTGGCAATCGCTGTAAAAACTTTTCCGTCAATCATGGTTAAGTGAAATTGATGGGTTATTTGTAGAGTGCCCAGAAAAGTTGGTGAGATTAGTGATATTTGGGATTTCACGTTTTCAACCTCGGTACGAACAACGTCAGCAGTTTCCTTCTGGCACATAATTTTAATTGGCCTACAAAAGCGAGTTGAAGAAGGCCGAGAATTTTTCCAGACTATACGCGATCCCAGTTGAATTTGCAATGGCACAATGCAAACCGTAAATAAATTTTCGTCGATCATTGTCTTTTCGGGATCGCTATACCTTTGCCGGTAGGTTGAATGACCACTGCTGCCATCACAACCCCATTTGTAAACTGCAACTAATTTTTCATTGCTGCCAGAAGGAATGTTTTGAAATAGTTCGGCGTCTGCTTCAATGATCCTTGTAACTGTGTGATCAACCAAGCTTTGTAGAGCCACTTCAGCAAAATATTCTGTCGCCAATACTCGACTTGGATAACATTTCTCTTTAGCTGACCGCAAAACATCATAAGTGGGATAAATGTTAGCGTTTCGAGCTTTGGCACCGGCCTGCATCAGCTTGTAAGTGAATTTTGTGTAATTACCATTAATAAAAAGTGACAAGGCTTCTTCAGGTGTATATTTTATAGGAACCTGGAAGTCTGATTCTAGGCTTTTTTTAATTTTTGCCGTAGTGTCTGCATCCGAATCCAACACTGATAAAACATGAGATGCAGTTCTCTTTCCAGCCCTGTAAAGACTACTGCACGTTGCCACCAAAAGTTCGTTACAAGAAGTTTTATTTATCAAATTGGCAACTTTTTGGACTTGGTTTTTGGTTGTGCAATCCGAGAAGCTTTTAACGGGGCGTCCAACATTAGTAGAAGTTTTTTCATCCACTAACAAAAGCGGTCCATCCAACCATTGCTTGTTTCTGTGTTCAAAGTCCACCCTAACCCTATTACTTTCTTTCCACTTCGCAAATAATTTATAGTTAAAATTTCTTAATCTTCTGCCGATTTCATGACACTGCTCTTTGTTATATTTAGATTTATCAATGAAATTATCAAATATATAAGTCTCTACCGCCGAAAATCTTTTCCTAGGCACACCTTCATTGCACCATATTAAAAACAGTGTTCGTTTGACAACCAACATTGAACCTTAAAAGTGGAATATATTAAAAACCTGCAGGAACCTGCAAAACATTTTTTAGACACACAATCACAAGGACTCATGTTAACAAAAAATACAAAACTACCACGGAAATGATCGAATACGAACAGTTGCACTCAACAAAAGACTAATGTAAGCTACTAGAGATAAGTCATCACAATAATTCACTTTGGCTACGATTTTTTAATAACTTACATGTAAACACAGATCACTGACATTTATTTTATTTTATACATACCTTTTTCTTGAAATAAAAATTATAAGAGAAGAATTTAATAAAATAAAAAAGATTTTGCAGCCAAAACAATGCACTCCTCAAAAAAGCGGGAAAATATTGTATTGCAGCTGCCAAAACATATGTCAAGTTTGAAAGCTCACAGCTTTTCACAAAAAGCTTTTTAACAAAAACTAAATATGTCAATAAGCTTATTAGGGTATTAGCAAACGATTAGTAAATAAAAATTGGCGCAATTAAATATTTCAAAATTGAATTAAACGCCGCTAGATTGGCCGTTTCGCCCTCTGTGCATTGGCTGCTTTTACGATTTACAACGAAATGAAGCCTATAAAAAGTAGTGACAGACGGCGGTCGTTCTTGTTACTGCTAACAAAACAATTGGCCACACCAAATATCGAAGAACGTGCCCTGAACAACCATATAACCTCATATCCAAGGATACGCAATGCGATGGAAGCATTCGATGTCAGGGTAAGAAAAACATCTTCAAATTCAAGAATAGAATATATAGTTATTTGTTTTTTATTTTTCTTTTCATTTCAGGTATTATCAAGACCGATGGAAGGCAATGCACCGTCGTTTGCGGCTAGGTCATGTAGACCGTCATGTCGCCTTTGCCATTCTGAGTACGGGCGGCAGCGGAAAACGCGGGCATACTGCTTCGGCTGCGGCAACGCTGTTTGCGGAGAACATAGCACACTTTTACATCGCTGCAACACTTGCGCACAGGGCGGGGGACAAGAAGTACACGCTCAACAACAATAATTTTTAAACTTTTTTATAATAGTCTTAAGAAAATTCAAGCAAAAAAAAAAAAATTAAAAAAATTGAAAAAATTATTTTTGTATGTAGAATTTAGTTATAAACAATAAAAACAAAAAAAAATAAAAAAAAAATTTTTATATGAAAAAAACATAATTTACAAAAAAGGTCCGTAGGGACCTTTTCACACGGCCGTGAAGTTCAGAACTGTCACTCATCGGAGGGTTAATACTAACATTAGGTATGAAATTTGGAAAAATCGTCGTCCGTGGGGGTATTTTAACTTCGGCCAAGTTGAAGATAATTCCTTACTAGTTTTAATTTTTTTCTGTAAAAAAAAAACTATAATATTCGAAATTTTATTATTTAAGTAAAGAACAAAGTAGTTTCTATAGGGAGCAGAATGTTGTTAATAAAACACGAACAATTTGAGTTACCCTATATTTTTTAATAAACTGCAAGTCATGAATTGGCAAGCCCACAAGTTTCCTTGTGGCATTAGTGAAAAAGAGTTAGCAATCACAGGGATCTTAGATCTTGAAAAATAATTCTTGAGATCATGAAGGGTGGATAGAGAGCGTATATCGAAACTCCATCTAATGATATCACTTTGTTTTTGCGTTGAGAGAAACATCTGATAGCCTAATATAAATTTTAGTACAACCAAATAAATTTTCACTTGATATTTTTCTTTTCGTGGGTTTTTATTGGGATTTTTTTATTTTAAAATAGTATGTGCGCAATAAGGTTGGTAAGCTTGTATCCTTCCCACAAGCTGTAAGCTAGAGGCAGACAGAATCCCAACTGTATTTTTATCACCTTTAAAATGTTTTTAAAAACTTTGTTGAAAGCGTGTTACCACTATCACCTGGAATGATGACACGGTTAATCCGAGTTTTTGGTAAAGTATTAATTCAAAATTTTGCATTTTTGCAAATTTCTGCTTCTTTTGAGTATTCAAGAATATATGTCCATCAAATATGTCTGTCAAATCAAGAAATGCAATTTTTATTAATTTACTAAGCGAAAGTTTTGTGATTTTGATTATAATGAGAAAAAAAAAAAGAAAATATTTAAAAATATCGAAGAACCTAACTAGAAAAAAATAGGTTTTTGAATAACCAGATACTGTTTATTACCAGAAAACTTTTCAGTTAACAAAAAACCAGTCTAAATAAATAGTAGGTTTGGAAATTTTAGTTCTTAACATGATAAATAATAGAACCATAACGTATGAGCTTCGTACAGCTTGCAAATTAATTATGTTCTCTATAAAATGCAAAGCGTGGTACTATCACCTCTTTTGTGAATGAACCAGGATGCCCCAAATTTGTTTATTAGACGTTGACAACTATTGTTAAAAAACACAAGAAGATGTGAGTAAAAAAATGTAGTTATTTAAAAAAAGTCTAGTTTAATTTTAAAACAATATGTTTATTATCATCAACATTAAAACACTCAATTTTCAAACGCCCTTTTTCACACTATGAGTTTTTATGGCATTTTTTGATACAAAAGTACAATTTCTTAAATAAATACTTCTGCCTTTTACATCACACTGAAAAAAGGTTTGTTAGTAATGTTGCTGATACTTTACTTTAATTTTTTTTCGTAAAAAATATTTAAAGTTTTTCAGTTTATCTTATAAAAAATTTATTGAAGGATTTCAATTTCGGTTTAGCCTATGTTTCAAAACTGTATATAGTTATTGTTTTTTTTTAATAAAAATATATATAATTTTTTGATAACAATACTAAAGGGAACTATTAGCAAAAATACAATTAGCAAAACTCAATGTTTTATGAGCTTTAATCACTCACACTCATACATGGCTGACTTTTGCTTTGCATGCAGCCACCATTCTCACAGACATGGACGCAATCAGTGAAAAAAGTCAAATACACAATTTCATTTTTTATATAAATAATAAAATTGAAATGTTCCGCCATACAATTTATTATCATGCCAAATTCATGCATTTTCAACAGTGTAAATAAAATGCAGTGCAAAAACTGAATTTACAAACATGCACATAGAGGAAAATATCACACACACGCATACATATATATGTACGTTACTTCGAGCTATGCAAATAAATTTGCACTTTTAAGTAATGCTGCCGCACTGAGTGTTGCTGCAGCCTTTAATAAAAATCCAATCCATGCAATGTCCTCAATGTCCATTTTCTCTACCCGCTTCTCTACGTTCAATAAAGTATTTGAGGCACGCCAGGCTGAAGAGCATGTAAAATAAATAAAAATAAATAATAACAACAGCTACAAAAATTGCAGCAAGCCAATCGCTGTTTTTAAGTGTTTTTCAATTCGAAACAAAAATGAAGAAAATGCATACATAAAAAAGCTTGTTAAAAATTTGCATGCATATTTATAGGCGCATGCTTAAGGCTCATCAGGAAAAAAGAACACGCTGATATTTGAAGCGCGCCTCTGTGGCGCATAGTTTTGTGGGTGTCACTGTGAGGTAGCGTGTTCGTGTGTGAGTGCGTTTATTTTCGTTAACAAACACATGTACACACAAAAATATTAAATTGAAGCTCTTCATTGCGTACCACTCTACAAACAATTGCAGCGAAATGTGAAAGAATTTCTGCATACAGCTGCATTAAATTGTATTTGTTTTAATTTTTTTTTTAACATACATTTGAGTTTTTTCTTTTATAATATTTTCTATAAAAAAACACAAGCAATCCTTGCTTTTCGCTTAATGGTGAAGTCGGAGGAAAATATTGCCGTTCGGTCAAAGCATGATGATGTCTGTATTAAATGATTTTGTTTTTCATGTTCACGCAGGCCAGACAGCATTGAAATATGGGTTTTTGCGTAGGATCGCACATTATTGTGACTATGGATATGTGTAAAGTTGCGCTTAATTTCATCTTATGTGTTTGTCTGAGCGTGTTTGCCATTGATTTGTAATTTAAAAATCCGGTTTTGTTTGGCTCATGCAAGTTTTTGTAGTGTTTGCCGTAATAAAGTGCTGGGGCGCCATGGCGTATGATTGATATTAAAAGCAGAAGGACCGTTATAAGTTGAAAGCGCCCTTGAATACATATATATTATAATATAAATATTCATACAATTAAGCATTACTTAGTGCTTTATTTAATACAATATTTTTTTTCCATTACCGTTGATGTGTAAGTAGGTTCTTCAGACATTTTCCAATGATAATAGCAAGTTTTTAGTGAATAAATATCGTTACTTAACAATAAAAATAAAGAAAATTATTACTTAAAAAAGCAATACCAATTATATTAGTTTGTTCATAGTTTGCAATGAGGTGGTGGCCTCGATGGTCTAGTGGTAGCGCTCTTGACTGTCGATCAGGGGTCAATTTACGACCTAAAGTTGAAGTTGGTGGTGGTAGTTTGTGGATAGGAACGCTTAGTGACTTGATTTGTCTGAGGTTAAGGCATAACACTTTCTTCAGATTATATATATCATGTTTCTACAGCTTCTGCCACATTAAGAACATTATACACAAAATGTTCACTTGATTACTCCCTACTTCCATTCTGTGGTATCATAACGGACCAATAATATGGTCTAAGTTGTCTGGTATAAAGACCTGTCGCAACCTTAATCTAACCTAACCTAACCTAACCATACCCTGGAAACAATTTTAATCTCCTAAGAATCGCCAGCAAATCACTGGGAAGATGGGATCATCGTCGGCGAGCTCAATTGAGAGTCATATGGGTATCGCCGACTGAAAGCAGCTAAGGCAATAAAAGTGGTTCGCTGGGGAGATTCGAAAATGAATCTCCTGAAGTTTTCGTAAGTGATTTGCTGTGAAGAGTAGCAAACGAATCCCCAAGAGAAGTCCCTAGCGATTCGCGGGAAGAGTCGCACACGAATCGACAAAAGGAATCTTATACGATTCGCCGACAAAAATGGCATACGAATCGATTTTAGGGGTCATCAGCAGTTTATTGCGAAGCATCGTTGTTTTATGTTACAAGTTGTTTTATAATTATAATAAAAATATTTTATTAACTTACTTTAGAAAATTAACATAAGTGTCCGACCGAATATTCGGCTTCCGTATTTGGCATAATTGGCCGATTTTTTTAAACTTCGACTTTGGCAAAAAATATCCAAATATTTTTCAAATATATAATGCTAAAAATAAAACGGAGTGTCCATGGACATTATGTCCGTATTAAAAAAAATTTGATTTGCCAAATCGATATTATGACCAGTTTTTCCCTTGTACGGAATGTCCTTGATGTAATCTTAATAAATGTTTATTTTAGTATTTTTTAAAAGATAACAAAGCAAGATGCTTAACTTTATAATTGAAATTAAAAATCTGAATACAAGATTTCTCTTTTGTTTCCTTCCACGAACTTATTTTTTTACAATTTTATCACAAATTTTTACTTTAATTTTTATTTTACTTCGATTAAATGCGACGCACAGTGCGTTGTTCCCATACAAAAATTGGATAATAATAGATGGAGTGCTCCTCTGATAATGCAATTTTATATGCTTTAACATTAATCGGTTCTTTGTGTAAATTTTACACACTTTTCAACTGCAAGCTGATATTTCTTAAATATATGTTCATCAAATCGAGGCAGGATTTTGGCTCAATGTATAAATTGTATGCAAAATTTATGTTTTGGACGTTTTTTTCACGCTATGTTTTGATATGGTTAATATCAATTCTTCTACAGTGCAAAAGATCATCGAGTGCTTCGTCCATAAGAATCGATTGCACAATAAGAGCAAAGAAGCACCAAACAAAATTTTTAATGCAACCGACGAGCGGTTTATTGTACGGAAGATAAAGGCTAACCCGAGACTCTCAGCTCCGAAAATGGCTTTTGAAGTTCAAACTGACCTGAGCAAACAGTGTAGTGCTGAAACTATTCGACTTGTCTTGCGCAAAAAAAAAAAACTTTCATGGCCGAGTAACTCGAAACAAGCCATTTAATAGCCCCAAAAACAGATTATGCAGACTCAACTACGACAAAGAACATGGGTCCAAGGCCCCAGAGTGCTGGAATTCAGTTATTTGTGCAGATAAATCAAAGATCAATTTATTCGGTTCAGATGGTATGTGCTATATGTGGCGAAAACCGAATACCGAGGTCAACAAAATAAACTTAAAACAAACCGTGAATCATGGCGGTGGCAGCGTCATGGTTTGGGCCTGAATGTCAGCTGCTGGTACTGGGAAGTTGCCGTTTATTGAAACAACAATGGACAAATTTAAGTACCTACAGATCCTGAAGAACAATTTTTTGCAGAGTACAAAGGTTCTGGGTATAAAATTGAATTTCCTATTTTACCAGGATGACGATCAAAAGTACAAAGCGGGTATTGTGCAAACCAGGCTGATATACAACTGCCCACAATTGATGACGCTGCCAGCACAGTCGCCAGACCTTAATGTTATTGAAAAGGTGTGGTCTTTATTGGAAAATAACATCCGGAAACATCAAATTTCAAACAAAAACCACTTGTAAGAGATATTAAAACGAAGTGGGCGAATATTTCGCCACCTATCACTCAAAAACTGGTCTCATCAATGCCAAACCACCTTAGATCTGTTGTGGACATCAAGGGCTATCATACCAAATAATAAAAATATCAGATATCATTAATTAATACGAAAAATTTATAAATAACAAGTGACTGCATAAAATAAGCTGTGATATGAAATTAAGCAGTATTTTCTGGTTTCTTAATTTTAAGCCAACTAAATATTTATATTTAGACAATAAATAAAGTTAATTAAGTAAACTAAACATCTTGTTCTTTTAAATGATACTATATTATTTTTTTCTATTCCTGTTAGTTTTGTTGTTCTAAAGCCCTAAAATTGAAAGTATGCATAATAATAAGTACTGCATAAAATTAGCTGTGAGCCACTGTAATTTCTTGTTAGCTAAATAAAGTAAACAATAAGTGATAGTATTTTTTATGAGTTTTGTAATTGCTTAGATGCTTTAGATTTGACATCTTCTTCAATCTTAAACCAATTTAAATGAATATTATTAGTTCGTGGGATGCAGAATATTATAAGCTTTTTAAGTACTGAACTTTGTTTAACAAATAGACCGAGTGGGTCTTACAAGAAGTCTAGCTTGAAGTTAGTATAAGCTGCATCGAAAGCACCAGAAATATGAGACTTGTAAAAGTTTTTAATACAATTTCAAACGATTTTTCATGTTTATTTCTTTAGCAAAGATGTTGATCAGAATAATAGGAACAATTTTCCTAAAGAGCGATGAAATTATCAAATACAAGGAAAAAGTGTACAAAAAAGCGCACAGTGTAATCATTAATTTTACATAAAAAAAATGTCATATCTTTGAAAATTGTGAAGAACCAATAATGAAAATTTTAAACTTATAGTACAGGGTTGTCCATATTCGAAGCGCCCATCTGGCAACACTGTAACTTTCCGCAGTGATGCCAAATCGACTAATGACATACCGCGTTTGAAGCGTCTTTCATTCCAAGCAAATGTTTACAATGGAACAGTACACGCCACGCGAACGCTCTAAAATTGTTGAAATTTACATTCAACAAAACAAGTCAATAGTGAAAACTCAACGTGCTGAAAACTCATGAGAGATGAAGCTCATTTTTAGTTGAACGGAACGGTAAACAAACAAAATTGCCGTATTTCTGCCACTGAAAATCCACAAGAGATTCAAGAGGTACCTCTTCACGATGCAAAAGTCACTGTTTGGTGCGGCGTTTGTGCTAAAATGCTCATTGGGCCGTTCTTTTTCGAAGATGATAATGGCCACAGAGTTACTGTCAATCAGGAGCGTTATCGCGATATGATAAACAATTTTTTCATGCCAATCCTTCGTAGAAAGTGTATCAGGCACTACTGGTACACACAAGCCGCACTACAATCGATTTTTTGAAGCAATTGTTCCCTGGCCGTTTGATGTCAAAAAATGGTGATTTCGATTGGCCGCCAAGATCACCAGATTTAACGCCTCCAGACTTCTTTTTGTGGGGTTATTTGAAATCAAAGGTTTACGTCAACAAGCCAAAGACCCTAGAAGAGCTGAAAACCAACATCCGTCAAGAAATAACCACCATTCCCATCGAAATGTTGAAGAAAACCATGGAAAATGCTGCAAAACGGGCACAATATGTCGTAGAGGCCAATGGCGACCATTTACGAGATATCATATTCAAGAAATAATGTAAGCAAATCTGCTTGAACCCAGTTAAATGATATTCATGACGAACAGACAAAAATTGTGGTTTCTTTGATTTATTTAAAAATAAAATGGGCGCTTCGAATATGGACAACCCTGTATATGTGCTCTGAATTTTTAAAATCGAAAATAGGTGATGACATATTTTCAGAATTAATTTTCAAAAATCCCACAGTGTTCATTACGACCTTTCGGCTGTCTAAACTTTAACTTTTGTATAATATTTGTGAAGTCTAAAAGCAATAGAAAGTAATAACATAGTAAAAACGAAAGATTAAACGATTCCAGCGTTACTTTATTCTTTTTTAAATAAAAAGTTCTTTGGAACTAATTAAAATTATTATACATATTTTTTACTTCTCCACTAAAAATAGTCATTGAAAAAAATTTGAAAAAATTATCATATTCAATTGGCATCGATCTTTTGAAAGCGACCGATTTGATAGAGAATGTCCCATATATGTAAAACGATTTGCTTCAACAAACGAAACGATGTGGCGTTCGTTATTTCGGCACGAACCAAACTAACAAACAACATTAGCAGCTACTGAAGCATTTATTGCTTCAGTTTTCTCATACAAAATTTTAAATTTTCTTTTTATATTTTGCTATTTTGTGACTTTATTGAAGAAATTAATATTAGTTTCATTCGCCCTATAACTGATATTCTGGCATATACCTTATTTTTTAACGATGGATATTAAAGGATGTGATCAACTTTGTTAATTCTCAACTAAAAACGTTACATGTGCTTGAAAAATAACTCCCATGCAACGGCGCACAATGGTTTAAAAGTGGAAAAAATATGAAAATTTATGACTTCTTATGGCCGATATTAAATTTATTATTTTTTAAGAATTGTCTAATTGGTATGTTTCCAAAAAGTCTAGGTGAAATCTTTACATTTATATAATAAAGCGTTCAATAAATTCTTGGTAACAAGAGGAATAATTCAAATTAAATATCATGTGAACCATTGAAAAAAATATGGTTTGGTTTTTTTAGTCTTTAAGAAATAATATGAAATCAGAAACTTGCATAGTAAGACTTAGAATTCATTGTATTTATTTAAAGGCTTTTTATAAGATTTTTTATATTTCAAACTCAACCAACAGTTTAATGTCATTTTTGTCAGAGGATAACTATCTTCCAGTGTCGACCGGGGTGCGCTTGTTTGGACTAACATCATTATTTGATTTATATTAAAACTTGAAAAAAATAATTAGTTGCCAAAACTTACCAAAACAGTTCTTATGAATGAAAAACTTACTGCATTATTCTGTATCACGAAGAAGCACACCAACGATGAGAAAGACACGAGAAGCAATACTTTCTCCCATACAAAATTGTATTGCTTCTCGTGTCTTTCTCATCGTTGATGTGCTTGTTCGTGATACAGAATAATGCACTAAATGTGTAAAAATCCAGTTTTATTGATTTAAATTCCAAATTTTTGAAGCATGCTTCTAGGCTTAGGTTGAAAAAGTGATAAATAAAAATACTAAATATTAATGAAAACATAATAAAAACTTTTCTAAAACAACTACACCCCCTATTTCATATCGTTAATATGCAATATCACGATAAAGCTGCAATTTGTAAAAAGTACACTTTAGTAAAATTTTATGTGGGAGGTGTGCGTGACCGAAAATATTTTTTTTCAATTCTGCGCATAAATACATATTTTCGTACCGAGTTATTTTAAAATCGGGCTTATATGAAGGAAAATATGTAGTTTCAAATTTTCTTATTGTATGGAAGGTGGGCGTGGTTGTGGACGGGTTTAAGTTTTTTTTGCTTTATGTTTTTATATCTTTAAATCTAATTCATATGCAAAATTTTATTACTCTACCTCTATTATTTCTATTTGTTGACATATTTGGTATGGGGCCAAACCACTGCGCGGCACTGTTAGACGTAATTCTACGTCAAAAAGTAATGATATGTATAATCGTATTCAGGTCCTTATATGTGTAACTAACCCATTAAATGCTTCATTATTCAATTCGAACGAAGAGAACAAAGTACAAGTTACTAAATAAGTTGAACTTATTGTTGTTTTGTCTCATATTAAATACTATTATTTAATATACATGGTTTTTTATTACTATGCATTAAT